>JAVTVJ010011659.1:0-551671 GCA_034509425.1 Eopsaltria australis | reverse complement strand
AAGCAGATTTTTTTTCAACTGTCCCTGAAAATACAAGGTCTTTGCAGAAATTCAAACAAACTGCTTTTTCTTCCCTTTTTTTTTTTTTTTTTTTTTTTTTCCCCCGTAAAACAGAATCAAGGGCAGAGATTATTTCATTCTGGAGTACCACAAAGCCTGGCACATCACTGGCCTGAGGAGATATAAATAAATTATTCAAACAAAAAAGAGAACATACACATGGATAAATGTGTTTTGAAGATGTTTCTTTCATGAACTGTCTGACATTTACTGAAAGCTCCTGACCTGTTGTCATACCTCTTTAGACAAACTTAGTAGTGGTAGAGTGCTTATCATTCCATTCCCTTCTTTGTAAAGGAATAATGGATTGCAGCTTTTTGGGTCATCTTACTGGTTTGGCAACTAATACACTTTTTTTTGTTTTCTGCTCTGAATTCTTGTCCATGCAGATTTAGAGAAATGTTTGTGTTTTCCCTGGATTTTGTGTGCATTTTGCTCCTGTTTCTGATGAAAATTCCAGTGAAATTGTGCATCTGCTGTACAATATTCATATACAAAGACAGTAAGTACAATGCTTTCATCAAAGATTACCATATGTTCAGAAATACCAAATATCCATGGGATATCTGCATCCAGCTGTCAAGCATATGCACAGTAGATCTGGTACTTCCAAAAATGTATTGAAACATACTCAATGTGTCCATCCTAGGAATGTAGGAAGTTCTGGATTGATATACTTAGTTCTTGACCTGAAGGAGGGAGCCCCTATACCCTCTAGTACTCTCATGTAGAGGTTGAAATAACTTTATTCCTCCATTAATAATATTAAAGACAATAAACCATGTTTTTAAATACCATAAACCCCTTTGAAACTCCCATGAAGGTCAGACCACATTGAATGTTTCTATAAACTTAGAGAAAAAAGTAACATTTTTTTTGCCAGAAGTTTTTGAGTATATTTGTGTGTTCAGCTAATCTCTTTGATACCAAATGAGGAGAGCTGGAAAGTCAGTCTGTGCTTTTATGAGGATTATAATTTATGCCTGGGTTTTGTTCAATAACAGTTTACTGGAGACATAAAGTAATAGTGATATTATTAAGATCCTATAAAGAATAATTAAGATCACAATGTATAATCTAATAATTAAGATCCTATCTACAAGAAAAAGTAAGATAGGTAAATATTAAAAAAATAATAAATGCTAGCAGGTACAGCAGCATAAATCGTTAATAAAAAAGATGTAGTAGCTGCATGGTAAAAGAAAGAGAAAATTGAGCCAGAGGGACAAGAATGGAATTTAACAGGATGGAAAAAAGTAAAGAACATACACCATTTTTATGACAAACCATTTTTATGATAAACCATATAATCAAACCCTGAAATTGTTAATACTTGATATTTCAATATTACCTTCTTATACTGAATTATGTGCTTGTCCTGGCATAAAGGTGCAAGAGTAAGGGCACAATGAGGTTTTATACAAAATCAAGTTACTCTTAAAGCAAACAGAAGTTCAGCTGAACAAAACCTACTGCAGTGGTCTGATATTGCAGGCTAAGATCCCCTAAAGCTGGGAAAAAGGTCTCACAGTGTTGGCTGTTTCAAGCAATGATTCTTATTTCAGAATTGTTATGTTAAAGAATTACTATCTTCTGAATTGTTTTGTTGTTTGCTTTGTTGCATCATGGGATAAAATATGGGAAATACAGAGCACAAATAAATGTGCACTTTTGTGTTGATATATGCCCCATCTGGTTTACCCTTAAGGCTTAACTGTGGCTCTTAGGGGCCTGAGAAAGATTTAGGGATGGAATGGATCCAAGTGTCTGAAAAATATTTCTTGAAGTCCCTTCCACTTTGAATTGTTTGCTGGGTGACGGGAGGAAGAACACAGAGGAGGTATTTCTTCATGAACACAAACATACAATTTCTTCCCTTAGAAGAAATCTTGCGCAGCAAATGTGAAAATGCAGAGGCTTTCCTTTGCAATCAGGTTTCTTTGGGCACTGGAAACACAGCTGGCTGATCCAGTCCTCCACAGCTCACTTCTGTCAAATTAATTGCTGTCTTTATCTTTGTACAATGGAAGGAAGAAAAGACACTCTGTGCTTCTTTGTATTGGTTCAACACTTCAGCACAGCTGTAATTTGACTGAATAGTATGTTTATAGTTGTACAATCACACTAGCAACTTAAGTAATATGCTTAGTTTTATTCCTGTTGATTTCTGTTAGATACTTATATTAGAGCACTAACGAATGTCTGTGGAATTTGGACTGCAGAGCAGAGGTAAAATGCAGGAAGAATTCCTACTTATTGCTGGTAGTTACAAGAGAAAAACAATTAATAGTATCAGTTTAAGTAAAGCAAGTACTAGTACTTCATTCATTTGCAGTAAATAATATGTGAATAATGTTGTAAGGATTAAATAAATAGAATGTTAAAATCATTAATTCAGTTATAATGACAGATACAAACCTTTTCTTTTGCAGTTCAGGGTTGGCACAGGAAACACATACACGTGGCACAAGGAGGAATCAAATTCTGGTTTGACAGGTTCGGGCTTTTCCCGTTTTATGTTTCTGGGGTCCTGCCTGTCCTCTTCACTACATAGCTGATCAGCTTTTATCTGCTTTAGCTTTTGATTTTTCAGCTCTATTGGGTGCACGCATTTAGCGTAATTTCCCAAATTCCTGTTTGTTGGGACCTGTAGCATTGTAACAAGAGTTTCTAGTTCACAGCTGCAATGCCAGGGATTATCATAAAGACGTAGGTAGTTTAGACTGGGCGTATAAATAAAAATCTCCTCAGATAAAATCTTAATTTGGTTATGCTGAAGTAAGAGTGTGGTAAGTTTATCCAAACCATAAAAAGCCTCGCTCTCAATTTTTGATATGTCATTCTGTTGTAAATCTAGACTTTTCAGTGCTTTATACTTGGAAAACATATTATTCTTCAATTTACGAATCCTATTTCTTGCTAGCAGCATGTGTTTTACATCCTCTGGCCAATCAGGTGCCACAAAAACCAACTTTCTTTCCTGACAATCTAGGTATTTCTCATGAAGGTAAGTGTAAATATCACATGTTAGGCCTTGGGCATTGCGCTTAACAGTGCTAGATGCTCTCCTTAAGATCCTTTCCCTTTCATTGTTTCTCAGACTCCTATTCCTTGTCCTCCTACAGTCAGATGCATTACAAAGAAGAAGTAGTAATATAATAGTAACTGCTTGCATCCTGATGTTCAGCTGGCCCCAGTTATTTTCTGTGACAGCTGGAACAGTTGAAATTTTTGGATAGTCTGAATCAGTGTTGTACAGATCTGAGGAGGCACAGCTGGGGTATGTGGGATCCCTGTGTTGGAAGAAAAGTAAAACATTAAGACAGATGAAATGGGCATTTTCATGGAGGATTGTATACAATATGCAGTCAAGTGCTCAATCATCACACTACTTGGAACATCACAAATACTTTGAAGATTTAATGTCCTATCTCTTTTTGTTTGTTATTTTTTACTGACTCTGGTCTACTGTTTTTCATTATAATTAAACATGGGAAACTACATGGACCAATTTCTCACTGATCTTTGTTGCAAGATTCTCATGTGTTCAGAAAAACAGCATCAGGCTGGACCTTTTTGTATTTAAGCTAATCTTGGAAGATGAGCTCAAACAAGGAGTTTGAAGGTGGTCTTTTCTTGAGTGCTGAACTACTGGAACACAGACAGACCCAGACTAGGGAAAGCCACCCAGTGCCTATCAAACTCCCAGTTTTAGTGTGCGCTCCAGAGTGGCTTTGTTTTCAAGTAATTTTCTCAGGACTGTTTACCCCAAAATTTGAGGTTTTTGTGCTTTCATCTCAGTAATCTGCTGTGACCATGGGTTCAGGATATTGGCCCAGATGGATTGAACCTGTATGAGGAGTTTTTACATTTATATAATACACTGGGAATTTGACCTGTTTACATTTAACATGATAGTTTTTTGGTTTGGTTAGTTTTTTGGGGTTTTTGGGTTTTTTTTGTTTTTTTTATTTGGAGTTTGTTGTTTGGTTTTGGGTTTAAATAGGTGAATTTAAAATTTGCAAGACTTAAATATTTGTGAATGCCAGGGATTAAATGTAAGGGCCACAAACTCTTTCTACAAATTCTAATTTATACCAAGAAGAAAGTTTTTTTCAAGTGCTGTGGTTATTTTGGTTACAAATCTTCCTGATGAAAAAGTAGAGAATTGTGTTCTTAAGTACTTTGAAAATGGAGTTTAGTAGGATTCAGAGAGAAGCAGTGAAGTTCTCATTGGTTTCCTACAGTACCAGGGCAAGATGAGGTATTCAATTTCAATTAATTTTGATAAACAGGTTTCAAAACTTCACCAGTCTGGGAGTAGGGTTTTGTTGTTATTATAAGCTTGGAAATGTCATCAACAATACATTTTAATCCTGTATTGTTCACAGCTTCCTTTATTCCTTCAGCAGTCCACTTGGGCTCTAAAAATGTCTCACTAAATTTCTTGATATTTTCAAAAGCCATAATTTGAAAGGTGTCTAGGAATGCAATCACCATTATGTGTTTGTCCATTTGTTTTTTTCAGTTTAACAGTTTTAATTTTATCTTGCTTCCATTAATTTTCGTTAATGTTTTTTCGTCGTTCTTCCTTGATGGAAAAACAATGTTTGACTTTGTTTTAATTAATAATTTCTTAGAAAAGGCAATGTAATATGCAAATTTTTCTTATAATAAATCAATCTAAGAATAACATTAATATTTTGTTTAGAAATTATGTTGCTTAGTAGATTAAACCATTAATTAGACTATTTCTAGTGTTAAGCATATTAAAAATAATTTCGTATCATTTGTAGTCACTTTTTAGTGAAGTGTGTACGTCCAGTGTTCCAGCCCAGAAACACCAATATCTACACACAAGCTTTTAAAAATTGCCATAGATAAAATACAGCTTAAGAACTTCAAATAAAAATGGTTTAGGATAGTCAAGTTAGTGATGCAAGGGCTGCTCTTCTCCCCTTATCAATAGATCTAGTAATTTCATCGTAGAAATCTATCAAATTAGTGAGGAATGCTTTGCCCTTGACAGACTCGTGCTGGCGGTTCACTGTGACTTTTTCATCCTTCATGGGCTTGGACAGGGCTTCATGGAAGATTTGCTACATAATCTTCTCAGGGGCTCAAGTGGAGCTGACTGGCCAGTAGTTTCTCGGATCTTCTTCCATTTTCTGAAAATGGATGTGACATGTCCTATCTTCCAATCATTAGGAATCTCCTCTGACTGTCGTGACCTTTCAAAAATGAGTGAGACCTCTCAATGACAAGAGACAGCTTTCTTCCTCTTGGATGCACCCTGTCTCATCCCATTTCCTCAGGTGCTCCCTGACATTAACTTCTATGATGGGTATTGCTTCACTCTCACAGACTCTGGTCACTGGCTCCAGTCAGGCACCTGGGAAGCTTTCAGACTAGCCTTAGCTGTAAAAACTGAGGCAAAAAAGTAATTGAGTAACTTGTCCTTGAAGATTCACCTGTTCTCCTGGGCCCCTTTGCCTTCCAGGGTTGTTTGCCATGAGATCCTGTTAAACAGATCCCTAAACTAGCCAAAATCTGCTAACAAGTTCAAGGTTTTTTCTTCTACAATTTGTCCAATTTTCTTCTATCTGGATTTTGAACTTCTCATTTTCTCATTTTCGTGGCTGCAGTGACCAAAGCCATTCAAATTCATTCAAGTTCATGTTCACTCAAGTTCACATTCCTTCAACTGTTGAAGTACACATTCCCTAGACCACTTGTCAGTCAGCTGGATCAAGAAATTGTTTTCAACATGATCTAGAAGGCTCCTGGGTTGTTCATGCCCAGCCATATTTTCTGGCAGCAGATATGAGTGGCTAAAGCCTCTCATGAGGAACCAGGATAGGCAAGAGGAAGGCTTCCTTCAGCTGCCCAAAGGTTTCATCCACCATCTCTTCTTGATCAAGGAGATCAAGCAGTCTGCAGGAGATCCCTATCACAAGGTAATGCTCGTATGTCTGGCTTCTGACCATTACAAATAAGCTCTTGATTGACTTGTCACCCATTTTGGTGCAAAGCTCCATGTGTTCAGGCATGACTTTGTATAGAGTGCAGCCCATCCTCACCTTTCTGGGCTGTCATTCCTAAATATTCTGGAACCTTTCATTGCACCCCTTCAGTTGCATGTGCTATGCCTTTGCATCTCTGGTGTCCAGTGAAATTGCAGCTCTGTACCTGTGCGTGGACTTTGGTCCCTGCTGGTTGATTCCCAAGCTGCAAGTGTTTGTGTTCAGACAGTTGAGACAGACTCCTTTGTGCTGCTTTTGCATGGGAGGTTTCAGAGATTTTCCTCATCACTATTCCCCCCAGTTTTCTCACCACTCCCTGTGCCTTCACCCCTTTCCAGGTTATGGTTATCTTCCATCTACATACCTATTTTTACTGATATCTTCCCTCTCAAGTCCTTTGTTGCAGGAATATATTTCAAAAGCACAAACTTTCCTCTTTAGGATTGGTTGGTATTGAATTTCCAGTTACCTGGATGGTCCTTTTGCCTGATAACTGAAGTAGGGAAAATGTGACCACAATATGGAAAATGACACAGATTCAACTATTATATTTTCATGTACAAGAACTGACTTTTTGCCTTTGCATTATATTGACATTTATTGTGAAACATTCATGATACTAGGAGATTTGTTCCCATTATATAAGAATGGAACTACATGAGTCGTACCTGTTCTGCAGGTCAATAAAATATGGAAGCCTTATAATTACTCAAGTTTAATGTTCCACCTAGAAGGAAGAACTAAACAGAAAGCATTGTGTAAATGATATTATATTAAATTATATTACTGGTTAGAGAAATGTAGCAGAGTTCATGGAGAAAATTCACCAACAGTTTTAGATACCAGGATTGGCTAACAGTAATCTTGTTTTACAAAATGTGTTAACATGTGCTAACCATCAATCATGTGAAAACTCCCTTGTCTTCTGTAGGACTGTATAGTGTAGGTATCCTTTAAAATGATAAAATGACCATACTTCAAGTTAGTAACAGTAGCATCACATCTCTCAGTATTTGAGGCTTCCAAAGAAAATGGCCAAGGTGTACAGAAATTATTACGACGACTTAAAGATACTTACTCATGTTTTTCCCTTGTTACATAAAAATATAATTTTAAAATACTTCTGGGTTTTTTTATTATTCAACCTCTTTAAATCTATTTAAATCTGTTTTATAGAGATAGTACTAATGGAACTCTAGGACTATTGACAAGGTAAAATTAATGAGAAATATGAAAGTGTGTTTGTTTTAATCTTGCAGGAAATTTAGAGGCATGTGTAGTAGAAATATTCTTTCTTGAGTGATTTGCAGGATTCTGTCTGCTATAAAAAATGAAATAAATGTCCCATACATTTCACTTAGACAGCGGTTCTTTTATCTTTTTAGTATATTTAAAACCATGATGTATTCTCTGATGTATTACACAGAGTTTCACAGAAATTTTTAAACGAAAATGCTATCCAAAAATTTCTTGTGTATGTCCAGTTCCTCATGATGGTGCAAGAAGTTTGCAAATTAGATAAGTTCTTAAAAATTTATTTTTGAAAGAGAGGATTGTAGAAAGGTGCATTGTGTTAGCCAAGGCCTTGTGTGACAGCTTTCAAAGAAAGAGTTATTCCAAACTGATATTTGGATGATCAGTGAGCTGAGGGCAGAGAATTTACAATTGTACAAAAGTCTGCCATTCCTGTTTCAGAAGTATCCCCAGAGACTCAAGGTCTGCCTGGCAGGTAGAATTGCTGGATTAAAAGCTGTCATGGAGGAAATGAGGTGTGCTGTTCACAAGAGCAGCCATCACAGAGATGTATATGGATTTGAAGAACAGCTGTACATTGTTTGTATTTCCTATGAGGAAAACAAATGTATGTCTTTCAACAACATCCCCATGAAGTTCAGAAACATGTTTTCCTTTGGCATTTGCATAATACATTTTGACTTTTGTTTTTCTTAGTCTGAAATGCCATATCCTCATATAACTAACATTTATTTTGGCAAAGTTTTGCATTAGCGTCTCCAATGGTACCACTCATCTCCTCATCAGTATTACTTTTATTATAATCTGTGTTTTTTCCATGTTGGCTGATATTTTGTCTTTTTAGATTTCCATATATTTATGCTGAAGCTTGGAACATCGTTTTTTTGATGTTTAAATAGCAAATAGCAAAGAAAAATTCTCCGCTGACAAAAGACCTTTTGCAGTTATCTTGTACCTTGTTAATATGAGATTTTCCCAGTCACACATGATGCTTCTGATTTAAAACAACAAGATTACACTCTTTCTATTGACAATTTTTAGACAAAAACCAAAGCTCATTGTTTCTGAGATTATGGGGACATACGAAAAGTTGCTGTCCTGTGAAGAATTTGATAGCAGACAGATTTCGTGAACATTTCACATGGCAATCCCAAAAGCATTAGCTTAACACAGGTCCTGTGTGCTATGGTAACTAACACAGAGTGCTTAGAGGTGGCAGTATTGCATTTCATAATGCTGCATGTGTAGTTTGCTGTGGGGTATCAGACATCCTTTATTGGAACAAGGAGCTAGTGAAGCGTAGGGGTCATTTTTTATTCTCTCGTTCTATTCCATACAAGCATTTTAGCCTCCATATTGCACAACAGAGATAATCAGTTAAAATTTCCCTCTGAAAACTTCTGTCACATATGGTAGACGTGAACACTGTCCATCAGGAATAAATGTCAGAAGGTGAGTTTGTCAGATTGCTTTAAAACAATGATCCTGAGGTTGCTAATGTCAAAATTAATAGAAAAATCAGTATGACAGAATTCTTGCAAAATTTAGCTGTAACACAGATAAGGATTTTTGGTAGTCTGTGTGCTCCTTGAGTTTTAAGGAAGATGTCACTTTAAAAATGGGGAAAAAAAGGCATGTGCTAAAATTTCCAGATCATTAAATATTGGTCATATGACCAATAAAGGAAATCAGCATCTCTTCAAAACTATTGTAAGCTTTTGATCACAGTCTTCAAAATGCAGTAAGAAAGGCTTACCTTATCTTAAATTGCACAGCTTTGCAGCAACATATACATTAAAATTACTCAGAGATAACGGAGTATTTACCCCAGTCTCTTAATTTATTATCTACTTTGTCAGATATGTTTGAAAGTATACTTCTCCAAGTTTTATTTTTCCCCACTCATTTCTGTGGGATTTCACACTAAAATTCAAGAAGACTCAGGCTTCTACAGAGAAGGATACTTTTACTTTTGTACTCAATATGAATTAAACATTTCCATTTTAAAAAAAAGGCACCACAGATAACACATGCCTTTATATTCTGATGTCTGGTTCGAATGCACATTGTTGGGTTTTTTCATTGAATGTAATTTCATATTTAATTTCTTAATATTTTTGTATTTTTTTTACAACAGCATTCTTTTTACACTTCCTATCTCCTTGCATTTGTGTTCAGCACGTTTCCCCACTCTATATTGAAAGCATAAAGTCAGTTCCAAAAGTCAGTATGCCACTCCTTAAGCAGTCAGCTCCTCAGTGGGAGTTCCCATCTTCTTCAAAATGCCTAATTTTGCTGACTTGCAGAGCTGCATGACTACAATAAATGTCTACCAGAGCAGAAGGTCCTAATTCTAGGTTTTGATTTTCTGTATGCTTTCATTTGTGGTGCTTGTGGTAATTGTTATTTATTCCAGTTAGAAATGTAGTTCAGTCAAATGAATAGTTTTCAGTATGATATAAGTCTGCAGATGGAAATTTAAGTAATTCAGAGTATAGATTCTTGATTTTACAGAGTGCTGTTGATTAACATTTTCCATTTACACAATTTTCTTTCTCTTAACTAATGTATAATATAAAGAAATGCTTTCCAAAAGAACTGATCAAAACCTAAAATTACATGACTCACTTTTGGATAATTCCTTTTTGTAACTCTTTCAGTTTTTCAGCTTCTTTTAATAGTATTCTTCTAACTAATTTTATTACTTGAGAAGTTTAAACTACACATTTCTTCTTTTAATGTCTTTTGATAGAGATCTGGTTTTCATTTCCAGCAGGCACTGCTTGTAAAATCAATGGCAAAAGCAGTCCAACAAACTTACACTGAAAAGTCATACTTGCAAAGTATGCACAAAGAAGTTCCAGTTAGTTAAAAAAGTATGCTTTTGCAGTTACTTGAGTTAACTTTACAATGTTACTGGTTTCATATGGTGAAATATCTTGCATAATAGTGCTATTCCCCAGTAATTTGCAATACAAGAGCAGAGAAAAAACTGCAGCAGAAGAAAAGGACTTTCAAACTTCAGCAAGTAGATAATTCTATTTCATATTGAACATCTTTTTCTTTACAGTAATTTTCAGAAAACTTTAACTATGGCATTTTATGTTCTTTTGATTCTGTATCATTCCCTTGTAACAAATTGCTCTGTTGTTTTTTGTGGGGTTTTTTACAAAGCTTCCCCAGTTTAAAGTAAGTGAGTTTAGCTCACTGTAGGAAATTCACAGACAAAGGTTTACCATACCTGGACTCTGGAAAAGGCTGTCACAAGACCATCTGTTTGGAAATTCCAGGTTGCATTCAGGTTTGTAGTTCACGTCTTTCTTTCATAATGTGAAGCAGAGGATCCTTTATATGACTGGCAGCATCCTGCATTCATGGTATACTGAGGTTGAGCAAGCACTGCAGCAGCCTTCCAGGGTTTTGAATTACATGACTACAGCTGTTTAAGTTTTACTCAGGAATAATAGCACTATAGGTTTGGATTACTTCCAGAAAACTGTCAGATCTATAAACAGCTAGTACTTACTGCATAATGAGAACAAGGCTTGCTTTTTGTAGCCATAAATAGACTAATTGTTTGTCATGATTAGTTGGGGGTTTATATCTGGAGCTTTAAAAATGCAGTTTTTACTAAGATATCAAAAAATAAAAGCCACTCTGTGCTGGAAAAAAACCCCAAATTTACAGTTGATTTCCTGAGAAGGAAGTTAATTAAAAAGTGAACTTTTGTTACAGTTTTACATTGGTTTAATATATAAATTGAAGTGGTATAAACAGTGGCAATCTAAAAATAGTTATGTTTTGGATTATTTTTGTATCCTACTAAACTTGTAAAGAAAACCAAGGTTTTAGAATGCAGTAGTATTTTAGAAACATTCAAATATATACGGTATCTTGAGACATACTCCAAAAGCAATATGAGGTGCCAAATTGTAAGACAATGAAAGTCTCCTACTGTTTAACTAAAGACTCACACATAGATTTCTTTATACACTGAGAAGATTCTCTATATAACAAAATACATGTGAAATGATAGAGAAGGAGTCTCAGGAATACAACAGTTTAACTTTCCATCTAACAAAACTTTTTCAGAACAAAGGATGGGGCAACTCTTCTGATTGCTCTTTACTGAGCATCTGTTTCTTGTTCATGAGAATCATGCTGAGATTGTTGTGCAGTGTGAAATTTGAAATGAGGGCTGAGGTTAGAGGAAAGTTAAGAACTACCTACCTCTGAGTAACTTTTTCAAAATGCCAGTAATTGGTTCCGTTTTCCAAAAGCATCATTCCTGTTTGTTTAGAAGTGTCATCATGAGCCGTAGGGATCTGCCTCTAGAAAGCATGATCTAATAGTACTCAGGGAGAAGTGATCATCATCAAATGGGAAAACCACAATCCTCCCCTACCAGAGCACAATGGGTTTGCTTGCCAGTGTATCTGAGAGCTCTGAAAGGAATTCCACAGCTTTCTCCATTTTTGGATTCTGGAGCAGTGCTTAATGGTTATGACCATGTACTTAAGTGAACAGTTAAAACAAAAAAACCCCATCAAATTGCATCACAGTTGGATAAAGGATTTGAAAAGGTTTCTTTTCCCTCTCACTGGATGAACTAAACCAAAGGGAAATTTTGTAAGGCTAGCATTTCAGAATTAGTTGGAAACTGTAGAGAAGTTATACTACAAACACTAAAATTATGCTTAAAATATTAAAATAGAATGTGTATTTTTCAGGTTTTTTCATCTTTCTTGGGTTTTTTCTTTCATTTTAACATTACAGTTCTTTTTATATGAGTAGATCTATAGCCACTGCTTCTGTAGGATTTGAATATTTAGAAAGCCCATCTGTAAAATGGGTGATTATGTTAAGGATTGTGTGAGTGGCAACTTAGGGACCAAGGCATTTAGTTAGCTCATTAAAACACAGTTAGGCAGAACATTTTCTAGTCCATTGTTATAAAACAAGGCAATCTTTTCTTTGACTATTATGTTCTTACATGGTAATAATACTGGATAAATTGTAGGCATGGGGGTTTTTGCATGAAGTCATGGTAATTAAGATTTTTATCCATATGGCACAAGCAGTAAGTATTTTTGTTAATAAGCTTCAACATGTTTTCATAAAAATGTAGAGATTCTCTTATGTGTTGTTCAAAAGGTTCCTGATTACACCACTGACATTCTGAGCCCCACCTAGAAAGCAGAAGATCTATTTTGCTCTGCTTCTGAAGCTGAACAGTATTGGTGGAAAATTTTCTGCTATTAGACACAAAACTGGAAAGACCTAAGAGTATAAAGCAATTGTATGTCATGGCCAAAATGTGTTTCAGCAGTCTGTCACTTGCTGTAGGTTACAACAGCTGGGTAAGAGAACAAAAGCCACTGGAAAAAATAAATTTGTCCCTTTCATTTCTTGACATCTGCTTTGCAGGGGTGTCAGAGAAGCCTGCGTGTAGACTTCACAAGTTTTCACCATCTGTGTTCCCCCTGCTCCAGCTTCATTGGGGGAATTCTCATTTTGGCAAATTCTGGCTTCTTCAGATGTATCAAGGAACAAAAAAGGGGCCATGACTTGGGTAGCAAATCTGAGCTATGTTCTTTATTTATTGAAGAAGAGGATGGTTGTTTACATTTCCTGGGTACAAACTTGTGTAACTGAAGAATACTATAAGTTACACATGCTCTGTTATTTATTTTTAGAAAAATGTTAATTCAGGAATATGTTAATACAAACTTTTTTTGGACAGTGGAAAACTAAAAGAAAAATAACATGTGGAATCAAGCCATCAATGTGATGTGCCAAACATCTGAAAGGATGTCACAATTCATTTTATGACTCTTGAGAAAGGCAGGATATAAAAAAGATAGTCCCATGTGCCCCAGAGAGTACTTCCTCAATTCTGAATGTTGATTTTTCAAATTTCTATCCTCAGTGTATTGCCAATACTGGAATCACAAGAGTGTTTCTTTAAAATCCCTTCTGTGCTGCAGACGGCATTCTGCCTTGCAGGGTGGATTCCACAAATCCAAACGGTTCTGGGAGAAAGATGGAATTATAAAGTAGCGTATATTTAGCAAAAACACCAAAACCGGAATAAAAATTCTGTTTCTTCCTATTCTTTGGAATTAAGAAACTACAGAAAGATTAAATTAAATGAACTTTGATATTCTTATAAGCATTTCATCATTTCACTGCAATTATTTTCTAAATCTACGGGGACAGATCTTTAGCTGTGGTTTGCTCCTTGTTTGTTTTGTTGTACTTTCATGTCAGATCATAGTATACTATTATGCAATCAAGAAAAAAACCCAAGTCAATCATTTAGATATTAGACTGAAAACTCGTACAGACAAGGAATTATATTTTACTTGTTTACCTTATTTTATTTACACTTCTAATTTTATTTGCATTAATTTCTGATCTGTATATACAAGAAAAATAAAACATTTATAGAATGATTTTACTCATGCAGGAAAAGCTTGTTTTGCAGAATTTTGTAGGATCTTAGATTCAATAACCTTCAAAATATTCTCCCTCACAACTGGTTTGAAAGATGAGGTTTAAGTGGGATTTTACTCAAAGAATACAGTACTAAACTCCATGTGTATCGTAACATTGATTCTCAGGACAAACTGTTCACTCTTGAGGCAATCTAGTAAACATTGAAATTCCAAGTGAGCTGAGAAAGCAATTGTTTTACTAAAATGTGCACAAAATTTCTTATATATAAACCTCATCTTCAAGAGTTCCTGAAGTTTCATAGAGAATCCATGGGGGCCTTAGAAAAGAAATTTAAGATTTTATTGTTCTAGAAATAAAGGAAAATAAGAGAAATGCGTATGAGTGAAGTAAGATCTAAATGTTGAATAATTTTATTTCATTTTATCTGAGTGCATATTTCACACTGGAACCTTCTCAACCTGATGCCTGAGATCCATTATTCAGTTTTAAGTTAAAAACCAGTTCAAGTGAAAAAGAAATTAGAAACAATCTGTGCAGGGTTATTATTATTATTAACTGCTTCAGTATAATTTGGTTTGGCTTGCATGGAGGAAAACACTAGATTTCTGCTATTTGTGGAATCAAATGTCTATGTTAAGCAAACAGTGTTTTTCCAGATAGAGATTAAAAGTCCTTTAGACTGCATTTAACATTATGCAATCCTTAGTGAATTCCAGAAAAAGGCATGCTATTTCTGTCAGGATTGCTGAGTTTGATCTGATAACATGCTACCTACAATCTCTCTTTTTGAGAATGGGAATTTCACTTTATTTTAGGTATCTCAGAAAAGGTAGTGCCTAGAAAATTAACTTAAAGTATCTATATAGCATTTAGAGAATGGGAGAGGTTTCCAGAGGTGATTCAGACATCTCTTGGAATCTTTGTTGCTCTTTGTTATACAGAGATCCCAGGATTCATATTTTTTCTGTTGTTCTGCTGCTTGAAAGCCAGCGAGCAAGGGGCCTGGTGCACAGTTAGGTAAACTCTTGCTTGCATGACTTGGTCATGCCATGTTAAAGCAATTGGTGATTCTTGACTAGCAGAAAGTATAGATTTCCTAAAACCTCCCTCGGGCAGCTGCTTGCATGATATTCACCGTTAAAGTGCTTCCTTTCATACGTACTGCAGGTTTTGGGCTGAGGAAACAAGACAGGATTATGTTGTCCCACTTTGCATATACCAATAGTGAGTACAAAACTAGAATCTGGACAATTGAATTCCATATTCTGTACTGAGAACTAGCATGCATCTTTTCTCACTGGCATTTCTCTTCTGATGATCATTAGCAGCAGAAAGAGGATTAATCGCCTTTGCCGTAGTAGCCCTACACTGCACCTTTTGCAATCGTTTGAGGTGGGCAAATCCAACCTATCCATGCTGATGGTGAGGTCTGCAGTACTACCTGCAGATCCTCACTGATGTGTTGCCTACATCAACCACATTCCCAAAGTCACAGTGTCTTTTTGTCCAACAGTTGGATGTGTCCACCAACTCCACATGCTCGGACCAACTTGTGGTTGTGAGATGGTTCTTTCTGTATAATCCCTCTCTGCAGCCTCCCCTGCAGAGCACAAGATTCTGCTCTTTACTTCTTCATCTGTTTCTTAGATTACAGCTGTTCCTGGAGAAGCCAGGGTGACACAGCTGCACCGTATCAGACCCCACCTTGAACACAGCCAGCTGTCAGAGGGATGGGAACTGATAGGATTTATATCGCAATGCATTAGCAGGAAAATATTTCCTCCATTTAGTTTGATGGTAGGGTTTTCATTCTGTCGTTTTGCAAGCTGTTACAGACCCACTGTAGAAAAAACAAATACACTTGTCCTGAACTCAAAATACACCAGATTATTTGCATCCACAGTGCTAAAAGTGCCAGTAATTGTCATGAGCCACACCATATTCAGTCTGTCTGTCTGTGTGTGTGTGAGATCTGCACAAACACTTTAAGTCCAAGAATTCTTTTGACAGACATGAGGCCAGTTCCCCTCTAGTGCTGGCATCCCTCTGCACAAGGGAAAATGTGCAAAGAGTGCCACAGTCCCCTAAGAAGGAGAAAAAATATATTTAACATCAACACATTTAAAACAATTGAAAAAGAATCTGTTTCAAAGGCCACTTCAGCCTGAAAATAAAGAGCAGGCCAACCTGGGCATAAGTTAAAAGATGAGGCATTATGCCAGAAAAGAAAAGACAGTCTGCCTTGGTTACAACTTAGAGTCAGTTACTCCATTAAAAATCATCTCACGTGCAAAAGGAACCCAAATATTAAATTTGCAGAAAGAAGAGCCAGAAACCCAGGGTGTGAATTTCCTCACTCAGTGTAAGATGGAAGTAAAGCAGGCTTGGTTCTAGTTTCCACTGATAAGTAGTAGTTGTTTCCAGTTGTGTGCTGCAAATGCTGGAGGCTGGAAGTGCAAGAACTGGAAGCATCTCCTGGTGCATTGTTACCATACTGAGGTGCGATGGGTGATCAGCTGCTGCTCATTTTCTGCCTTGCTTTTCTGTGGCCATCTCCTGTCTGCTAGTGGTGTCCACTGTCAGACAACATTTATATCCTAAGCAAAGCCTGTGCCTTGCACGGCTGCTCCCCTTAGTCAAGGTAGCCAAGCACATCAGGCTTCTGCAGCAGCTGGAGAGGTGGGGCACAGCAAGAATCCCTCCCAGTACATTTATATTACAAGCTTCTTTCTTTGGATTCTTCTCTCCAAAGGCCTTATTTGATACCCAGGAGGACATGCCAGACTACTTTTCTTCTATGGATGTTTTGCAAATGAATTCCTGGGGCTGTAGTCTGAGCTGTGCAGGGTTAGTATAGAATCATATAATCACTAAAGTTAGAAAAGACCTCTAAGATCCCCAAGTTCAATCACCAACTGTTATATTACACAACTTCAAACCCCTGGAAAAGAGTGAGATCTCTGAAGGCAAGTATCAGAGGGACTATTTCATGGGAAGGAATTGTTCACATCTATGTTGTCTGTAGAAGCTAAAAAGAAACTGTCATTTGCACAGCATTTATATGTCTAAAGAAGCACTTTCTATGTCCAAGGTTGAACTGACATGTATTGAATTTAAACAGTTAAAAAATTGTCTCCCTGGAGTGATAAAAGGAATAAACTGAATTTACAGATCCATCAGTCCATTTTTAATTTCATTGAATACTGTTAGAGTGTGCAGAGTTATTGTTGGGGTCCTGCATGAAGGATTCTGCAGAAGAGCTCAATATTATTGTGACTGCAGAGGACCTTTCTTTGTGCCCCCTCTGAATTTTACACACATTTTACTGTGGATCTGGAAAGAAACAATGAAGATATTTTATTACATTCAGAGTTTGCTTCAAACTGAATTTCAACATCTACCACATGTGAATAAATCATAAGGTTGGGAAAACAAAGGTAAAATAATGAGAGAGCAACATTAACTGCCACTTCCATAAATGGTGTCAGCTGTAGAAAATATTGAACTTGACTCTTGCTTGGTTAGAGGACTCATTTTTTTAACAGATCTTTTGGATTTTGTTGTTCAAAATTGAGAATAATATGTATACCTCATGGACCTGTTTTTGTTTTAGCAAGATTAGTGCATTTGTTGTTTTAGTGAGCATGTAGGTACCTATGGTGAAGATATTAAAGTATTGAAAAGATCTCAAGCTTTCCCTGTATTGTTTTTGTTAGGCTTGCTAAAATATAAACATTTATTTTCTTGTGTAAATTTGAGCTGATGTCTTCAGAAATACTGCAAATGGCTGCAATTGGATTCAAGATTTGCTAATCAGTAAAATGTTAACTCTTACAGGCAGATGTATCTAAGTTAGAAACTGAAAAAAACCTGTACTTTTTGAGAAACTTTATGATGTTGGAACCAAGTTATCCCCTCAAATTACTTTAAAGAAGTAAGAATCAAGTCAAGAAGAGAAGTTCCCCTCAAAAGAATTTTTTTTACAACTATTGTCTAATTACAGCTTTGAATCTTGCTCACTTGCAGTCACTATCAGAAAACTTCTGTTGTCTTGTCTTCTTTTTCCATTGGTATGTTTGAATTATGGTCTTCCAGTTTATAAATGAGAGTGTTTAATTTCTTTCAATGGTAAAGCAACTATAATATATGGGAACAGCATTCTGCTACTGATTTTGCCCATCGAAAAAGAACCTCCAGACTTCTGCAAAAGTGATTGCTAACCAGATCATTGTCTCGGGTGTCTGCCATAATTCATGTCTCCAGGTACTCACTTCTTTTCCTTGTGTTCCCAAACATAATAATTATATGGAGAATTTTAGTGGTTTATGTGCCACTCACTCTCTGGAAGTTACTGTTAACTGGATTATAACTATTTGTTTAAAATTGTGACATTTCGGTGAATTTTTGCTGTGGTTTTTTTTGTGAGAGCCTAAGGATACAAATATTTTATTTCACCTTTTCCCTTCGAAGGCTCTGGTTGAAAAATACCAGCAGGTACTATTTGTTGTCTTTCTTGATTCTCCAAAACTTTCTGACACAACTTTTAAAGCCATTGCAGAATGTAAACCTTTGAAGCTCAGCATCGAAGGTTAGTATAATGATCAAAAAATTATTAGGATCATGTATTTTTACAATCCATTCAGATAATTTAAAATAAATATTTCAGCTGATTTCAGTGGGTATTTGGATCATGCTTTTAATGTATGTCAGATGTGTAACTTGCATCTTATATATTTCAACAAGGAATAACCAAAATACTGATTTAACTTTCAAGTTGATGAGTAAATGCTGCCCATACATCAGGCACTTCATGTGGGTGATTGCCAGAAGATTACAGAATCTGGTGTTAGGATGATTTCACCATTGAAGAACATTCTTGTACTGAATATGGCAAACTGCACAAGGTACTAGATCACATCAGATTTCTTTAACCATTGCAAAGGGATTGTAGTAAAGTTAATTATACTTTTAATAAGTCCTGTTTACACATTTTTCAGTTTTAAAAATAAATTCTTAGAATGTAAGTATAGATGCCTTAATATTTTGAAAAAATATTTTATATAATTTTTTGTTTCTGTATCATGTTTTCAAAAATCCATTCATTGTTACTCCAGTTCAAGCAAAAAAAGTGAACTGTAGATGTAGTGTCACTTAATAGCCATGGCATAGTATAGTGCCAGAATGTGGCTATAAAGAAGAATCTGATAACCACAGACAATTCCATTGTCACAATTCTCTTGAAACTTGGATATTATTTAATTTTGTGACTATTGAAGTAATATTTTATAACTGCCTAATATTAAGATATAAATAAAACTGCCAAAGAGAGGAAGAATATGTTTTATGTAATGACTCGTTTTCCACTTAAGATGCATCATGTTTCAGCAGAAAAAAAGACAAATGAAAGGAGTTCCAAAGTCACACACTCAATCCCTGCTTTGTGGCACAGTGATGGAGTCAAGGGTGAGAGACAGCAGGAAAAGAAAAGCCTACAAACATTTCAAAATTAACAGACCTATAAAATAATACAAAGAAGTTGGAATTGCTGTTGATCCTTAAGTTTCTAACACCAGAAGTTTTAGGGATTCTGCTTTAAAGTGTAATGAAAGCTTTTTTGTGATTGTTGACGAATAAAAGTCTGATAATATTGCCTGTAAGAGCACTGAAAAGTGCTGGAGCAATACCATGGTATCAGGTTGGTAGCTCAGCTGGGCAGGTGGGACAGCTGCCTGCATTTTCTGGTTTAACATTTAGCAGGCTGTGTTTTCCAGTCTGTCAGCCAGCTCATGGGCTGAGTGTGTTTGCACGTGTCTATTGGTTCTACTGCTAAAGAATGGCTGAATTATCCTAACAAAACTTTTTAAGCACTAGTAAAGGCATTGTAGAACTCTGCACTTATGTTATTGCTTTTCCAGAGGCTTTCAAACATTTCAGTGTTAGCAAAGTTACAGATTTTAACACATCTAGACTCATTTGGTGGGTTGAGCCTGGGCTTCAGGTACCCACCAAAGCTGCTCTACCACTGCAGTGGACAGGACAGAGAAAATACAGCAAACAGTTTGTGGGTAAAGATAAGGACAGGGAGAGATCTGTGACCAGTTATCATCACAGGCAAACCAGACGTGACTTGGAGAAAAAAAACAATTTATTACCAAACAAATCAGAGTAGGGTAATGAGAAATAAAACCAATCTTAAAACACCTTCACCCCACTGCTTCCTTCTTCCTGGGTTCAGCTTCACCCCTGAATTCTCTGCCTCCTCCCCTCAGTGTCACAGGGGGGTGGGGAATGGGGACTTCAAATCTACCAATTCAGAATTCTTAAATTATAGGAAGTGGCTACATGTGAAAACTGAAGAAAGAAAATTAACAGATCATGATTTTTAGAATTAAGAGGTGTGAGTAAAAATACGTCTAAAAATGGACACAGGCAACGTGGTGGCTCATCTCCCTGGCACATTATTCCAGTTTAAGAATGTAATCTTATCCTCAAGTATGATAAAGCAGTGTATGGGCTGTGCTCTCACACGGTTGATCAGCTGTACACTCATGTCTTGATTATTTAAAAAGTTATAATGTGGCCATTTAGCCCTTAAGCTCAGGGTGGTTACAGAATATTTGCTTTTATAATTCAGTTGATTTTGTTGCCAGGCTCTGCATTCCTTATGGACCTCATGGAAGTCACTTATTTTGAAGTTACCTTTCTTAAATTTATCTGTTCCTCTTGAATGAAAAACAACTGCACTGCAAAATAACACCCAGACTGCCACAGTGGTTGAATTATTGCAGGATGACTTTATGAATTCTAGCTTCTTCTGTAGCTTGTGGTCACACATTGAGGCCCTGTTCAGGTTATCAGTTTATTAGTAGTGCTGGGACTTTGGGATTTGCAGTGATTCTTTGTGCTGCAACAAACTGTATAAGCCAAAATATGATTCTGTCCCACAGAATTCTGGGATTAATTTTTTATTCATCAGGGAACACAAAAGAAATACCGGGAATGCATTGTAAAGCTAATTGTGCAGTAATGTTAAACATACCAGAGATATGAACTCTATTGAAACACCCAAGCTATAGTCAGATCTCCAAATCTCTCAGCTTGGCTGAAAGCTTTTCTATCCACTTCATTTTTATAACCTCTGTGTATGCTATAAGTTAGCCATGTGCAATTGATTAAGTATGCAATTGATTAAGTGAAACACTCTGAGGAAGGATTGAGATTAACTCTTCATGCAGGGTACAGAACAGCTACTGCACAAAAATGCTGCTGATGACTTTTGTTGCTGCTGTGCTAGAAGATAATTTTAACCTAAAAATGATTTCAGTTCTTTAAATTAAAAAATATATTAGTACAAATATTACTCTGAGATGTTTAAACAGGTTCTGATTCTTTCCAGATTTATTTTCCAAGCTTTGTCTTTTGGAGTGGTGATCATTCCTGAGTTCTGGAACAAATGGAAGTTCTCACAACCTCCAACAGACTTTTTTCCAGAAATCTCAGTTTTTCAGTCATTCCAAACAGCAGCATCTTTCTAATTGAGCTCTTAATTATTCTGACTCTTTTGGGAGTTTTAAGGTCTTGTTTAAAAATACCATCATTAATTTTTGCTTATCTACAATGTTGGCTGCTGAATGCAAATTGTGTATTGACTTATATGGAGTAGGAAAAGTAGTCATCATGAATATTGCCTACATTTCACTTTTAGGGTCAGTGATGGAGTGTAAGCGGTCATTGTAAGGCTGTTTGTACAAGGTTCTTCAGGAGCTAAGCCATGAGAGCTGAGTGCTAGCTCCATCCAGTCTCCACTGTGGCCCAGAAAACAATTGCCAATGAAAGAACTACTAACCAGGTATCTTCAGTGTGTCAAACTGCTAAAACTGGAAAGCAAAAAAAAAAAGCACTGAGGGGGTCAGGTTAAACATTGGCAGGTCCTTCCTTGTGAAAGCCGTTTCTTTTACTTTTGGGACAAACTCTTTGCACTGAACACAGAAATCTCAGAGAATCCTTGTCAAGAAAATTTTCCATAGAGACTATTCACTCAGTCACTGTCCAAACACAATTCTGACTAAGAACCTCATTGTTTGGCTCTAACATAGAGTTTGTGCAAAAAAAATTAAAACGTGAAAAAAAAAATTAGAATGCCTACATCTTTTATGGAGACCAGAAAGTAGTAAGAAACTTAAGCTAAGTAAAGATGATTAGAGAACCCAAGAACACTTCACTTAATGTGCTTATTTAAAAATCACAAAACTATATCTGAATGAAATGTATGCTGCCTTGAATTTAGTCCCACAATGTTACAACCAAAATGTTTTCTTTCTCTTCGCCTGCCACAGCTACTCTTTTAAAATGCTGTGTTTCTTCTTACTCTAGTTTTCACACAGCACAACCCATGACCTCGGCAACAAGCCAAGCTTTTTTTGCTTACACTGGGTTGCTAAGGCTTTCAGTTTTCTCTCTCCCACAAGACAGATAAATTGACCATTTTAATTTTTGTAATTTCTGAGTGCTAATACTAGGGAAAAAACTGTGGCTTTTGCTGTTTGCTGTATTTAGGCATGTAAAATTCATGCACATATAAAATAAATACATTAAATATTAAACACATTTCCTAGTCCTAAAACATTATTTGATAAAAGGAAATCTATCAGTCTGCTCTGTAACAAGCTACTATTTGTATGCTTTGACTTTGTATTATACATTTTATTAGCATATAGAGGAAGTCATACTAGGATCTCTTTCAACTTAGACTTTATAATTATTGGTCTAAAAATGCAACTGAGAGCACAGTGTTTCATGTGCAGTAATGAGCACCCATACACTGTGTTAATTAATGAAAAACTGTAAAGCTTATGTGCTTTCCAGCAGCCTGTGTAGTGGATCTCTCTTGTTTTTCCTGTCTTGCTGTTTAGTGTTTAAAACTTACAAAGGTGCAACTTAGATTTGCACTACACAAGAGAATTTTCCCTTCTGTTTTTTTCAAATGACAGCAGAATCATTCTGCCCATCAACATAGAGCAGAATTTCTTGCAATAAGGATGACATATGCTTAAGGGGAAGACAGTGGAGAAAAGATACAGTGGAGCCATATTTTCTTATGTATTCATGCCTCAGGTATGACTGACTTAATCAAAATGGAAGTTTTTCCCTCAGTGTTGTTGCCTTTCTCTTCTGTCGCTTCTTCAAACATAGACATTAAAAGTCTAACGTTTGGAGAAATTTATTATACTTATCCTGAGTCTACTTCTCAACTGAAAATTGGAAATTGAACAAAAGTAATCACTGTGTATGTTCAGATTTTGATATCGCATAGAAAGTTGTACATTTTGCATGAAGAAAACATGTCTAGGGAAACTTGTGAACACTAGCTAGAATAAGGGAATTAATTCATGCCATGCTTAAGTTGCACGTGTGTTTAAGTGTCTTGCTAAATAAGACCATTCATTAACAAAATCAAATTTGCAATGAAAAGGAAGTGAACTTCAAGCACATGAGGAACTGGTGGTATAATGAAGTTTCTGTACTTTTCTCATTAGAGCTTCAACTATATTGCTCTTACTCTCAGAAAATACATGGCATTAAATGAAAACCCCACACAATTACATTTTAAATATTAATATTTTCACCCTGTTATTTTAGCATTCATCCTTTTACATTTCAGAAAATATTTCCTTCTGTATTCAAAATGGTTTTTTTTAAACACATGCTTTTTAAGTCTCAATAATATTTTTTGATAGAGGAAGGACATCTGATTTTGTCATTCTTGAAGTACTCGAGATTAGTTTCTTAAAATTATAGAAAACTTAAAAGAACCTTAGAAATTAAAAGATTTGCAAGTTTGAGGCATTTCTTTAAAAAAATAAAGCAACAATGAAACAACAGAGCAAAGATGTTGAGTGCTTTGAAAAAAAATAGTTTAAAATCTTGAAGAAAATTCCCTTTTTATAGCTATTCTTCCATCCCTCATTGTTTTTGCCTCACATTTTTCTTCTCTAAACTTCTTGCGATAGTGACTATCAAGTTTTAAATCATGAGTATGGTAAACGTGTATCTCTCCATGAATGCAGAGATAATGTTACAAAAATTTTAGATGTAATTGTGGAATTATTTACAATATATGCAAGGGGTCTGAGCTTCTATTACAGAGATGGTAACATTAGCACTTTGGACCAAAATTTGTCTTATGAAAGCAGACTCCCTGGAACTGCTTCATGAGTTAGAGAAGCAGCTCTAGTCACAAATTTTATTCTCACACTCTCCATATGTTTGTTAAAATGTCTTGATTTTTCCCCAATGTCTACATGACAAGGCTCTGGCAGCTCTGCTCCAAGGGTGAATCTGAGAGCCTGCAGCTGCCCAACTTCCCTCTTTCCAGCACAAGCTGCTGATACATATGGCCTGGACCACCCATATTCCTGGGACATTAGAAAAGTAATTAAGTGTAAACGTGTCAGGACATTTGAAGAAAATGTCTTCAGTCAAGCAGGATTTAGACACAAAAGCATAGCAAAGAATAATAAAAAAACTTAGTTGACTCCTGAGTTACATAAAGCATCCAGAAACAAAAACAGTAGATGCCCTGACATAGGCTCAGGAAAGCTTAATATCAGTGGTGAGTTATATGCAGCATAATAATGAGAAAGAAAAATACAACCTGAAACATTAAAAATAGGTAAAATGCTTTAAAAATGGGAATAACTCTGACACGCTTCTGTAACCAAAGATAAAAGGATGTACAAAGTACATTCTGCAACGATTGTCATGCGTGAAATTTTCTCTTGTATTAATCTAAGGCCTCCTTCTCTCTTCTGGCTGAATTGCTGCTGTATGTGGTTACTGTTTGAAGTTGAGGATGCTTTGTAATTCCTGTGCTCCAGAGTAGAGGTTATATGAATGTATAAACACTTAGCACCATTTTAATTTCTCATGTGTTAATGATCTTCAGATCCTGACTGGTCCTGAATGCCAGTCTGCAGCATAAATGATTACTAATCTTTTAATAATAAATTTCTAAATAGGGGGGGAAAACCCCATCCAAACAAAAGTGGCATTTTGACTTTCCACAATTATCTGGAGGGATTTTTTAGCCCTATTAGTGGGATTCTAAATCTGCAGTGATTTGAATCCATAGCCTGGCTTCACTTTTTGGTCTGTTAGAAAGTTAAGCCAGTAGGACTGAAGAATAGCCTTGTAAAGAAAAATATATTATTGTGTCTAATAGATATAACCAGCTACAGACTGCAAATTAATTAGTTGCATTTGATTTCCAGAGGAAAGGATGTGGCAAATCAGACACATTCACAAGGCAGGGAAAAGAAAAAGTTAAAGTATATTAAAGTGGACTCCAAATTCCAGTTTGCCTAGGAGAATGGAGAAAAAGAGAATTTAATCTGGAGACTTAGAAACTTAATGCTGCATAAAAATAGGAAATACTAAAACAGAGTCGTTGTGATCAATGCCAGATGTGCCAGCACCTGGAGTCCCAAAGCAAATCAGCTGCAATTAAAAGTTCTCAGCAATGTTGAAAATCGGGCTTGATATTTTTACAGGATTTTTTGTTACAATAGAATCCCTGCTATCTGAACTGTCTCAAGAAACATTGGCAATCATAGTTTGTAAGTTATGATCTGGTCTAACCACAAATGGTGATATGTATAGAAATTAAAATTTATGGCATGCATTCTAGAGGGGGATTTCTGCACTGCAAGAGAAAAATGTCCCTACAGATCCTGTAGCACAGGTGTTAGAAACAGTACAGCTACATTTGCCTAAGAACTTACCCATTTTCCAGGAGGATTTTACTGTGTGAATCTGAGCTTTGTTCTGACAAATGTGTTGTTAATGGCAAAATGAATCTGCATGGTAGGAATTGCATTCTTCTCTTCTAGTGTTCAATGCATGACATTGGTGCCTGACTGTGGCTAATCTGTGCAGAAATCTGAGCATTTTAGAGGACAAACTGAGTCACTTAATAGTAAATGGCTCAGACATAGGTGGTGGGAGACACCTCTTAAGAGCTGTCTTCCAGGATTGGAGTCACTTTGGAGTCAATCTGTTTGGTTTGGAATATGAACAGGAAGTAACATCTGCATATCTGTGGAGCACAAAGATACATTACAGATGCTGACCTTGAAGGTTGCAGAGATATGTGAACAGAAATCTCAGAAGAAGTTGGAAATACCCTAGCACATGGTTATTGTTAGTGAGAGACAGTACATTCATTGCAGTCTGCAGTAGAAAGGCAGAGACTTTCAGAATGAGAAGATAAATAATGAAGAGCTGTTCGTTGGTATGTCATAGCCTCAGGTGGCTTTTGTCTCTAGCAAGTGAAGACTCTCACCAACTGGTACAGACAATATTCATTTTCTCACCTACAGAAACCATGGTGAAATAATAATGAACGATGTTCTGCAAATGTCTGTAGGCCTTACGTTTATAAAGCAACTGAAAAAGAACGAAAATGTAGAAATTCCTTGAAGAAACAGCTGTTGCAGAGGATTAAGAAGTTTCTTTTTAAATTGTTTTCAAAATGAAAATTATAATATGCTATAAAAGAGATGCTGGACAAAGTCTTCCCTTTCTCCATAGCAATGGAATCATCCGAGATACAGGAGTGATTTATTTGCACTAAAGGGGAAGTAGTTTTTTGAAGAGTGGGTGATTCTAGTCTGTGTGTTGTATGGTATCTGTTTTGCCAGCATCGATTTCCAGGAGTTCCAATATGATATCTTCAACTACATATTCCATAAATGTCAGGAGGTTTAGTATAGAAGATGAAATTTTCCAGAAATAGGTCAATATCCTGGATGGCGATCCCTGACATTATTTATCAGGAATTAAATCAAGAAGTCTAATAAAACTAGTGATAATTGACTCCTTTGTATGTGTGTTAGATACAAAAATAATAATTAAAAATTTCATATAGAATAAACTTTCTGTATAGAGTTTGTTTGAAGAGGTTTCTTTTTGGAAACATAAAAGTTTCATAGTTTTTCTATGTAATAGACAGTTCTAAATTACATCCCTTGTCTTCCAAGTCTTCACTCTTTCCCTTCTTAAGTCTGTAATTGTTAATGAAATGCCTCAATGTAGGTGTTGATTTTCATTGATTAAAAAATAGGTGTTCTGTGATTCAATGTCACTGTAGTCATATAAAATGATTATAAACTGATTTTGAAGTCATAGCAGCAATAGTTATAATGTAGCAAAAAAACGATTATATTCTTTAGCATTTTATTAGCAAGTGCATTAAAGTGGTGACACTTTAATGTAAAGAAAAGTGCAAGAAGAAATTAAGTCCTTGAGATCACATTTATCAGATCATCAGTCTTTGCTGTAAGGAATTCAAGTTCTGGCTTAAACCCATTTTAGGTTTAAGCACATAGCTATTTTATTGTCTTTAACAGGAGTGCTCTGGTAAACAAAAAATTGAAATCTGTAGATTTTCATGAAGCTGTTGAAAGTAACTCACACCACATAACTGTGTCTGCTGAGAAAAACACAAATTTTTGTGTTTTCAGAAGTAAACAGGATTGGAAATCTCTTTTGTTGTTCCATTTTTTGTTTCTATTCAGCTCGTGAGACTTCAGGAATCTGCAAAATTTGAAATCCAGCCACACTCTTCCAGCATTATCATTGCAGTGTCCACATCTGGGTTGCAGACACTATCTACGTGTGCTTATTTTTTCAGGATGATACTTCCTGTCTGCCTGCAATTAGGCAATGCTGTTCACTGCCTAATTGCAGATAATGTCTTAACCATATGGAATAAAGTGATAGCTTTATTTTTCAGTAAAGTTTACTTTTTTGATATGAAGTACAGAGATCTTTTTCTGTGATTATCAAAATGAACTTTACAAAATCAACATTTAATTCTCCATCAGATTAGAGCATTTAGGATCATAATATTGACAAATTTAATGGTGTACAAGCAGTAAAAATAACAAAGCATCTTTAGATCCTTTTGCAGTCCTGAAATGGGAATTTACCAAAGTTTTCAGCTCCTTATTGTCTTGAATATGGGGGTTGTTCATATGCTTTTGAATATGGGGGTTTTTCATACACCATTTCAAATGTTGGTTATTTTGTGGCATAGCTGTAGCCATAAAGCCCTTAATGGTGAGGCAGTAATTTTAAGACATTTGGTCTTAGCAAATAGTATTTTGTTCTTCCAATAAACAAACAAACAAACAAACAACATGCAAAAAAAAAAAAAAAAATAAACCCCTCCCAAAAATTTTGCAATGTTCTTCAACCCCAAATTTTGTAGGGGATCTGTAAATGTGTTTTGCTGATTGTAGTATTTCACAGCACATTACCTTCCTTCAGTTTCTTTGTTTCTCAAGAGGTAGGAAAATAGATTTTTTCCCTTTCTCCATTAATTTCTCTGGATTTTTTTAGGGCTTGAGAGCCCTTGGCTACTATGTAAAAATATCGGAGCTTTCTATATCACACTGCAAAAACTTCAGTGACAATAGGATTCAGGTAAAACTTCACCTCTTTTCTTGGTGTTCCCTGGAAGCCCCTCTAGTTCATTTAATTACCATATCCAAAACTGGTCTCATTTTGTTCTGGATTCATTCTTCAGAACACCATTCTACATCAAAAATTCCCCCCTTTCATTCCTACAGCTCCATATGCCTGTGATCTGCTCAATTGTAGCTTGAAAAGGGACAATAGGGTTTTTTGCTGTTTACTTCCATGCAGAATCTAGTGGGCATGAAACCAACTTAGTTTGAAATTCAGGATGAAGAGGACTGTTTCCAAAATGTATGGTTAAAAGTGAAATTCCTTGTCTTTATCACAGGTTGCTTGAAATTTACCAAAACTCTTATGGAGATTTGACAAACTCAATATGATTGCATAGATTTACTTTGTATTTATATTTTACTTTGTATTTCAAAACAGTAGGAGAAATAAACACTACTATGTAACTAAACAGTAGTAGAAAGAACCATCCATCTTGTTAGGAATTGAAGTGCAAATAAGAGCACTTGTTTTTTTGTAACTGAGAATCATTCCTAACCATATATAACAGAAATGCTTAAACCATGTAATTTTAATGGTATCAATTTCATGCCCATAAACAGTTGCAGATCATAAGGCTGCAGGTACAGCCAATGCCATCACATAATCCCAGTCTTCAGCTTCTACATTTTTTCCATTATACATCTTCAACATCCATCATTTTATAGCCATATATTGTAAAAATGAGTCAGTTGTTGTACCACAACAGCTGCATCTGGATTGAATCTTGTTGCCCAACACACACGTCAGGCCATTTGCTTCTTTAGGAATAATTCTGACTTGTCTTTCATGAATGTTCTGTGTAAAGTTCCATATTTTTAATAATGACCAAGTCTGTACATCTTGTGTATTTCATGGAAAGTCATGTGGTGCCAGTGCTGCTGCTCTCAGAGGAGAATATTCACTTCTGTGTTGTGCCATGCTATTTCAGGTGCCTCATTACACAAAGTTCAAAAAAAGACTGTTAAAAATAAGTGTTCCTGCTTTCCTTCCATGCCAAATGAATTTGAACTTTTTCAGGAAGAAAGCAGCAGCAGGGAGCACATGTAGGAGTTGCAGAAGTCCTGTTGTCATGGATCTAGGGCAGGCAGGAGAAAGAAGCAGAGATACAGAATAACTCAAAACAAAATGGCAAGTGCTTTTTTGTAAATTACATCTAAGAATATGATATGGAAAATTTGCAGAGAGTAATCCCATTGTAATCCCACTGTCTGTTCCCAAGCATTATAACACCATGTAAACACTCATGAGATCCCATATTTTGAAAATAGGATTCTTGTTCATTCATAACTCAATGCTCACTTAATGAGCAACAATTTAGTATTTGATCTTTTAATTTATGTTTGTGTGTGTCCTCAGGCCTTATTTATGCAGAATTAAAATTGTGCAATTAAGCTAGAAAATCACATTTCCTTTATATGGTATTTGATTTTTATAGTGCCTAAATGTTTTGCAAACATCATTTACCTTCACAACCTCTTTTGTTATTTTCTCTATAGACCTAGAACCAGGGATAATGAGATGAAGAGAGCGAACAAAGTTCTATCTCTTTTGATTGCAAATATAATTTCAGTGTGATTTGCAAAACCAGACTTAAAGTTAAAAGTAAATTCAGAACCTAAATTTGAAGGATATTTTAAATAAGTATGTAGACAAGCTATGCTAGTAAAAACAAGATAAACAAATCTAATAGGCATTGAAATCTTGGCTTCAGCTTGTTTTACATACCCTAGCTGAGAGTGTAATGATTAAGTCATCACATCTGAGGCCTCATTCTGAAAGAAGTGAAGTTTCTCTTGCACATGGACAAAAAACATTTAGTTGCTGGGTGTAGAATGTTTTTGTATCACAGGTGAAAAACAGCCCATAAATCAAAGATTGAAATAGGAAGGATAGAGAAGCCAACTAATATAAATTCTGAATTTTCCACTTTAACCAATCCTAGCCTCAAACACTGACACTCTAATATTTTGTAAAATAAAACCAAGACTCAAAGCCCAAGAACTGCCTTGATATAGCTGTACCAACAGACAAAAAGAAAATGAAACCAAAATGAAGATAAAGCCAAAAATCTTAAAAGTACAATCTGTGAAACAAATTTCATGTCAGATAAGTTTCTTTGCATCTGTTTGGACTTATGAAAATCACACAGAAACACATAATCTTTTGTCATAACAAAAATAATATTTTCTAGTGATCAACCCTGTGTTATTGTGCAAGTTCCTATTTTACTTAAGGAAAAATTAGCTGTGTGTTAGTGGCAACAGTCTGATTACTTCAGAGGTGATTTTCTCAGAATGATAAATATATAACATTTGTACATAATAAATACGTGCATTTTTGTGTCTCTGTGTGTGCACACATTTTATTTATCCATGTGATGCTTAGTCTGTTTACCTCAGGACTAATTCCTGAAAGCTTTGCAAAGCTTCATGCAACCAGCAGTTTTCATTCAATCTGCTATGTGTATTTCCTTGTTTTCCCTGTAGAGGTAGAATTCCTATTCCAGTAAATGACAAATTACTCTGGCCTTAGGCCAAGATTAGCAGGCCTGGGAGCTAGCTCAGTGACAAATTGAGGCATCTCACCACGGTTTTAGGCTGGACATGACAGAAGAGGAGGGATTCTGACTGAAGCTAAACCTCTGGTAGAGCTGCAGACTGTCCTGTGATCCTCATGTCATGGAGCTGCCAGGTGAAGAAATGCAATTTTAGGCATCTCTTTTCAAGAGGTTTCTGGAGAAGGTTTCAACAGAAGGTCTAACTTCTTTTTTTGTAGGCCTAGAAGTGATGGTTTTCAGGCTTGAAAAAGATTCAGGCTGAAAGGTAACAAAGTTTCAGAGTGCAAAGGAGAAAAGTGTATTTTAAGAATCTATGCGACCTTTCACAGGAGTTCTATTGTTATTTTCCAAGACTCTCTGCTTCACAGAATATATGAAAAAGCTAAAATCTGAGTTATAAAGGTGCTGGCAATTGAGTCAATAGAATCTGAAAATGTTTATTCACTCTAAAAACTTGGATAGAAATTGTAGTCAATCAGTACCACAGTTAATTGGCCTGAACTCCACAGAGCAAATCAGAACCCAGAACTCAGAACTCTTGAGTGACAGTCCTGAGGTTTTTACCCTTCCAAGAAAATAAGGTGATTTATGCAGATACAGTTTTCTATTGAAAAAGAAAAAGAAGAAAAAGAAAAAGAAGAAAAAAGAAAAAGAAAAAGAAAAAGAAAAAGAAAAAGAAAAAGAAAAAGAAAAAGAAAAAGAAGAAAAAAGAAAAAGAAAAAGAAAAAGAAAAAGAAAAAGAAAAAGAAAAAGAAAAAGAAAAAGAAAAAGAAAAAGAAAAAGAAAAAGAAAAAGAAAAAGAAAGGAAAAGAAAAAGAAAAAAAGAAAAAGAAAGAAAAAGAAAAAGAAAAAGAAAAAGAAAAAGAAAAAGAAAAAGAAAAAGAAAAAGAAAAAGAAAAAGAAAAAGAAAAAGAAAAAGAAAAAGAAAAAGAAAAAGAAAAAGAAAAAGAAAAAGAAAAATTATTATGCACAAAAATGGGCATTTGCAGAGAGCAGTAGAATGAATGTATTTGGGCATGATTCTATAAGCACAAAATTTTAGGTTCTGGGTTGTGCTAAATTTAAACAACCCAAATTCAACATGTTTTAATATACAGTGGAACTTACATAAAAGTTAGTCTAATGAACCCACAGTATAATGTATAACCAATGGAAAATAGCCCCTTAATGCATCTCTTTTTTTTCCAGTGACATTCCCAGTCAACAGCTGAATGCCTTCACTACTAATGAAGGGTACCTAGAGAACTGAAGTGCCTGAAGTGAACCAAAGCATTGATGTACACATATTGTAATTGAGTTCTGCAAGGGCACAGCGTACCTGGAGCACTGCCATGTCTCCTGCTGCCCTCAGCTGACAGATGAAGCTGTGAAAACATTTCACTGCCACAAAATAAAACCTGACAACATAGTGGGCTGCCCAAAGGTAAATATAAGAAATAGGGTGATAGTTCTGGGAGTGCTATTGCAAAGAATTACTTGCTATTTCATCCAGAAATTTGACTTGCTGGCATCATTCAGCTGCTTTTCCGTGAGTTTTAGGATTTGAGACTTGGCTTTTGGGATTATTTGGTATTCGTCTAATGGTTGCAGTTACAGTATAAAGGTGTTCACAATGTAACAGGTAAAAGTCTTTTTGACTATAGCCTTGCACCTCAATTATCTTTTTGTTGTATTGGAATGCGTGCTCCCTTTGGAAATGATTGCTGTGATCACGAAAAAAATCTCCCAGTTGCCAGCCTAAATGTATTTACTGACATTTTCTGGTGTTTGTTTTCTTTTGTTTTCCTGTGTTGGTATGCAATGTGTTGGGCGAGTGTGGCAGACAGGACTGATTGCAAAGCTTTCTGCGGAGGGAGATGGGGCAAACTATAAAGGAATGTTAGTGTGGCTCTTGGTAAGGGAATGATCTGGGTCATATTTTGCAGTTTCTGTAAATGGGAAAAATGAGCCGACTCAGTGACCTAGTAATCCCCTTCCGACACTGTGTTCCTAGATGGTATCTTTTCTTTAAACAGTTACAAAGCCAATCTGTTAAATGCTAATACCCAACTATTTTCAGAAAAGAACATCAAGACTCTTCCACATAAACCCACCCATAAGTTTACAAGTCTTTGTTTGACTTGAATCCAGTTTGCAGGTCCATAAAATGAGATGGCTACACCTGTGGATGTCAAAGCTAATGGGTCTTACAAATCCTTTGGCAATCTGTAGTGTAAATTGAGGCTATCCAGCTGCTAAGTAAAGAAATATTTTCCACTCAGAAACTGTTCAAAAATGGTCAGGAGATTAAAGTTGGAATGAACCTGTTCCAAAGGATATATGTTAATGTGTCCTGCAACATCAGGTATCTTATTTTCAAGAAAAAGAATTAAAAAATCATGGGAAGATAATATGGAAAAAAATTAATGTAGAAATACATGTACATTAAGAATATTTTGAATGTGCTATGCAGGTTACTCTAAAATTAGAAGAGTTTATCACTTTAATCCTGTATTCTGAGGCAAATCAATTGTCTTTCAACAAACTCCAGTGACTTCAGTGGAAGTGCTGTGAGTCTCCATGTCATAATTCTGTATACCTAGGGCAGGTACAAGTTATTTGGCAAGTGCTGATTGTGTAAAATATTCAGCAGTGCTGTTCTGAGCCTTATTCAGGGAAAGAGCCTGATTCAAGGGTAATCCTTATTTCATAGGAAAAAATGAAGTTGCTGTGGGGAATATTCTACACATGAAAAAATACAGCAAGAACTGAAAATAAGTCTCTGGTTAAATGAATTGGCCTTTTAAATAGCTAAATTCTGAAGACACAATAGAATGAACAATGAATTCTGTCATTCAGTCCATACCAGTTACTCACTTCAGAGTCAGCAACATAGTTTTTTAGAATAAGAATACTAATCTACTTAATAATATTTTGGTCTATTTATTCATCTATTGCAAATCTTAATATTGCACATATAAATGGATCTGGAATAAGCAAAGCACATACACATTCCCCTGTATACCAGGAGGACTATCATGAGATAGTGTGCTAACTTTTTGTTCCACAGCCCCAGGCCCCAGCTCTATTTTGCCTCCTTGTCCCTTTTAGATTCTCATGAGATTGGCTGTTTAGTGAAATCCTCATCTCCCTTTCTACCACCCCGCTACAGTGATTTTAATCAAATATCTTTAACAGGTTTTTACTATGTTCCCTCTTGATTTTTGGTCCTGAATGAGGTAACTAGTTGCTTGCAAGGCTGTGTATGTGCCTTGAAGATTCTGTGTGTCATGTTTTTCTCAAATGCAACTTCCAGCATTAATGGCAATGACTTACCAGTTCCTGAAAAATGGACTTGTGAGGTGAAACTAAGCAGCTGTGCTTCAGAGCTAAAAAAACCAACCACACATTCAAGAAGTCTTGGTGTGAGACACTCGTTTGTAACAGAAAATTGAGTTAAAAAAATGATACAAGCGCATCCTAACAATTCAGTGAGAGCAATGCAATAGCACGAATGCTAAAGGCTCCCATGTGCTGCATGCACATATATGGGTGGGAAAGTTAAACTATTCTCAGTAGGTGAAAAAACCCCACAGTATTTAAAACTAGACTGGAATCACAGTTAACTAATATCTAATATTAGAAAGTGACAGTTTCTGTGGAGCCTCTTGGAGAGATTCAGAATTCTGCTATGCCAGAAACCTTACTTCAATTTTAAAGCATAGTTTTCCTACAAATCAGACACTACAGTTGTGCTCTGTGGGGTTTTTTCATCTATTCAATAATCTTCTAACTTCTGGTGTCTTGTTGCTTTATTTATAGATGATTGATACATGTATCCAATACTCAGCTGCAGCTTGCCATTGTCTCCCCTTTTTGGATGTCTCAGGTTGTCTTCATCTTACTGGCAATACCTGAAATGTCTTTGCAAAGACTGTAATCAACACCAGATTCTCACGACATTGTACTGTAGAAAAATTACCAAGAGGGTATTTCCTAATCTTAATTCAGAGGTGGTTGTAAACCCCAAAACATGAAGGTTTTTTTCTTCACTGGCATCATGATGACTTGCAAGGTATCTGGCTTGAGCCATCTAGCTTCTTTATCTAGGGCCTGTCCACATTGGTGCCTTAGGATTCCTGTGGTCTGGGGGGGTAATCTGCATACTCCAGTGTCAGCCAGAAGTGAAGAGAAATCCAGACAGAGTCTCTCTTTATGGCAGACAATGTCTTCTAGGGAAGTTCCTGCAGACATAGGACCTACCTGAAGGACACACGGGGACATGAATGAGAAAACCAGGCTGAGCTTAATGCTCTCAGCCATGGCACTGTGTACTTGAACTCACTCCAAGGGGTTTTGGGGGGCTGTTTCCCAATGACTTAATGTCAGTATCTGGCAGTAGATGTGTGCCTCTGCACAAAACGCAGCATTGTTACAGCGAGTGACTCAAGCTGTGGTGCTGTTACCACTTTCCCAGGGAACCTCCTGCAGTGACTGACCAACCTCTCAATAAAGAACCTTTCCTTAAAGTTCAATCTGAACTTCCCTTGACACAGCTTGTGTCTTGTCACTGGTCAGCACCTCCCCCTCAGCCTTCTCTTCTCCAAGCTGAACAGGCCAAGTGACCTAAACTGCTCCTTTTAAGTCTTCTGCTCAAGATATTTCACCATCTTGGTCACCTTTCTCTGGATGGTCTCTAACAGTTTAATGTCTTTCTTATGTTGTGGTGCCCAAAACTGCACACAGGAATCAAGGTGAGGCTGCCCCAGCTCAGAGCAGAGCAGAGTGGGACAATCCCCTCCCTTGCCTGGCTGGTGATGCTGTGCCTGATTCCCCCAGGACAGGGTTGGCCTTCCCGGCTGCCAGGGAACTGCTGGCTCGTGTTCAACTTTCCCTCAATCCAGACTCCCAAATCGCTTTCTGCAGGGCTGTTCCCCAGCCTTTCCTCCCCCAGTGCACATGTATAACCAGGTTTACCCCATCCAAGGTAGAGAATTGAGTATTTGCTCTTGTTCAGCTTCATACAGCTGAGATTGCCCAGCTCTTCAGTGTATCCTGATCTCTCTGTAGTTCCTTTCTACTCTGCAGGGAGTCTAGTATCATTGGCACACTTCACATTCAATTCCTGCATCCAGATCATTTATAAAAACATTAGAAATTGTGCACTGGTGTCTGGCCTGATATAACCTCATTTACTGTAACCCTCTGAGCCCAACCTGTGAGCATTGCTCACCCAGTGTATCAAGGACTTGCTCAGCTGAGTGCTGGACAGTTTATCCAGGATACTACTGGAGACAGTATCAAAAGCTCTGCTAAAATCCAAGCCCACCACATCTACTGCCTTCCTTTGGTCAGCTTGGTCAAAATCTCTAGCTCTAATTAAACACTTCTTAGATACAGAAAGTGCTTTGAAGGATTGGTATGCAACAGTAGTAATTGAACAAAAAATTAAATTAATTCAGATTAATTTAATCTCTTCATAATTTTCTGATTTATGGTTTTGCTCATATTAAACCTCAATGGATTTTCTTTTATCCTCAGATTACTGTTGTTGACTAGTTTATTCTGTGACTTCATATCTCTGTTTAAAGCAGCAACATTGTGTCAGCCCTTTCTGGTTCTGCTTGCTGATCCATCTTCCTGTAGAGGTAAGATGTCACAGGAACAGAAATTTGTGCAAATTCCAATTTGTGTTGGGTGAGCCATGATCAAGGAGCTGACATGATTTCTCAGAAACTCGTTTGCATTATTGTGGCCTGGGATGACCCAGGATTATGCCTCTGCCTCAGAGTCCCACATGCAATGGGTTCTCCAAAGGTCTTGATTAAACCCTTCTAACTCAGCCAAGGAATTTCCCAACCAGTTATTTTTACTCTAAAGAAAACCCTGGAGAGTTATCCATCTTTGCAAAACACAAAAGCAACCATGAGATACACGTCTCCACCCAGCGTTATCTTTGCCCTTTTTGTGATGTTTAGAACTAAACTTTGCCAATTTTATTTTCTTGAGTCTCCTTTTCTGGACAGTAGATGGTTCTTTTCCTTGCCACCCTCAGTCTCTAACCCTTTACATCATATGTTCAGTGATAGGGAGCTCCTATCCTGCACCATCCGGGTCTAGGATAACACCTATTAGGTGGACTGACTGTGCAGAATAATTCAGCCCTGAAAATTTTTTGCTTGTTCCTTCCAACAGGTCCAGAGACACCCATCCTGGACCTTGCCAGGCCACGGAATAGACTGGGTGCATCCAGATGGAATGATACTCAGAAGACAAAAGGGAGTTCACAGCTAGATTCAGATATATTCCACATCTTGCATGTTGCCCAGTTTAGGAAAATCTTTTTTTTTTTTAATTGCGGTTCAAGGTCAATATGGCAAAGATGATAACAATTTTATCTTCTGCCAATAATGACATCAAAACCACAGTAAAATATGGCATGATTCTAGAGTTAGTTATCTTGTAGTACCTTTCCAACATCAAAAGCAATGACAGTATTTTCACTGTCACATATTTCTATAAAACTATGTGTTTCTTTCACAACCTGTATGTTTGTAGTAATGAACGATAAGTAACAGATTGTCAGAAAAATAAACAATGAGCTTTCATTCTCTGTTTCCAGACTAACTCTTAAAACCATATCCAGGTTCTTAGATTTTCACAGAAGGTAAAGGCTGGTTTCAGGTGTAATTTATGTTCTGCAGGTGTGAAATCTACATTGCAGAGACATTTAATTCCCTGTTTAGGGAGATGGAAGAGGTCATCTATGTAAAAATCACATTCATTTGGAGAATTAAATATGCTAGTGGCTTAGGTTCTAAATAAGCAATAGAAGAAATATGTTTTTATAGATGCCCTAAAATATCCATGGCATAAAATACTACTTCATTGTTCCAAAGGAATTCCCCATCATTTATTGTTAAACACCAACCAGTCCTAGCAGACATTTCTTAACAGACTAAACCTTGCAAATAATGACTCATATCTCTTGTATTGTGCCATATTATTTTTCAATTTTTTTTTAAAGTTTTACTGTTTTGATAGATTAAAATAGAAAACATGTGGAGCCACCAAGTTCTTCAAGTTTCTGTCCAATGCAGCTTCATAGGAAACAATTACGGGCATATAAATTGTTCATTCTTTCCAGTATCAGGTAGATTTTGAGATTATATTTGCCAACATACTGCCCTACTTCCAGGTTTAATAAATGTTAGAAGAAAAAAAAGACTGTGGCCTGGTATTCTGGTGCATATTTCTGTATCCAGAAGCTAATGACCATTCAGTTAATCCAATTTCTAAATGGCAGAAAGAATCATAGATAATCTAATGTGGAAGTACATAGTACTGGTACAATTGATTTCTTCTGCTAGAGGAAAAGAGAGCTAACTCACTGCTTTCTAAAATATAGGAAAAGGGTGTGTCAGTTTGATTCACTTAAGACTACTACTACAGGAAATAGCATACCAGCATCTTTAGAGAAACACTTCTGTTCCCTGTAAAACTTTCTGTGTTAACATTTCTAGATGCAAAATGAGAAAGGAAATGTGTCATTGACAGAGAAGCCAGCTAGTCTTGTGCTTTTCCCAACAGTTTGGTTCCCCCAAAAGATTTTCTTTGAAAGCAAAATTAAATGCTTCTGTCTTTCTTGCCTGCACTAACATAAAACTGGTTACATTTCTCCTAAACTCATGACTGTGCTGTTAACAAGTAACTCAGCAACAATTCCTATTACAATTTTTGCCTTTTAAACAAGAATGATATTAGGTCTTAATAGCTACTACACATTTGACATTTGGAGAAGACTTTGATTTTTGTTTGGTTTTGTTGTTGTTGATGGCTGCTGTTGGTTAGAAAGAAGATTGCAAGAACTCTTTTTTTCCTGAAAAAGCAGAATTTCTTAGGTGTTATCCCAATATTCAGGTCTCAAAGGAGGAAAGACCCAGCAAACATGGAATTGGAAATGAAGACCTTCCACACATGATTTGGTAAAAGACCAACAATTACTCCTAAGTCTTCTGTTTAATAAGCAACAAAAATACAGTACTGTCTTCTCTCTGACTAAATCTCTTTTTGGGAGCGACACAGAGGCTCCTGGAGTGCCATGTTTCAGCCACTGAGTGCACATGAACTGGATGCCATAAAATGATAAAACCACTGCATCTGACATGGACCTCGGAATACTTCAGATCCTATGTACTCTCACCACCTTTTGTAACCTGGAGCATGCCTGCAGGATGCTTCCTACTTTCCCCATGAGCTCCCTGCCTCTCCTTGCTTAAATTCTCCTGTACTTGCACTATAAACTGCTCTCCCATGTTTGAGTTTTTGTTTTCCATTACTTGTTATTGTTGATTGGTTTCATCTCAAAAAGCATTTTTTCAAATCCTCTGCTTTTTATTATGATGGACCCAGTCAAACAGGAACAGGGTCCCCAGGGCAGTGGTCACAGCACCAGCCTGACAGAATTCAAGTGCTTGGACAATGCTCTCAGGCACATGGTGTGACTCTTGGGAATGGTGCTGTGCATGGCCAGGAGTTGGACTTGATGATCCTGGTGGGTTCCTTCCATCTCTGCACATTCTGTCATTTTAAAAAACTGTTGAATTTTGGAATGGCTCAGAATTCAGACCATGTTGTAGGAATGTATCTCCCAGTTACCCCCTCTCAGTAAAATGGATTCAAACTTTGGCAAAGGATTCAATTAGGTATTCCAGTGCTGCTCAAGCCCTGTGTTTGGGCCAGTACTTTTGTCTGACTTACACCAAGAGATAGTTCTTTTGCCAAAGATAACTGGAATTATTGGCTGAAACACTTTTATTCATCAATGTGCTCATTTACGACAGTAAACAAATAAATAAATAAAATAAACAGGCTCTGTCATAGTACAGTATATCTTAAATAAACAATATTTTTACCATGTGTTGATGATTAATGAATGGCTGTTTCTGGCAAAGCACTCAACTGTAGCTCCAGGCATGGGACATCATAAGTTTCCAAAAAAATAGTAGCAGCTCCCCTTATACATGCTTCAGACAGCCACTATACATTGCAGTTTCCATGAAAAACAGGAATTTGGACTTGGATAAGTTGATTTTTTATAGGTCAGAGCTTATAGCTCATATAAATTGTGCACACATTCCCCAACGGCACAGGCCTCCCTAATATAAAAACAGATGCAGCCTTGTGTTCATGTGGTTCATAGAGTGTGTCAGTGTTGGGTTTTTTATAAGAAAAATACCTGCAGTTGTTGAAAACAAGCCCTTCTTGCTTCACTAATTCTGTCCCTTTTCCACCCCTGCCCACTTCCCCTTTCCTGATGTAGTGGTGCAAGCATTACAGCTGGGCACATCTGCCTCTTGTAACCATCTCCACCATTCCCACTTTGGGAATAAAACACAAAAAACACTGTAGCAGCACTACTGGCAGATAACAGAGCACTTCAATTTGGATTTTTTTCTAGTATTGTCTGGATGCTGTATATTTTTCCAGAGCTTAGGAATTGGCCAGGAGGGAGAAAGACTGCCTTGCCGTGGCTGTGACACACCAGATCAGGCTGAATCTCCTGGAGAGGATGGGAGATGCAGAGAGTTGGCTCTTGCCCAGCAGCACTGGAGTATGCTCAGCACATGGGGGTTTCTGGAGCGCAGAGCCGGCGGCGGGGGAGTCCGGGCAGGAGGGTGCTCTGCTCAGTGGGACTGGGCTGGCAGCCAGCTCACACAAGGCATGGAAAGAAAGAGACATTCACAGCACTGAAAGTGGTGGGCGCAGTTTCTTCAGCTTGGGAAGGTAACGAAAATTGCTGGACTAACACTGCCGAGAAAGAACGGGGAGAGTTGCCCTTCTCCTTCTGCTTCTCCTTCTCCTTCTCCTTCTCCTTCTCCTTCTTTCTAGAGTGTCTCACTCAGGAGGCCTGATTTTCTCCAATTTTGATCTAGTTTATTAGTTTTGTGTTCTAGCGCTGCAAAAGGGCAGTGGCCACAAAATGTTGAGGGAGACCTGAGGGGTCATGGGTGGGTTTGGGCATCACAGACAACTCTTTTCTGATTCAGCTGTCACAGAAGCTGCCAAACACAGCCTTGGGGAAGGTCCAAGGCCAGTGCAGGTAAATGCAGGTAACCATAAGGCTCTGTAGCACTGCCCGTTGTGTACTCAATTCCATTTCTGAAATAATACACTTTAAATGGGTGGGTGACAGAAAATAACTACAGTAGAGAGGTTGGCCAAAAAGCAAGCAGAAGGTGAAAGAGGAAAGGGTAAAAATAGTTGGAGATGCCACAGACACTGGTTCAAATAGAAAAACAGGGAGGGACCTGCACAGTTACTATAGCCCTCCTACAGAGCTGTGAGAACACCCTAGAGATGCTGTGATACCTTTGGATGTAGCTGCTTTATTTATCTTGTTTGATTTTATATTTTCTTCCAAAGGCAATGTTATTATTCCAGTGGCATCACCTACTCAGATCTGTGTTCAGGCAGATGATGACACACTAGAGCAAGTGTGGATAAAGCCCACCAAGACCAGTAAAGGGCTGGAGCATGTGACATGTGAAGAACCTTCAGAGAATTGCTTTGGTAAGACACAGGAGAAGGCTCGATGTGGAGGAGACCTCATTGCTGTCTCTAACTCTCATCAGAACACACAGAAGAGGAGACACAGCCAGACCATTCTCAAATGTGCACTGATAAGACAAGTGGCATACGTAAAATCCTGATTACATTCTCATTACAAGGAAACTACTTTTTTAACCAGGAAGCTGGTCAAACTCTTGAAGAGGATGCCAGAGACTAAGCAACCTTCATCCCCGAAGATATTCAAAACTGATCTGGCAAAGCCATGACTCACTTGGTCTAGCTGGATACATTTAAAGCAACACCAGGTTGAAACACTCTCCAGAGGCCTCTTCTAACCTAATTTATTCTGTGACTCTATGACCTAAACAATTTACGTTTCACAACACCCTTATAATATTCATAGCTTTAGTTAAAACAAGGAACTTTACCTCATTAAACTGCTTTTAGTGTTCTTTGTAGAAACAAGCCTCTGAAAATCTTTGTCATTATTATTTTTAAACTCTTGATGCAGACAAGCTGTCTTGAAATGCACAGCTGAACTGGAGAAACGGGAACATAATGATGCTGACCCTCCTTCCTGGCTTGGATATGACTGGGATGGCAACATAACCACCTTCACCAAAAAACACAGATCAAAGCCTGAAAAAACAAATTCTTCAAAATGAAAAATGAAGAATTTGTGCAACATCTCTACAGCTCAAGGGTTTTTCTCTAGAGCATGAAAAGACCACAGTGTTATTTTTTCTTAAAACTAATCACGCTTTAATAAAAGGCCATTTGTTGCATTAGTAAGGAAGCATTGCAAATCTTTCTCACAGGAGTACGAATGCCTTCAAGCAAGACAGCTGCACTCAGACAGCACTGCTAACTCTCAGATGTTGATTCAAGTTGTCTTCATCTTTCAATAATGAAAGTTTTTGTAGTCCTGTGCAGAGTAAGCAGTGAATAAATCTGCATGTGTTTGAGGTTCTTGTTTGTCATGAAGGTCCTCTCCAGGACATAAACACTGGCTCCCCAGAGAACTTCACACTTGGTGTGGCTGGGGCTCATCAAGTACAGCCTTCTTGAGGAACTGAGAGCAGTGAGTAGGTTGTGACTACAGATCCTTTAATACACAACTACACCCATACATTTAAGCACAGTTCCCCACTTCTCAATAGACACTTGTGCAACCAGAGCCCTCATGCTCATAAAAGCCTCTTGAGCTGAGTCCAACTCTCTAACGAGCTGATGTTCGTGTCTGCAGATCTGAACTGGGCTGGCTGGCTGGCAGCTGCGAGAGCAGGAGAACCAACTTAAAGGGAGCACAGATGAAAAAAGTGTTAAAAGTATAAATTTGCTCCAATTACAAGAACATGTCTTCTCATCAAATGGACAAAAAAGATATATGAGTACAAAAGGGATGTGCCATTCAAATTCTAATTGCTGATAACCTACTGATCCTCCCTCATCGAGAGAAAAATAGTTTCACCTCATAATAGCAGAATAAGACACTGTTCAATGCCTTTAGGGAAACTCCCAAGGATTTGTCCTCTTTCAACTCATTCTTGACCTTTATATTAACATTCTAGCTGGTCTCAACATGTATTAGCTTGGAATGACTATAATCAGTAACTTTAGTGGTAGCACAGTTTTTCTGCTGGCTGATTTAAACTTCTTTAAGCAAGTAACTAACAATCCTGATGATTAATTCCTGCTAGATTTAGAAAACGAATGAATTCAAAGCCTGAGTTTACTTTCTTTTGACTATATAACAAATAACATGTTTTCTTACTATGCTCTCCCTTAAATTGCTGATGCAGCAGTCCCAAAAAACACAACCTTAATCTCAGAGGCTGACAGGCTTTGTATTGCAGGTGAATAATGAGACCATTAAATGGATTCAAGTTTGTGAAGTACCTACTAGACTGTTTTTGTTTTCATGTGGTGTGGATTTTGAGGTGCTTTTTTCACTTTGGCTGCAGCTGAGTATAGAAATAATTATTTTCAAATATTTTCCTGGATATCCAAAACCATTATCATTTATTAATTTTGTAACTTTAAAAGGTATAATAACTCATATCTAGTAATTTTGTAATGCCTTTAGTAATACAATTAGAAATGTTTTATATATTAGTGTTTATAATAAAAATACATATAATTTGTCATATGAATCAGTGCCCACCTAATCCCAACAAACAGCACACACAACAGTAAACAGAATGTGGAGTTTTTAACTACCCTGAATTACAGTACAAATGCTGCCTTTTGGAGCTCCATTAGGAGCAATTATAATTGCTCCATTAGGAGCAATTATACCTCCTGGGGAACGCTGTGGCAAAGGAGAAGTTAATTTCATAATGTACCATTATGACCTAAAGTACATACACATACATTCAAAATTTAAAGCCTGAGCTGACAGTCTGAATTCTCTCCTGCTCCTCGCCATCCCCTCAGCTGGCAGGGATTCTTACATTTCAGCTTAAAACACCAATTTCACTGCTGCTTTTATAAGGTGCCATACAGAGGTATGGAAAGGCTTTTAAAAGCTTCATTTACTTTACTGTGTGCTTGTATTACAGTAACACAGAATCCTCGTGCAGGGCCCACCTGCTCCCCTCACCTCCCTCCCTCTGCCTTCCTGCTCCAAGAGCTGCCTGGCAGCTTTGCAGAGAGGGCTCCAAGTCACTGCAAACGCAGCAAACAAAGAGATTCCAGTTCTCAGTTGCCTGGGCAAGACTTCCATTCCATGGCAGCTTTTCCTTCAGGGGAATGTTCATGTGGTCTCTTCCCTGAAGTCCAGTTGGAGGAGTGTTCCTCCTTGAAATCAGCCAGATCCATTCCACTTTGATTTATTTTAAAAGCTTTTCTTTGCAGATGAGTGGTGGTAGACAGAGCTGGGAGATCTTATTTCCATACATAAACCAGTGGTTCAGGATGACTCAGAGCAAGTTCTGCCTTTTCAGAAGTATTTTTACACAGAGAGTACCCATTGCCCAGGCAGAAACTGCTCAGGGTTCAACCACCAAAGGAATTCCCACAGTATTGAGACATTTAATTTAAAAGTATAACAGAGCTTGCAAAGCAAGTCATCTTGGAAGTGTTGAAAATGCTTTTTTTTAATTTTTAAATGACAACTCCAAACTTTTGTTTGAAAGCTACCAGCTTTTGAACTGATATGGTAAGTGGGCTAAGTTATATAAATTCTGAATATGTAAGATCATCTCATTCCTAAAAGGCACTAAAAGTAAACCAGACTGTTTAGCACCAGCACTGTCACAGGCAAATCTTGGGTTAAAATGCTCTCAGTTTTAATAGTTTCTCTTTTATATTAAGAATATACACCCAAAAAGTTTCATAATTTTACAGAAATGTTCCTTTGTAGTTTCTTGATTTAATCTCTTTGGCCTATTTTGCCTCTAAGAATTCTTCAGCTTGACAGACTGGATCCAGCTTTGGCTTTTAAGACACACTTTGCCATTTTGTGTGTCAGCCTTAATCCATTTGTCTGTTTCATCCTTTTGATTCATGTGACCTGAAAAAGAGAGTTCTCTTAGTTCAATTTGACACACAGTAAACATATCATCTTCACATTGTCATTTTTTTCCAAGCTCCCTGGAAACACTTGTAGCACTTTTATTTGGTAGAATTTGTGTACTTTTAACAGAGACTTATGACATTTCCTTCTTGATACAGTTTTTTTGCATTAATCTGATTTCCCATCAGACATCCTTACAATAGAGTAGTGTTTTTTTTTATATATAGTACTACACTTTTGATTCTGAGCTAAGATATATGTTATGGTGGGTTGATTCTGGCTGGATGTCAGGTACCCACCAAAGCCACTCTACCACTCTCCTCCTCAGATGAACAGGCCAGAGAAAATACAACAAGAGGCTCACAGGTCAAGATAAGGACAGGGAGAGATCAGGCACCAGTTACCATCACAGGCAAAACAGACTCCACTTGGGGAAAAATTAATTTAATTTATTCCTAATCAAATCAGAGAAGGGTAATAAGAAATAAAGCCAAATCTTAAAAACATATCCCACTCACCCCTCCCTTTGTTCCAGGCTTAATTTCACTGCTGATTTCTCTACTTCCTCCCCACCAGAGGCACAGGGGGACAGAGAATGGAGGTTGTGGTCAGTTCACACATTATATCTGCCACTCCTTGCTCTGCAGAAGGAGAACTCCTCATGCTCTTCCCCTGCTCTCACATGGAGTCCTCCACAAGCTGCAGGTGATCTCTGCACCTCTGCAGACCCCCAGGGGCTGCACCAGAGGAATCTCTACTCTGGCATCTGGAGCACCTCCTGCCCTGTTTCTGCACTGGCCTGGGTATCAGCATTTCTCTTACTTATTTTCACTCCTCTCTCCAGCTGCTGGTGTGCAGTAGGGTTTTTCCCCTCTAACTCTGTTATTCACCATCACTGATGGGTACAGTCTTGGCCAGTGGTGGCTCCACCTTGGAGCAGGCTGGCACTGGCTCAGTAGGACACAGGGCAAGCTTCTGGCACCTCCTCACAGAAACCACCCCTAGAGACCCCCCACTACCAAAACCTTGCCACACAAACCCCACATGTACTGGTTTTCTCTTTGATAGTGTTAAATTTTTTATAGTAGCTAGGATAGACCATATTTTAGATTCCTGCTGAAAATGGTGTTGACAATACACAAAATTTTTTATTTCTGCATGGCCCTTTCACAGCATCAAGGCTGTTTCTGATTCTAATACTGCCCTGCCAGCAGGGAGGCTGGGGGAACACAACAAGCTGGGAGGGGACACAGCCAGGACAGCTGACCTCAAATGACCAAAGGCATATTCTGAACTGTATGGTATCATGATCAGTGCTAGAGCTGGCAGAAGGAGGAGCAGGGCACATTCAGAGTGATGGTGTTTGTCTGACCCAGTACCTCATACATGAGATACAGCCCTGCTTTCTTGGGGATGGCTGAACACCTGCCTGCCCTGGGAAGTATTGAAAGGATCCCTTGTTTTGCTTTTCTTGTGTGCACTACTTTTGCTTTATCCATCAAACTGTCTTAATCTCAAGGTCTCTTTACCTCAACCCATGAATTTTCTCACTTTTATTCTTCTGCTTCTCTCCCCCATCCCACTGGTGGGAATCCACTGGCAGTTCTGGTTAAACCATGACTCTACATGAGACACTAATCCAGCCAAAACATTTCAAAGATTTTAATTGTTATTGTAAACACTGAAAAGAGACATGGTAAGACCCGATTGTCCAAATGACTGGACATTTTGCTACTCTTACTGTTTCCTTGTAATAATGGCCTAAAAAACCCCCACAACCCTGAGGTACCTGTCTTCTTACATGTTTCACATTAACTTAGTACTCACAGTCATGCTCTGAAAAGCTCACTGTATAACAAAGAAGAGAGTTCAACTCAGTCTCATTTTATAATTAAGAAACTGAGGCCAAGAGAGAATAAGTGACCTTCCAAATTTATATGAAAGATTTGTGTCCATATTGGGAATTAAACTGACATCTTTTAAATCCCAAATCAGTGCCTTTATCACAAGATCAACCTTCACTTGGGTTATCTTTACAAAATATCATTTATTATTACTTTAGTGTTCATTTAACTGCGTGAATTCTAAGTTTAGAACTAATTTGAGCCTAGAATAGCAAGAGGGATGGCAGGGAAGCAGATTCTGAACCAGCTTTGCAAACATGCTCTGCTCTGACCTGTAACACAGCTGAAATCAAATTTTGGCCACAGCAAAAACAGTGGCAAAACTCCAACTGACATCACTGCATTGGTTTCCACAACTCAGGCCCATGTGCCAGAACTTTTCAATGGTGTTTCAGTGCTTTAGCAGTTCTAAGTGGGATTCATTTAAGTTAATGGGCCAAACCCACAGCAATTCACAACAGGCTGAGGTATGGTTTGGAACTACAGAGTCACTTTAGTGTCCCTCGTTATCAGACTACAACATGCCTTCAGGTGTCTCCATGGGATGTCCCAGTACCATTTCTGCACTCCTGATTGCTCCAGAAAGATGCAGTCTCAGTCACACTCAGTGTCAGTATCATTCCTACAGTAAAGTAGAATCCACAGACCTACTCACCATCTAATTGCAGACTCAAATCTGTGATGAATCACCAAGTTGGACAAATGTGCTGTATATGAAATGCCTTAAAATTTGAAAATTCAGTTCCTCAAAGCTTTCCTGCATCACTGATTTTCAACAACATTGTTTCAGACAGTACAGAATGAAAATTAAAACAGAATCTGTCTTTTAATCTTAAAAGCTAAGCCCTTAAAACAAAAACTGAACAACAAAGAAATATAAAGGAAAATTTCAGCTGATCCTTTAATAGAGCTGTAGAACACTAAAAACAGCTTTTTCTCCTAGGGAGAGAGGACACAATAAATGCAGGGCAGAGATATATTTCCAGAAAGTGCATATTGGAGTGCTTGGTCCCAGTTCCTCTCTCATGTTTTTGTGACTATGGCTTGTACTTCTGTAGAAGAAACAAACACTGAAGCACAGAATCAGTGCTGTAAATGGTTTCATGCAATTGCTACACCTTGGCAAAAAAGTTAAAGAATACTTTAGGGAGCACAGAAACAAATTTACAAGAGCCATTTTAAAGTTCACTTGTTGTCTGAGCTCTGTTTCTCATTTTGCTACGTGAATGCACAAAAAAATTTAGTTCCTTACACTTCTGGAAATTTGCCTGTAAGGCAAGTATTAAGATTATTAAGCCCATCACTAGTAGGAGGTTCAAAGTTATTTCAGATATTTAAATAGCTTTGTGTATGAGGCACTGATCAAGCAGCAAGGTTTAGTCACAGACGTTTTGACAACCACTTCAGTCTTAACTGTACTCACTGCTTGTATTCTGAATACCATGAGAACATAAGTGGATTTTGGGGAAGGCTTTGCTAGCTTGATTAAATCACAAAAGCAAACAGCCTCCTGGATTGAGAATGAGGGGGGGAAAAATTAATTTCAAAACCTACCAGTCAAGACAGCAGCATGAGTTCAGCAGAAGACAGATCCACCATTGTGCTGTGTGGCCACCTTTTCAATTTAGTGCCCAGGAAAAAGGTTGGGTTCTTTCCCCCCTTCCCACTGTGTGGTGTTTAAAGGAAGGCAACACATTTGCAAAACTTTACACAGTCAAGTACTGACTGTTTATTTATTTGCCTTCCTGGAGACTGGAGAAGATGAGAGCTCTATTTTCATACCATAAAACACAAGAAGAGGATCATATTTTAATTGCTGTTCATTGGTAGCATTAGGGCTGTGGTATATATCAAAAGGCTGTGAACAGCTTGAGTCGAATGCAAGCTGAAACCAATAAAAATCTGTAGGACAGCATCTCATCTAATGTGTTTAATAAAAGTTGGATGAACTTTCTATTCGACTTGAAAGAATGTAATCTTTTCCAGATACAACCTGGGTCTTTGTTTATTTCTTTTTAAGATATTGCTCAAGGATCAAGGCTTCACAGAGGGCAGTGTGTAGAGGGACATTGTAAAACAAAGCTCTTCCCACTCAATTCTAGTGGCCCAGAGTCAATAAAAACTGCTTCTAAGAATGAAGGGAAGTTCTGAAGTGCCTTGAGAACAGACTAAACGGGGGGGGGGCTGTGACAGCAGATAGTGTTACTCCTGGGATCAGAACTGTAATGCTGACTGCAACAAACCCAAGACAGCTGCACAGTGGGAGAAGGAGCACTTGGGCAGCTGGTAAGCTTCAGATAAAACCTGAAGTCTCAGCAGACTGACATAATACAAGCTCTTTCAGTTATTTCCCTTTTAAAGGCAAGTTGCTTGCTTCATGTTATGCACTGCCTCTTCAGCTGTGTTTGTATTCAACCCTCAAACTCCAGGCAGCTAAAAACACAGACATTACCTTGGAGCAAACCATACAGAATTTCTCATAATGAAGACTCTTAAACACATCCATTCAAAAGGCTTTGTGCTTGGTGTAAGAGACTCATGCAGTCAGCCCCTCTCTGGCACATTGGCCCTAAAGGGAAGGCCACAGTATTCCACAGGCTGCTCTCCCAGTACACCTGTATGAGGGACCACTGAGTGAGCAGTGAGAAGCAATTATTCCTGATGGAACACATCTGTCTAGATCCCCTTTGCTCCAGCAGGGAGCATCAGGAAGATGTGAAAGTTGTAATATTTCAGTGCATGCCTGAGTGAATGATTGTTGTAAGGAGAAAGGTGCTTCTCACCATAATCTACAGGGAAAGCCAGGCAGGATAAGAAGATTTGAAGCCTGTTAGTAAGAGAAACCTGAAAAGCCAGAGATAGGACAGTAGTGTCAATGTCCATCTTTTCAAAGGAATCTGGTAATTACAGACAGGCTGACTTTCCAGAAGCACAGGAAGAGCAAGGACAGCTAAGAAGCTCTGCAGTATTAAAAGAATAACTGGACACTCAAGCAACTCATAAGGTAGAGGCAATGTGTACCTGAATATTTTCAAAGGGGAAAAGGAGTTAGAGAAGTCAATGTGGGATTTGCCCTCCATGTCCTGTACACACATCTGAGGGAAGGCATAAATTAACAGGAGAGAGTCCTATTTCCTGCATGGTCACCAGAGGCATGGCTCACAGAACACTGCTCTCAGGTGGCTTAGCAAAGCTCTTGTGTTGTAGACGGAGGGATTAGTACCAAAACCTGAAAGTCCTGTTAACTGCTGCAATTGCTGTCATGCTGATAGCTTGGGAGCAAGTATGTCTTGACTTGGGAGAAGACAGTAACTCCCAAAGTATATGCTGTTTGTATAAGGACAGAAAAATAGGAAGAGGTTTGCCAGGTGGGAAGGAAAGAGTAGGGAGACAGTAACAACAATGAACATCCACAGCCTCTGAGGAGCACCAGTGACACAGTGGGACTTTTACCATGGAAACTCACACAGCTGCTGCAAACCAGATGACTGCAAAGTTAAAGGTTTACTCAGCACCAAGCAGATGGATGGCATCAGGTGAAAGGTTGCCAATGGATATGAAACTGGCACTAGAACTGGGGCAGGGAAGGAGAATGATCTAAAATCAGGAGAGTCCCTGACACCACTCAGAGATGGGAGCTACATGGTTTATTTTCCAGACAATGAGGTTTGGAAGTTGACACCATTAGCTACCAGGATTCAAACAAAGCCTCTGAATTACTGCAAGACTTTTTCCAGCAAGTTTACAGTTGTCAACACACAAGTTGGCAACCAAAGTGGCTGAAACACGTCCAGTGACTGCATTTCATTTACTCCCCATCCACCCACATGCCTGATAACCTTCCTTTGTTACTGTGGAGTGGGTGGGAGCAGATGGTCACATCAACTTGAGAAAAGACAAAACAGGGTGGAAACAACCTCCTGCAGGAAGCATTGAGTTTGGTCTGACATGTTCACATCACCTGATCTTCACAATCTGCAGTACTGACAGTCCTACTGCCTCTCCAGACAAGTGCTACAAGGAAGCTCGCTTTCCTATTTAGCTAAGTTTCCTTTACCATAAGGTCAAGTCATAATTTGCCGCCCTATTGCCAGTGGACAGAACAACTTATTTCTTTATTTCTCTGTAGCAACTTTTTATGTACTGGAAAAATGCATCTTATCTTCCCTTTGTCTTCTCTTTTGAGACAAAACCAGAACTTTTCAGTCTTCTCTCATTAATCACAATTTTAGGACTCTGATCACCTGCTCTCCTTCAGAGACTCTACAGTTTTGAAGCACAGTACTCAAAACTGGACACACTTCAGCAATGTATTACTAATGCCATGTAAAGCCAAAGGATCATTTTGAGTTAATATGCTGTTTGTTTACAATGGTGTAACACTACTGTTTCCTAATATTATTTAGATACTGCTCCTCTTGGGACTACACAGGTAATTGTTCCTAACTTCATTCTTTGAACTTAACTTATTGGAAAATGGCCTAAAAAGCATGTAAATCAAAATTATTTGAACATTAACACTGACTTGCAACATGTCTGCAGCCCCTTTGACATAGCAGTCTCCTAAGTTCCTTTTCTGCTTAAATACTTAACTCTTTTTAGCCTGCTACACTTCCTCTTACCAGATACAGCACCTATAGCTAATTACCTCCACAAGCATCTTAACCCAGCTGGTTTAAGAACACAGGCAGACTTGGAGACAGGGAGAAGGCAGACATGGAGCAGTAAGGGCTTCCCTGTGTGCCAGGGAAAAGAAAGAACGCCTTGACACGATTGCAATCAGAAATTACTGGAATTACTCAAGCACTCCAAAAGCAGACAGCCAAACACTTCCACTGGTGAAAGCTGGACCATTGCTTAGCATGAACTCTGTTTTTGTAACATTTCATTATACCATACATGCTATTTCTAACAGTGCCTACTGATGCCAGTGGAAACAGATGCCTTGCCCTCACAAATTATTTCAAAGAATAAACTCCCTGCCACTGCTCTTTAGCTCCCTCCCTTTCTCAGCAAGTATCCCAATTTTGCAGGAAAGTCCCTTCTTTTTCTAGAAGAGCAAAACATATTTTCACACTCTCATTCCTCTGTCTCTAGAGCACTCACCCCAGACTTCCATCTTTCACTAAATCCTACTCAGTTCCTTGGCTATCTGGCAAAACCCTGGATGTGAGTGCTTGTGGGCCTGTAGAGTACTGACCCCCCCTCAGTGTGGAAGTGGGGGTGATGATGTACCTGATAACTGCTCTAAAGCAGCAGGGAAGGCCTTCCTAGAGCAAGAAAGTGCTGGATCAAGTGCATATTTATCCAAGTCACAGAACTCTGCCCTGTCTTCCCACTGGACAGCCTTCTCTCCAACACCTTCAAATATTCCCAGAGGCAAGCAAAGCTTCCTAAAAGGTCATAAGTTCCTGTGTTATTCACATGAGAACTGGATTTTCTGAAAAACCATCTATTTGTAAACTAATCTTTGAACTCAAAAGCATAAAACCCCTAAACTGCCATCCTCTTCTGATGCAGTTTTTAATCACTGGGCACAGCCCCTCTTCACTCTCTATTTTACATTTCTTCAGTCACAGCAGCAGGACAGTTATGTATGGACCTTGTACCTGAAACTTCAACAGTGAATAATGTTCTGGGAATACAGATCTTGTATTAAATGATTTTCAATTATTTCAGAATCAACTTATACAAGAAGATTACCAAATATCACCTTTAGGAAGAAGTAATTGTGGATAGTGAGGGGGCAAGTGCTTTGTCTGCAGGAAGAATGCACCAAAAGGTGAAGAGAAATAGAAGCAGGAAGTATCTCCCTTTTTATGTAATGCCTTAACTTCTTTAAACAACTGATAACCATTGGCCTAATGCTGCTGCCTTTGTGTAATTCTTGATGATTTCTGTGCCTTTGGGACATGTATATTTGAGAGTTAACTAATCAGAGTCACTTTTGGCCTCAAGTGCCAAGATCATTTCCATACAGAACAGTGGGCTGAAAAATTGCATCTGCTTCAATGATGACTGTCCTACATAAACACTGACTGGGTTGTGAAACCAGAGAAGCCATTCAGCTGTGTGTATCTGAAACCACTCATCTTTAATGTTGCCAAAGTAGCAATATATTGATTGGCCAGTGGTCCTCATTCCTAAGAAGTCTTGTTTTACTGCTGAGGTGTTTCATTCCACAGAGTCTTGCTAGAATCTGGGGTCCTTCCACAGATTTCTAGCCTGAGAACTTCTAATTATGGTTTTTAAAGAAACTGTATTTAATAACCACTACTAAATTTAAGTGCCAGTTACTGTTCCTAGGCAGGAGCAGATATATAAGCAGGCCACATACTAGAATTATGTAATTACACTTCTAATGTTCCCTGACTTTGAGATTACCATCTTACATGGGGGAGGAAAAGAGTTTTTGTGCATATTGTCTTAAATTTAAAACCAAAGCAATACGCAAGGCCTTACCCAATCTGCTATCACATCAGGTCACACTGACATAACACATTCCAACACAAAGCTGGAGCCCTCAGACACATTAAGTTAATGTTTTCTCTAGAGTAAACTGTGTAACTGATAAAAGCAACAGCCCTGACTTCTAGATAGCCACATCTGGAGTGGGGGAGAGAAATACACACCCTGACAGTGAATTGTATGACTGTTTTCTAAAGCAGGAAACAGCAAGACCTGGGATTCTAAGTTCAATTTTAGATGCCTTACAAGAATGTTTCCAGTAATTGCAGGTACACCTTTCCATGTGCTCTCTATTCCTCCACCTTCAGCTTCTTCTGCTCATCTCTCAGCCATCATTCCTCAGCCTATCCTGCACTACTGTACATTTATAAATATGCCATGTACTCCTTTCACTTCCCTCTTTGACTCAGAAACAGACAATTTCTCAAATTGTATTTTTAATGTAATAAATTGCCTAGGAAAGTCTATGTGATTTCTAAGCCAACAAAGCAATGGGTCAAATTCAGCTCTGGATTATCTCCCACAAATTCACTGGACTAGTGCTAAGGAGGAATTTGGCTCTAAGACTTTTGTTAGAAGAAGTTGATTACATTCACAAGTCATTTCGAAAATAAAATTTTAAAGTCATCCAGTAACGTGGGGAGTACAACAGCACAAGCAAACATCTGAACGTGAAGCAGATTAAACAAGCAGCCGCCAAGGGCAATAAACCAATAAAAAAATGTAGATGCCTTTGACTTAAGCCAGACAGACACTTATTGGAAGCCAAGATTAGTAAGCCTTACCACTTATAGTTACGTGATCGTCTTTGGAGGCACTCTGTGTTTCTTTTAACTGGATCTCTGAGCTCACATCCACTTTTCTTCCAGACAGCTCTAAATAGGCTTTGAGAGACTCTGGTACCTTGACTGTAATTGAACCTGGTATAAATTTAAGTGAAAGCCAGTTAGTTTAACCCTGAGATCAAAGCATGAAACACGCCATTATTTCACTAACGTGAATCAAACCATCGTTCGGTTGTGCTTGGTTGGGTTTTTTTAAAAGTCTTCAGAAACAGTAACCTCTTTATTTTGGGCACTAAAAGGGTAAATGAAGGTGTCTTCCTTCATCACAAACAGAGCACTGTATGTCACATATAGAAAATGGTACCACAGTATTTCCTTCACAGACATGAAAATAAAAACTGACATACACTTCTAGCAATGTCTTTTGGTAGAGAATCCTCTTACAGGAATGATCAAAGGAAGCTAATATAATAGATCTCACAGGTATTATGAGTTTAAGTTCATCTTCTAGTTGCATATTGACATTCCCAAGCAAGGACAGAGCATCAGACTTGACAAATAACCCAGTCAGTGTGTGGCACAAGATGAAAGAATGGAAGGATGAGACACTGCTCATATACTGTGGACACTGGTGATTGTCTTTGCTTTACTGTTCAGGGCCATCTGCTCACATCCTCCAACAGATGCAGTCTCAAAACCGACTAACCAGTTTAGACTATGCATCACTAAAATGTAAACTAGTAGCAAAATTGCAGCTTTCGTGGCCTGAATAATTCCACTTGGAGATTAAAACCAGAAATTCTGACTTCTGCCTCCCCTGAATATGTGCATCAATGCATCAGACCAAAGGCAGACAGTGGGCCCCCAATCTGGCCACATTAGTCATCTTTGGAATAATGCAGTCACAAAGTTTGGAAGCTCTCTCCTACACATTAGATCAAAAACCTGAAAAATTCAGAATACACATCCTTTTTATGTGCTTCTTAGTTTTTGTTCAATTTCAACATTCACTTCAGAAAAACATAAAACAGTTTCTTGGCATACATCCCAAAAACTTAAGCAGAACATGGTAAGAATTAGAGCTAAGTAGCACCAGAAAGCAACCCTAGCTACGCAATTTAGTCTCAAGCAGAATCACTTGCCTGTGACAGTTCTGATGAACAAGTAACTTCCAGTATAATTTAGGCCTGCATTTTGCTGGATACACAAAAGCCTTAGAATAAGAAAGGGAAAAGGTCTTCATCTTTGGGTCCTCTTTGGAAAGCTGCTCAGTGATGACTCATAAAAACCGGCACACAAGCAGCTCATTTATCACAAACGGGACATTTTCTACACTGCAGCTGTCAGCAGTTGTTCTGATTTTACAGGGTAAACAGAAACACAACTTCAACTTTGCCTTTACTAAACTGTGCTGCCAGAAGAGATGTCAGGAAATATTTTGAAAATAACTTTAATTGGCTTTTACTAAATATATTCCTCTTTGCTACCAGCTCAGAGACATTAACTTAGTAAAATAAGTGATACAAAAGGTAACCATGAAATAATATAAAAATAAATTTCCTTGCACTATTGAAACCAAAACAGATTGTACAGAAAGATGCACAAAACATTTCAAATGCACTGACACCATCAGTCCCATTTTAAGTAACTGTTAGGTTTTAAGAGGGCATAGGCATTGTCTCACAGGAGACAGAAATGGACCAAATACCATGCTCATTTAAACCACATGAAGTGCCTGACATGACAGTAAAGTCAAGTATAAAAATGCTGTAGTGTGTTTTGACTTGTTTTGGATTTTGTTTGTTTGTTTGCATCTTGTTGTGGGGGTTTTGTTGTTTTTCTTTTAAACTAGGACTAACACAATGTATTCAGGGCTCTGTAATTTACATTATCATATCTTCCAAATGGCAAAATCATGAATTCAACTTTAGGTGTGAGCTTTTAACTAAGAAGAGAAATTTTAGTGAGTAAGCAGGAGAGAAAATGAAAGAAAAACAGTAGGGTAAGGCTCTCCCAACTTTGTTTTTTTGCCTTCAAATTTTCATAATAAGACACTTCAGTCAGAAGGCAAGAAAAACAGATGCATGTGTGTCAGTTATCACTGCACACACAGCATTGTGGAGAAAACTGTGCTCAAGGCAAAGGAACACTGTAACCCAAGTCAACGCTGCAGAATTCTGCTGGGTATATTGCCAGGAAAAAAAAAAAAAGAAAAACATTGAAAAACACAAACACTTTTAATCCATCTTAAGTATTTTCATCCCTTACAGAGCTTATTGTAATTTAAGTATTTATACACACCTTCCAATAATGATGCAAAACAAAAATGTAAATAACAAACAATCACAAACTATCTTTTACAGACATATTAAGAAAAAACCCCAAAACAAACCCTTATCCTCCTTTTCTTTTACATCAAAATCTGCCACAAAAAAGTATTTGATTTAGTTTGCTAACCTTTCTGGGATTTCAGATCCACTTTTCTTAATTGACTGACATAAACATCTATTGTCCCATGATATGTAGAAGCTTTTAGACTTCCATCTGATGAATCTAAAAAACAAAAGAAAATAAAAGAATTTATGTACCATTCACTCTTTTTAAATAAACATTTGCCAGAATCTTTCTTTATACCTCAAACTGATTTTTATCAATTCTTCTGTGTTTGAGAAGTATCATAATAATTGACAGAATGTCACACTTCCCTTAGAATAGCAAGTTTCTGAAAAAGAAGTATCTCCCCAGTCCAGAACTGGGGCACATTCTGGTCCTCAGGCTGTTGCTCTGCAGTTGTTCTGCATCTACAAGGACCCAACTGCACTGCACATCTTTCTAGAGGAATGTCTTTATCTTTGTGTGAAGATCAAGCACAAAACTTGAACACTGTGACCTGTTTCAGTTTCCCACAGAGTTCATTTGCTCAGACTGTGCAGGGAGAACTTTACCCAGGAAAGCTACACCGTGCAAAACCCAAGCAGTTGTTCACTGCAGCATCTTGTTACACAGAATAACTGAGTACAGGCTTTGAAAAGTGTGATTCACTACATCTGAATTTTCAACAAATGTTTAATACAGGCAGGAAAAGAGCATTTGTTCTGTGCCCTGGAATAGGGAGGCCTAAATTTTCTTTTATACCTTATTAGCAGAAATTTATGATCATAAAGTTTTGCGAAGAAGCATTTTTACAAATAGAAAGTCTTTAAGAAGCTTTAATTGTACACTTGAGTAGTCTTTATTTGCAATTTATTCCAATTTTACATGCATAGACTTTCACAATATTAAGTGAAGTCCCAAAGAGTTTACTTTCAAACTACTGAACAGACTTACACCTAATAAAAATTGCAAAGAAATTATGAAGAAACTCTAGAGGAGCATAAAGAATTACATTTGTACATGAGCAAAAGGCATTTACTGAAAGGTATTTTTACAGACAAGGCTAGAAATTAAAGTATTGGCAAGAAATCCTGTGATACTGATAGACACTGGTTTCTGATTATACATAGAAAAAAACCAATAGTCAAACTATCAGAAGTAGCTAAAATAATAAAATCAAACCTGAGTGAAACTTCCCATTTTAAAAAGTAAAAGCATTAATGAGAGAATGAACTTGATTAATGATAACAAGGATGTCTCATATTAACGTTTCATGCTTGCCATACAGTTTCAGCTCCAAGTGAACTCATCTGGAGCTTTTCTGATCCCAGATTTCAAGCACAGATGCCAAAGATCACTGCACTGCTTACAACAGCAAAAACACAGAAAAGGATCTTTATCCCAGAGCTAAAGTTGATTTCTTTGGAGGGAAAAGTAATTAAAAAAAAGCAGCTAATCCATACTTAGTCAGCTAGAAACTGAGAAGGGCTTTGGCTAGAAAGAAAACATTAATAACTAGAGCTGGATGTGAATGCTTCTGCCATCTCAAGACTTTGTATTAAAGAAGATCTGTTTTGAAATCTGGGGAAAAAAATTAGCTCTTCGTTAATAATGAAGAGTTTTGCTTGTGTAAGTGAAAATGAAACATTGATTTTAACTGATGACTTTTTTAAAGGTTTTTCATTATAGCTGAAAAGTTAAAGTCATTAGAACTGAAAAATTTGACATGCATGAACCATTTAAATCAACATTTTAAGTAGTGATCACTAGAGGTATTCATGCAAAAGCTGTTTTTGCAGATTTTCTCCATCAAATTTAGTAACAGCCAATTACTGACTCTCCACATAGTCTTGACAGAGATTCTGTTGGCAACAGATACAGGAAACATCCAGCCTTTGACTCTTCTGCTTTAAACAGAACATAAAATAAGTTCCTTTATCTGTTCTAGGAAAAAAAAGTCTCCTGTGACAGAACAGCAGCTCTCTCCAGGGAGAACAACTACAAACAGTCCACACACCACTGATGGTGCTTTAGAGGGACAACATTGATCCAGTGAAGCCTTTCTCTTCCCACCCCTCAAATGCAAAAGTGGCTCCTCTGAGATTCATCCCACTGGAAAAATGCCTTTAGTAAATCTGGGAGACTGAACAAAGTGTTCTTTCCTAGATCTTCTATTAATAAATATTAAAATACAAAGAACACTCATTTTGTGAGAGACTGGATTCTGTTTGCAGAAGGCATCAACATGAATAAAGGATGCAGGAGCAAGGCAGCAGCGACAGGCTCATCAAGGCACAGATTTACCAGGAAAGCCAAAAACAACCTTGAGGGGAATGGAAGAGAAATGGAAACTTTTCCATGTTTTTTTTCCCCCATTTCCTCGAAGGAAATGGAAACATTTCCATTGAAGAACACTGTTTCGGGCAGAGGATTTGCCAGATTTTGACTCCCAGAGCACCTCACTAATACAAAGTTTCCCGTGGCTGAAGAAACTGCAGAGTTTCAAAACCACCAAGAAGCTTGGCAGCAATAACCAAACACTAAACCTGACACTACAATACTGTACAGTAAACAACTGTTAAGCTTTGACCTGTGGAAGTAACATGAAATGTTTTCTGGAAACAACTGAATATGATGTGTGTGATGAATGTTACAGATATGATATTAAATACAAGTGTGTAGATACAATTAGGAATATCAGGAAACATGGAATTGTTCATCACTGCTGCAAAGTCCATAAAGATGCTGTTCTGTGTCTCTAACTCTTAACAAATAAAGGGGAATAAAAGGAAAATGGATTAAAATCCCCCCAAGATAAGGGGATGTAACAAAAAAGTGCCCAAATCTAAATAAATAAATATTTCAACAATGAAAAATTACCTTATACTAAGAAGCACAGGCTGATAGGACAAAATGCGTAACAAATAATAATGGAGACAATACATATGTTATGATTATGACAGAACAAACCCAAGGCAATTTATTTTCAAATATATTCCCACTGCTAGCTGGTAAGCATGCAAATAACTGAAGGTAAAAATAAGGAAAAAATCTATAGTTTGAATTCAGAGTTTGCTAAAGACTGACAGAGAAGTTTTCTCCAGGTTTTTCAAGGAAGAGAACAAGGACAAAGCCTTTTGCTGGAAATGGAACAGACAGTCACTCTTCAGCAGCTTCAGCTATTTAACAATTTACTGGTACTAGAGAAAAAAGATGGAAAAAAGGGCATAGTGAAGCAAGATGTCCTTGGCAAAGTCTTTGTTAAATTTTATGAAAAATAAATAGAGCTTGAAGAGCAAGACCTAAGTCACATAACTTGAGAAAGACTGCACAAAAAGATCAGTGAAAGGTCTACAAAGGTAACATTTAGTATCACTTCACCTTTCACTTCATCAGCCAAGCACTAAAGAAAGGATTAAAGACAAGTGATCTTTCCTTAAATGTAAAAGCAAAAACCTACTTTCCTTAATAGCACCTAAAGGCTGACCTCGTTCATGGTAAAATCAGTGACAAAATCTATCTCAATAGGAACACAAAATATTTATTATGATTTGATTACATACTGGAGAAAGCATAAAATTCCAGTATGTCCAACATGTGATGAAGATTTAATTCCTGCTTAGCTAGCTGTCTAATATTGCTTATTGACAGAAAACTGGCAAATATTCTTGGTTTAGTTCATCATTCTAAAACTGTCATATGAAAAGTATTATAAGAAACTGAAATGTATTCACTAAATAGACTTCACTATTATTATTTAGAATTGCACACACTACTGAAAACTCCTGAGCAGGCCTGACCATACTCACCACAGGGACCTGGCTGAACACATGACACAACACACAAAGCAAAGAAATCTCTCATGAAAACAACTCCTTTCCTAACTAAGTCATCCAGGCTATCCTTTTACCTCTTAATGATCCATTTTCTACCCCAATTTTAAGTTATATCCATTGGTTGTAAAGGCCATAGTCCCTTTTTAATAAATTATTCTGCTCAAAAAAACCCAAACAACAAAACCACCTGGCTTGTCCAGTTTGGAGAAAAGTAAGCTGGGGGTGACCTCATTTCTCCCTGCAGCTCCCTGAGGAGGGGAAGGGCACAAGGAGCTGCTGAGCTTTTCCCCCTGGTGTCCAGTGAAAGGTTGCATGGGAATGGTTTGTTTTCAGAAGCATTTTTTTACAGAGAGAGTGGTCAAACACTGGAACAGGCTTCCCAGAGAGGTGCTCGTGCCCCAAGCCTGGCAGTGTTTAAGTGCCCCTAAACCAGACACTTCAACTTCTGGCCAGGCAGTGGGACTGGATGATCACTGTAGGTCCCTTCCCACTGAAATAAGGGATAAGACCTTGAGCAAACTGGTCAAGTAGAAGGTGTCCTCATATTTTTAAAGTTGAAGGTCTGGATCTTGGAAGTATTTTACCTTTAGAAAAATACATAAAAATACCAGGGAGGTTTAATGCTCTTTAGGAAGAGATGAAGTCTAACTAGTGCTGTCAGAATTGAAATCTGCAAAATAAAGTTTCTTCAACTGTAAGATGTGTCTTAAACATTAAGCTGAACCTGGTTAATTAAGGAAAATAATCATCATCTGTTGATGGAAAAAGCTACCTCCTATATTAAGAACCTTTATTTAACCACTCTTCATACCCTATGAGTTTATTTAAGAGAAGGAAAAACAGCCTAGCAAGTTGAATTTAATTCTGTGGTTTAATGACTAACTCATAAGAATGTGTCTTGCATTCATTTTCCAGGAATGTTAATACAGAGCTCTTAGAAACATAAGAAGAGTTGTTAACAGTCCCTGAACAATCCTTAGAGATTGCCCCTGAAAGATGCTTAGTGAGTGACTACAGTTAACAACCATCAGCAGAAGTTTTTAAGATTTGGGCCTGAGGTAATCTTTGTATGTGATTCTGTTACTTCAGTTTTCTGCCATAGCAGTAATGAGAATTTGAGTTTCTCACTTTGGTGTTTGTGTGCTATAAAATGCACAGATTTAAAGGTATACCATAACTGATAGCTCTGAGTTATCCTGTTGTATAAATGCCCAGGTTCCCAAAAAAATGTTTATGAACTATTTTCATTTCTGAATGAAAAACTACTAGCATAATAGTTTGAAAACACTGAAATAAATTATCACAAGCCTTTCCATCACCTCCCCAAATAAGTAATACCTCAATGATTAGCTTCCTGATATAAAAATTAAACACAGTTAATCACTGATAGCAATAAATGTAAGACAACTATATTAAAGGCATTTGATGCACACTTAACAATTTTCTTGTGTCCTTTTATCCCATCTTTAGCTAAAAGACGACCCCTAGACTCAGCCTAACCTGTGCAAAGCCCAGCAACTATTGGTTATCAACTGAGATCATGTGCCTTGCCCAACCACAAAAGGCTGAGTTTGGAAAGGGTCTTGTTCAGCCACAGTTATCAGTGCTACTCCTGAAAAGGAGGCAAAAACATCGGTGTGAAATCACCTCCTTTTTACTTCCCCTATGAGTATTTAGCTTTTAGAAATGAGAAGGGAAGAGCGAGAGAGACAGAGAGAAGGCAGAACCTACCTACTGTGATACTCCCTGTTTTGGTCTGAAGGTTGGTGTTACCTATAATGAAAAGGGGAAAAATGTTAAAAACATATTATTGAAACATATTGTATATTTATTTTTAATACTGTTGCTTTAAAAAACAAAAGTCTCAACACATGTGGGTAACAATTAAGTGATTCCAGACAAAAAGAACACTGAGTAAGTCAAAGACATAACCTGGATTTGAGGGAGAAAAAATGTAGAGAGGCATGTGCAAGGCTAATGCACAATATTGTCTTATTTTATTTTGGGCAATTTTTTGTTTATCGCTCTGATGCCTGCAACAGCACTACAGATTATTAAAGTTCAACTGGATGAATAACACAAACAGTTTCTATTTTCCTCTTTTACATACCTATAACCTATCTCTGCTGGAGGGAATCCTGTGTGTTATCTCCAAAGGCTACTTCCTGGACCCACTGAACTTTTCCTACTCCCTCCAAACTTATTCTTACATGCATGACAACCCCTTGTCAACATTTCCATTGACTTCAGTCTGAGTTCGTTGGGCAGAGTGGAGAACATCAAGCAAAGTAAGGCACAAAATGTAGAATGGTCTTCTACTGAACTTGCATCACTTTAAACAGGCACTTCTGCTCCAGTCTTAAAATTTCAAAATACTTATTCTGCCCTTTCATCTATAACATCAAGAGAATCTGGAAGGAAGACAGATACATCTTGTAACAGAAGAGCCATCTACACTACTAACAATCTAAACTGTAGAAACTTCTACAGTTCCATGTATAAATGTGTCACAGAAAATGCTTTAAATTAAAAACTAAACCACACTATGTCATCCCTGCCATTCTCTCATCCTCCCAAGAGAAAGACAGAATGAAGAATAAAGCTGATCACAGCTGATCACAGAGTCCAGTTTAGTAATACACAGTAGTCATAATTTTCAGATCTTTCAGAAGAGGTTTTAAAAACTGCATATGGATTAAGCTCTACCCTATCTTGTGTAATTGCACAGTAGTAAACAACAATTAGGGCAGAGTGCATTCCACTGTGTATGATCTGTGTTTTTCTTAGTGGTTCATGAGCTGAAAGCTAGAAAAGCGGCCTATCATCAACAGTCGCAAATTCATCTTTTGTACAAAATACTTTGAAGTTCTGAAAATCAGAGCAAAAACAAAAGCCTCAATGACCTTGAAAGAGATTTGGCTTCACTCTTTGTTGTTTTTAAAAGGCATGCTATAATTATTCTACCCTTTTCCTCATTTTATCATGACTGGCACTTATTTTGGTACAACCTACAAAAAGACCTAGGGTTTGGTGAGCCAGCAGCTCCCACAGAGCTGAAGGTAGATTATATTCTGTCAGCATGTATCTCATGGGTCTGTTCTTTGTTTTTCTGGTTTTTTTTTTTTTCTGTTTTGATAAGTAGATCCTGGAAAAATATTCAACATGTAAAAATCAAATTCCTTTTAACCACATACTTATATGGTAGAACCACCAATGCTGCACAATGTCAACACAAGATATTGGTGTGAAAAGCTCACTTCAAGCATCTGCCTAGAACAAAAGCTGCTTTTGTAGCAAAAACCAGCACACAGGAATGTCCTGCCCTGTCTACAGACAGTGCACAGAATTGTACTTTTGGTCATGTAACTGTTGTCTGAAGGCCAACACTAAACTTAGGATTTTTAAGCTAGGCAAGTATTTCCTGGGCGTATCAAGGTCAAAGAGAGAAAGACTGGACTAAAGGTAATTAAACCAAAGAACTGATTATAACAACCAACTGACTTCAGCATTGCAATGCAATACTATGATATCCAAAACATAATAATTTTAACAGAGTATCAGTAACAGTGCCTTAGTGTTTTGGGGTTTTGTTGCTTCTGAAGAATGAGTTATCTTTTCTATCATCTACACTCTTTGCTTCTTCAATGAACATGGTAAAATTTCAAATTGCAGTATTGCAATCAGGATCAGTATAGGACCAGGGCCAAAAGATGGATTTTGGGATGTAAAGGCAATTCTTTATGCTGTGTTATTTAAATTCCTTCAATTTGTTTTGGAGGCTCTCAACAGGGCAGGATTATTTTACTGCGCAAAAAAGGAAAATGCAACTTTTTGCCACTTTAGAAATTAATTTTATTTTCATTTCTTTATAGACATGTCTGTACTTGAGTCTGATGAAAATTTAAAATGCAAAGTTACAATTTCACTCTACATCAAGTGAAATCCAGAAATGTAGGTGAAATGCATGGAACACACTTTGGTATATTAGGAGGTTTATTTTCTGGAGGGATTATAGAATGCCAAGTTCAAGTATTGGACTGCACTACCTTTGGCAGTTGGTAGATATTCTACTTTGTCTTATTCAAGTCATTGACAAGGCAGCTGTATGTTCACCCTTTGCTGCTATATATACTTTATATATTGCACACATTAGTGTGCAAATATATAAAGTAACCTCAATCTTGTTTTCCAGTGTCATTCTCTCAGATAATTAAATAGTTACTAGACTATGACAGAAGGAAAGGTCAAGAGCAAATATAAAGTCCATCCCAGGCTTAACTGACATAAAGCAGTAAAAGCTGAGTGCTGACTGCAGGTGAGGACCTGGGCATCTTGCTGGACACCAGTGGGAGTGAGTAAAGAAAGCCAGCTGCATACTGAGCTGTGTGATTAGGAGTTCAGACAGCAAGTAAAGCCCTCCTGTGAGGCTGCTCTTAGAATATTGCGTCCAGTTTTGTGCTTTCAAGTCAAGAAAGACACTGGTGTACTTAACTAAGGCCAGAGAAGGGTATTGAGAAGATTAGGGACCCAGACCAAGCTACAGATGCTCTGAGAGCATGTTTGTTTTGCTTTAAAAGGAGAAGGCTGAGAAGGAGTCTTCTTGTGGCCTTCAACAACCTAATGGCAGGGTATAGAGAAAAAAATACATCCTTCTCATGGTGATGCAGCAAGAAGAAGGAAGACACAGCAATAATGGATACAAGTCATAATGGAAACTATTTTAAAAAAGGTTTTTTCCCCACCAGAAGAATAGTTCAGGAGTGGACCAAGATATCCAGAAAGGTCATGCAATCTCTGGACTTGAAAATATTCAAAGCTCAACCAGACAAGGCCATGTGCAAGCTTGCTCTAACTGAGCTCACTTTAAATACTAATTGGGAAGGAATTTGACATCTAGCCCAAATTTAAAGTAAATTTATAAAATAAATCAATAGTTAATGCAACTTAACCCAAGATTTTGGGACAGCTGCAAAGAGGGGTTTCCTGTTCCTTCCTTTGTAGAGAAGGTTCACTGTAATGTTATTGTCTCTTAGATAAAGAAGACGTTTGTCAGGATCAGATTTCTTTTCCAGGTGTCAACTCAAAAGCTCAATAGCACCTGACATCTCTAATGCCTGTTACAGAAGCTGATGAAAATTACCCAAAACTAACTGCTTCTAAACAATGCATTACTCATTTGTCACAGGAGCAAATGAGCAGCTGTGAAAGTTTGAGCTCTACCAGTGGTGTGATTGCACAGCCTGAGTTTCAACCACAAAATGTGTCTCAGACAGGTTTGTAAAGTCTGTGCTGCCCTAACTTCAATTTTCCCAGCACAAAAGCAATGAGATCTAGCTTAGTTTTGTGCAGGATTTGTGCTGATTTGATGCCAACTACAGTGTCCACAGTAGGGAAATGGTGACTTCAGTTGCCCAAGAAATAATCTGTCCAGATGTTTACATACAAAATTAATGAAATTGAGCTACCTCAAGTGAGTAAAAATCAGAAGTGAAATTAACCATTTTCTTCTAGCAGAAATTTATAGTAGGAGTTACCTTGTCTGCTAATATGTGTTTGTAGGCGTACTTTAAAAGCCTTTGCTCTTACTATTAAAACATGATTGGGGAACATGATATTTTACAGAATACGGGTTTTTTTCCTTAAAAAAATAGACTAGCATTACCAAATGTTAATGTGCAGTTTTTTTTAAAACAAACAGCTAAAATAACATTAAGTGTTCCAAATCCATTTAGTAGAGAGGTCTCGAAAACAACCCTGAAGTAACGTAAGGAATGTCTGCATAATTTGGATACAATTCTATTTGTTTTCACATAGTTCTTAATGACAACAGGCATTACTGAAGGAAGTCAGTTATTAACTACAGCAGTTATGATTTCATTTTTGTAACAAGAAAATAAACTCTTGGATGTGCACAAAGACACAAACCTGCTCACAAATTGATCACTCTGCAGTATCATTATATATTGTATAAAGTTAGAAAAAAAAACCAAAACAGCACAGCTTATCAGACAGAAGTACCAGAAATAAGACAAGTCTACATGTTAGAAAAGCACAGTAACAAGAGAAAAAGCAGCTTATTTTGCCTGTGCATGCTAAAATCAACTTGATCTAACAGGTTTAGAAACCATTCTCACATTTAATATAAATGGACAGAGGAGTTGCTTCTTCAAGGAAGAAAAAAGTAATTTCTCAAGCAAGATGACAACATAAATTGCTAAGAAATTGCAGCAAATTCTTTTTAATGGATATAGCTGAAAATCCAGAACTCTGACTGAGCTGAGTAATTTTCTTTGTACCTTCTCCAGTTTGTTTTACTCAGTGTTAAATCACCACAAATGCATTACAGCACAGTCTGAATTCAGTGGGAGCTCTGTTAAATTAGAAAACCACACCAGATTTGAACCCCAACTGCTGCTTAAATAAAAGACTCTGTAGTTTATTAGTTTTAGTTTGAGGGGAAGGACACCAAAGAGTGGAAGGATTAGAGACTGCTAAGAAGTTCTAAGAACTTCTTCTAAAAACAGAAACTGTCACCACTCTTAATATAAGGTGCCAGCAAACACACAGGCTATTTCTAATAAAAACTTCTAATTATGACTCTCTCCTACAATAGTCCTTAGTAGATGATCTAAGAGTTGCTTCTCCTATGAAGAAAATAAAGCATGAGGAGAGGGGAAGAGAAACCTCCTGACAACTTTTAGTATCATTTTCATTGCAGAATTTTAAAATATTTTTATGTTCTTAGGATGTGTGATATTCCTTTCCTATAATACACACTTTTTGCTACAAGTGTGCTTATGAAATTGTTTTCAAAAATACAGTCTGCTAGGTGGCAAAAAGTCAATTTAGCCTCTAATAGAGATGTTTTGCTCATACACTGTGCACAGCTGATTTAGTGATAGTCTATGCATTAATCCATTTATTACTGTGAACATCACTGAACACATTCAAAGCTGCTAAATTTGTGACAGATTTTCCTTCTTACCATGAATACTTCCCACCATAATATCACCAGATTCTGAAGAGAGAGATGCCGATTCTGCATAGAGGTACTTAGTTTTCAGCAGCCCATCTTCAGTAGATATGTTGATGGTTGTCCCCTGCAGCTTCTCTATATTTACACTCTAGGAGAAATAAACATAATCAAAAATTGGTCATCACAGCTTGAAAAAGCACTAGGAAATAACTAGTACGACACAAAACAAATGGAAAGCAGTTGTTGGTGCAGGACAAATGGAATCAGATTCTTAGTTAAAAGCTACACAAGCTCTTTTCATCCAAGAGCTCTGACTTAAGAACTAATGATTCTTCACAACATTCCTGTGAGTTATTACATCCATTGTTCAGGGGAAGAACCCAAGTAGTCACAAACAGATGAAAGAAAAACTTTATTTCATTTTCAAAAATTAAACACTTCATTTTGAAAAGCAAAAAAAAAAGATTATCTTTAATAATAAAGATTGAATCTTCATGTAGCATTATGACAGAGCATTGGTGATCAATTTTCTGTCACCACAAACTGAAACATCCACTGTCTTTGTTACATAAAGCTATTTATGAAAATTTTTAACTGGTTTACTTTATAGATATATCTTTTATGAAGGTTTTAAAAAAGGCCCCACCCAGCTGCCCTTTTTCTCAGTATAATTTTCCTATTACCTTGGTTACTTAGCTTCTATTCTCGGACTTAAGTCTCAAGACATACAAAGGCTTGAAAAAACAGGGATAAGATCTGTGTTTCTACTTCTTTTCAACAGAAACAGAGAGAAAGGATAGAATATGAAAAGTTGCTATGGATTTGGGAAATAAAAGGTGACAGTTGAGATTATCTATGTAAAAGTGATCAGCCACGTGATATAATGTCAATCTATTGGAACAAAACAATTCACATGCTTGTGCAATAACCATATGAAGCTGAATTCTATTTTCAGTTGAATTTGATTTATGATGGAAGCATGCAATAGTTCATACTTGAACCCCCACTCAATTTGTTTTTATTTTGCTTATGCAGACACACAATGAATTGCACAAAATTCTTATTCATTACATGAAATGATGCATGGCTTTCTAGATCAAACTGTGCCTTACTCAAATTCTTTTTAAATCCTCCTTGTCATTTTAGCATTGCCAGCTTGTGCAAAAGAAGTTAATATAAAAAATAAGTCTGTCAACTCTCCTAGTCTAATACTATATAAAGAATAAGCTATGGATGAAGCAAGAGGTATTCTGACAAATAGCCACTAGTGTTGCACAAACTCAGCGCTGCATTGTATCCCAAAAACTGAGCTGAAGAGGCTGGTTTAGTATGGACTGTATGACAGCCAAATTATACTGTGGCCTTACACATCCATTCATACAGAACTACTAAATTATAAGATTACAGAATGGACTAGTGGCTTAAGATTTTTCCCATAATGCTACAATACAGATTAGATCTTCAAGAATTTAGCAAGATACATTAAACCTTAAGAAAATCAAAATGCTATGCATAATCTACACTAGAATTAGAAATACGTGACAGTCCCTTTCTACAATCACTGCAGGTGTTCCTGCTTAGAACTATGATACAGATATAAACAAAATCCAATAATAAAGGCATAGCTTGTCACTACTGAAATAGTGATACAGCTTTTCATCTTCTAGTGCTTGCAACAAAATCCTAATAACCAGAGACCTTAAACTTAAATTTACATTGCATCTGTCCTAGGAATGCTTCCCACAAAATACTCCCCCCACTCCCTCACCCTGCTGTGACACGTGGCCACAGCAACAAGTAAAGGAAAAGGCACTCTCATTTTAGGTTCTATGATCTAACCTGTTCTAAGAGTTAAGTGACTTGCAAAGAACATTCCCCATTTGAGCAGGGCCATCACTGATATCAGCACAATGAAAATAGAGCTAAGCACACTTTAAAGGGGAGGAATAAAAAAAAAATATCTGCATAGTTTGGATACAAACTGGCTGCCTTGTGGCATTCCTAACCAGGCAAAGGGAAGTTCAAAAAGCTACCTCTCTTACCATAGAATGCACGTTTTAACTCTATTTAGATATATTATTTTATTTAAAAATTAAGTGCTTTATTGTAAACACTCACATATCAACTCATTTACCAGCTTCAACTACCTTTCTTAAAATTTACAGTAACAAAATGAGTTGTTTCAGCTCCAGATCAAAAGAAGTTACTATAAACAATAAAACAAAAACTATCAATACTAAGAACATTTTTTTCAGAACAACCCAAATTAGGCTAGGGGCATGGAGGAGAGGGAAGTCAGACTGCTCAAGCACAAGAATTAAAAAGTATTTTAGATGGGGAAAGCATGGAAAAACAGGACAGCTTTTCAATGAAAATAAATGTTTTCAATCCCAAATTCTTTAACTCTTGTGGATTTTTGGCAGAACCTAGATGTCCGACTCTACTAAGCAAGTGTTATAGAAAAGTCCCCATGGCACAGATTAGCTAATAACTCCCCAGCCAAACAAATTTCATTATTTTTGTTCATTGAACCACCAGATCTTCTGGAAAAAATTCCTTCCCTTGGGCACAGAGCCTTGGGGGTTGCAGTTACTGAAACTGACCACATGCTCAAGTTCCACTGGTTTCATCTGCATAAATCAGACTGAGAAGGTTTTGCATATTTTCAAGATAAAAACTAACATCTTGCTATGCTTAAATAAAACATATACAGCTCCTTCTCCACATATTCCTGCTCTTGGCCTTCCTTTTTGTGTTATCATTGTTCAAATGTTTTACTAGTGTCTTCTCTCATTTCCCCCCTTAAAAAATATTCTTCATTTCTCAAGTGCTTAGTGCCTTTTACCACATCCTCTCCCTCCCCACCTCCAGGAGGAGGCTGGAAATGCTGACAGAGCCATAATTACAGAATGATGACTGCAACTGATGGAAGAAACATCTCATACAAACACACAGAGGAGACATAAGGCTGACTGATTATTAACAGAAGTGGCCAATTGAGAAATCTGTCCTTCCTAACTACACTGCAAAGTTGGTTAGTGAGAAGTTCTATAACATAAGCCAAAATATTGTTCTGTAGCTGTGAATTCGTGCTAAAATGACTCACTTCACTTAAGTTACTAGAATTGGCTTCTTGTAATATTACACACTATATACAAGTATTTATGATCACGAAGAAGAATTTCAACTTGATCTGTATGAAGTTTGTTTTATTGTTTCAGAGGGATGGTGTTTCTGGAAAGAGTTAATTTTTTAAAGACTCAGAGCAAAACTATTTTCTGAATTATATTTTCCCATACAAATACAATTATTACATTTGTTACATAAAAGGCAGTATAACACTCGCTACAGAGAAACACAGATAAATTAATGCTGACAGTTTTTGGAAAATCCAATGGCAAGTTGCTTAATTTACAGTGGGAATTAAGAACAGCTCACAGCTGGCTCTAGGCAAGTGAATCCAACCTAAAAGGTGTACAACAGTGCCAAACAGCACTTCACAAGGGTGATTTTGGATGCCTGGAACTTCATAGTTTGGTCTCAAATCTACCCTTGGCAAGGGAGAGTTACCCCCACTCTGATTCTTCCCAGTGTTGTTGGTTTAAAGGGTGCCTGTGGATTCTGACAGAGCACACACCCAAACTACTCCCAGACACATGTTCATATAGCAATGCCTCAGATTTAATGAATCTTAATGCAACCAATTGGATGGACACTACAATACCCAAAAACAAGATTGGGTAGGGGAACTTCAGGGAGTTCAGCTCTACATTATTTTAAATAAAGGAGAATTGCCTACTTATGTCAAGAAACAAAACCAGAGTACAGTAGTATGTGGCTAGTCTCATACTGCCATCTACTGAAAAAAAGCAAGCTATATCTCTATAGAACTGTTCTGTTTGTGATCTTCCCACTGCATCTCATAGCAAGATTATATGTGATTATATTTCCTCCGCTGCAAAGAAATCTGCAAAACCTCTACTCTTCAAATCTTACAACTCTGTAACACTAGAAGTGTACAGCATTTACAAACATCAAGCCACTAACCACAAGACACTAAATTAAACTCCTGAGCCTTCTGCAGAATCCAATTGCCTATGTATCAGCCAAGGAAAAAGTTTAAGAGTGTTGTGAGGGGTCTATATAATTAAAGCTGATGGGTTGTACGAGTAGAACAACCTCTGTACTGATGGAATGATCACATACTTACTCCTGCTTGCTGTGAAGCCTGTTTATTAGCCCACATTAAGCATAGGATAATATAATTTAACAGACAAACCTAAGAAACAGTGACATTACAAAGAACCAATAAGGGTTATTTACATATTCTTTAGCACATTTTTCAAAATTAGTCATTTTACAACAAACAAGGAGAATAAGCCATTGGAGAGAAGTTTCACTTCCTACTTACCCCCTTTTCTGTTGCACAAATATCTGTATTTCCATAAAGTGTTCCAAGACCAATTACTTTGCCACCATTTGTCCGTATATCAATTTTATGACTCTGAAAAAGTTTAAAAATCATACAGTTAAGGTAACTTGTTTTCTAGTTACAGTTATCTTGTTTCTCAAGTTGTACCACATTAACCACTGCAAACCTTAGTCCTGCAAGGAGAACCAGATTCTACAGTGTTTCACTGCACACAAATTCTAATTAAAATTGTTTTGCATATAGCAAATCTCAAGTTTTTAACAGATAAGCCAGGTTTCAAGCAAAAACTCTAAAGTCCTTATACCTTTCAGCTACTGTATGAAGTCCAGAAATACACATAAACCAATCTCAAAAAGCCAAAAAAAACCCACCAGGTGTTCAGAACAAAATAGAACTATTTGTAAAAGAGAAAAAAAACACTTAGGAAATCAGATTTAAATAAATAATTGTTCTCTCTTTATACAGTAACATGATGAATTTAATGTTTCAATCTGGCATGACAGTTCCTTTGAGGCAGTTACACCAGGATTGTTAACAGAACAATGGTTAAACAGCAAAATCCTCCAAATACATAACTTGAGGAGAATATGGGAACTTGCAAGACTGGAAAAATTAATGTACAGCAAAGGCTCACCAGTATGGCCACTGATAGTTCAGCAAAATAAAACCACAATGTACCCAACTAATTCCCCCCATTCCAAATTATAAGACTATGTTCCTAAAAAAAAACCAACCAGGCTTTCAGAGGTAGGTATCTCTAAAGACACCTAACAGACAGAAGGATTTGCTGAGAGAAGAAACCAGCTGCAATGATCAAGTGGCTTTTTAACTAAGAGGAAATATACCACCAGCTGAAAGAAAAAAGCACTAATTTGTCATAGGGCTTCTCCAATCAAGAGAAAAATGTTTGAATAAGGAAGAGGCAAAGGGCTGTCAAGACCTTAACAGATGCCAGAGGGAAACCAGAAAAATTTGTTCAGAAGAAGAGAAGGACACTGGTGCAGGAAGAATCAGGCTCAGACATGGTGTGTGGTGAGGAAGCACAGCAGGTCTTCTGCCAAATGTGAGCAAGATGCTTGGAAATTATTGTTAACACCAGCACAGTCAAGGAGTCAGGAGTAATTGAGGAACATAGAAACATAACTAAAGGGTCCCCATGGTAGCAATGTCATCATAAGAAGCAGGAGAAACAATCAAAAAGAAGCACTGCTTTTTCAATAAAGAATTTGTGAATAATTCATTTTCTGAAGAAGACCTAGATGCCATGATGGTATTTTGGAATTACTGCTGCTATGAGTTGACCTAGAGGCTTGGAAGGGATAGGGTGAACTGGACTTAAGCCAATTAGAAATCCAAACCACCCCAAAAAAAATCACAATAAAACAACCCTCAACAAATCTCACTGGCTGGGTAATGTCTACCACACCAAAACTGCCAGACAAAAATCCATTAAAAAGCCTCATAGAGACTCATCCTTTCTGTTCAATTACTAGCATGCATGATTAAGGAAAGTAGATGTCAAATCTCTAGGTCTTTTGTAAAGACAGCATAGATTATATTTTTTAAAAAAATCAGCATGTTTTTTTAATTACAAATTACACTAACAACTTCTTGCAACATAAGAAAAGTAGCAGTTGTGAAGCTGTTTGTTGGTGCTCTTGAATAATCCCTACATTATCACTTTTTTTCATTTAAAGTCATTTATCAATGATCTTTTTCTCTCTCCTGTAAAGAAAAGGGTCTCCTGCTCTGTTAGTTAATGAAGTCTGTTAATGACAGTGAAGCAACATTAAAACAGCTTTAATCCAGCCAGGGGAGGGCACTATCACTTCAGTTTGCTCAGTAAAGCAAATTCCCTAAAAGGCACTCAGCTCTTATGCTTCACTACAACATCTGGTCTGTAAGGTTTTTCGTAGTTTTGGAAAGATAATAATTTGGAAGGCTAATAATTCTACTTCTCACTAATAATTCTGCTTCTCTGATAATACACAATATAACTCCTGAAGCCATATTAGAAAAAATTAGTTCAGTCACCTCACTAGAACTACAGTACTTAAAAACATTAGACTAAAACCCAGCTCTTAATTTTTAAAATTCAAGATTTTTCACATCTTGTATTTGAGACAAGATTCCCAGAAGGTAAGTTAGCAGTCTTTCCTCAAAATCATCTTTTTCCATGACACCACAAAAAATTCTTGGTGTGATGGCATGCCATGATTACTGTCATTATTGCTGGCCAAAACCACCTTTTTTTCTCATATCGTGCAGTTTCTCATCAAAATTACATAATAGAATAATTTTAAACCAAAACTTTAGATGGGCAACACATAGTACTGTTAACTTTAGAGTTTAGGTACTTTTGTAAGAGTAGTATGGTCAATTACACAGAATCTGGAAGATTCAAGTTGTCTACAGCTCCCTAGACATAGAGTAAACATCTCTATTACATCCCTCCCTAAGCTCAGTTTTCCCTACATCCATCATAAAATCATCTCTTACCACAACAGAGAAAAGTGTTGAAAAGTTTTTTATATTTCAAAAAATTTGGCCTTTCTTTTAAATTACACCAATTCCAGCAGGTGCAATCCCAAACAATCAAGTGAATTTGATTCCAAATAGCACCTAAGTCAGATAAATTGTGATTAATTTCTCAACAGTTTATGTCAACAACTAGAACTGTTGTTGGAAACCTTAAGACTGAAAAAACAAGGTCATGTCTATGATATATATAGTATATATCAGGTATATTTCAGTCAGGTATTTCAGACATGTAATGTGTAACTGCTGATGGAGAATTAAATTAAAGGGTTTGTCAACAGCTCTGATATATGAATTATCAAAAAAACCCATACACAAAAAAATCAGCAGCATGCTTTGCAGTCTTGATTGAGCAGGCATAACTATTAACCTATTAGATGGGAAATTCCAGTCTATTTTTTTTTCTTTGAGGGGCAGGGAAGACAGGGATCAGGCTGACTGCTGTCACTGCTCCTGCTGGCTTTGGCTATCACAGATACATGGACTTCTGACTCCACGTTATTTACTGGCATTGACTTTGTAACGTAATTGTATGCAATAATTAAAGGTGAGGTGCTATACACATAGTAATAGAAGTGTTGCAATGAGAAATACCAGACTTCTCATCTCCAGAGCTGGTATTTAAGTTTTGACACTATATTCCACCACACAATCCCTTTTCAAACAGTGGAGAAGGGTTCTTTATACCTTTATTGACTGCAAGACACTAGTCCCCTTCTCTGTTTCTATTTTGCAGTTATCACATTCTATTTTCTGAATCTTCACGCAGCCAGTCCCTGATGTTTTGATATCCAAATCTGGAATCAAAAGAGTTTTATTAGCATCAGAATGAGAAAAGTCAGGTATCTTTAACACAGTATTTGATTATGTTATACAGTTACCATATGTAGTAAGGAAAAACAGCAGCTGCTTTGTTACTTAAGAACCTGCTTGCCATGTCTGGCCACGCACTTTGAACTGCATGCCTAGTCACTATCAGCTTTGGACACTGAAAGTTTAGTCAGCCTGTGTATGAGCCATCCAGCTGCAGGAGAGAACATTAAGAGGCAGAAGAATGACTGTAACCCCTGGCAAAGAATCAGCAGGGTGTGAACCTTTAGTCAAGTCTCATCTTTTTTCTTTTTTAACTCCACCTCCATCTCCTATCTACCCTAGCCACCAATTCCATTAGAAATTCCACTTAGACGCTTGGGCACCCTGACACACATTTTGGGGTAGAAGGTGGGCAGGTTTCTGGGGCCACATGTTGAGTAGTAAGGTTCAACAGCAGAAATACACAGGCCTTGCTGCTCTAGTAGCCAGCATCACAACCCAACACCAGGAATAGAAACATTAGTGTGCATCATTCCCCCAGCTTTCTGGAAAGCCTGACATTGCCCTGGCATGAAGAAGCATGTTTGCCTTCAGTCTGAGCCACCTCACCCTGCTACTGTTCATAGACTGTCACAAAGAAAAATCACTAGGTCTTGTAGGTAGACAGGAGCAGCAAAAGCATTTTTCTGCTACTTGTCTCACCCTTGGATTTAAGGAATGGGAAGAAGTTTGAGAATGCACAGTCTGGGGATTCTGTCTATATTAATAATAATTTATATTAATAATTTCTAGTAATGGCCACCATAGTGACTGGCAAAAGGTAAAGGCGGGAGAGAGAAAAGTGATTTTGTTCTTCTAAGGATAAAAGGCAGAAAGAAGGAAAAGAAAAACAACAGAACCTGAAGTGTTTGCTGCAAGACACAACTGAAGGACTAAGAGATACTGAGCCCCATTATACCCAAAAGAAGAAGATTACTTGGTAAAGAAACCTTCATTTAAGCAAACATGAAAGTCTTTCTTTCACTGCCACTGACTGCTAAAGTTATCAGCAAGATGAAAAGAATAATCAGCATGTGCAGAACAGACTTTGCCCCGAGGAGATTCCCAAGTCAAACCCATGACCCAGCAGAACCTAAAGATCAATACTGTCACACTGCTGTCCACGACAGGTGCTTCCTGGAACCATGACAACATAAGCTTGCAGACCATGAATATGAGACACTGAGAGCTCCAATTAACAACAAATGCAAGTTCTGTCACCTGACAAACCAGGAGAATCCAAGAGACAGAGGTAAAACACAATATCTTTGCAGCAATCTTGCTACCTTATGGCTGCAGTAAGCCAAGAAGTTAAATTTAGTGAAAGATGTAGATTGTGATCACAAGTAATAATTCCTTAAGAAAAAAGGCTACAAGAGGTAGACTGAAAAGCAATGTTGTTTCTGAGCAAGCTGTCTTGCTCCAGATTGTTCAATTCATGCACTGGACAACTGCACAGTGCTTGAGAGGATCTACAACCAAGAATTTTGCTATTTTGCTTTCTGAGAAGAGTGTCCCAAAAGCCAGTTTGCTTGTGCAAATCTTTGACTTCTGTCAGCTTGAAACCCTCCTGCTCTTATTGCTATTGCTTCTGTCAAAAGGGATAAAGAAATGGCTTGACAGTGCTCAGTTTAGCCATGATAAAAACTCACTAAGACTTTTACAAGAATAAGGTTAATAAAAAAAACTTCTGATCTTGTCGAACATATTATTACCATCATTGAACAGTGGGTGAGTAGTGTAATCCTAGCTATCAAAGATGGGTGCTAAAAGAGGACCTGGAAGTCTGGAAATTCATAAACATCTCATTAAGAAACAACCAGGGACTTCTGGAATTATACATTGTACCTTGATCCTCTGCAAAATCACAGTGCTTTGCTAGCCTTGATACAGCAAACATTAGTAGACAAGGAATTGAGCCCCTCTGTCTCTTCCCCTGTGACTTCCTGAACCAAGGATAAACAACTCCATAAAGAAGCACACTGAAAGCTGGATAGTATTGCCAATGAAATTTTAACAAGGAGGAACAAGATACAATCTGTTTTGGTGCCAAAACTCCAAAAATAGCCAGTTTGATTCCTCCCTAGCAAAGACAAGGGCTGAAGCCAACTTTAGCCACATAAACCACAAAGAATGCATGAAGATCTCTGTGGTGTAAAAGACCCGTATCAGAAATAAAGGTATACAGGAAAAAAGAAACACTTTGGTATCAGAATGTAGGCAGGGGTACCCCAGGGTATTTTAAGCACCCTGGTTATTAAGTTGCCTTAAGCTATAATACTTGAAATAGACTGGATAATTATTTATTTTCAGATGACTCACCAGCCCTCAACTACTAGAATTATCTCAAATTATGGTTATGCAAGACCTCAGTTCAGTTTACTTCTGAGTCCTCACGTAGTCAGTGTACAGTAACCAGAAATCAAAGAGCTGGTTTCAGGTATAATTAGCACATGCAAAAATAAATAAGCTTGATTAGACAGAAATTACTTGACATCTGCCATTGATGAAGGTTAAATGTATCAGAGAGGACTATCAGATCATGTATGACATTGAAATCCTATACAGAGCTCAAAACTAGACATTAAGACAACCAGAGGATCTTTTGATACATGCCCTACTAAGCTGCTTACAGGTTGCCTTTGGTTTAAAATGCATATTAAGCTCAGCATCTTCCACACATGCTCATCATTCAGGCTCTAAGGAGTTTTAGATAACTTGCAGCTTCCTGGATAAGCTCCAACCTAAATTGCAAAAGCTGTTATGAAATGCCTTGAGTTCCAAAGTGAAGAAAACAAGAATGCTGAAAAGATAACCTCTCCGCTTCTGGCAGCTAAGAGACTGACAGAGCTCAGGCAAAACCATCTAAGCAGAACAGAGTTAACATCCTCCTCACGCATCCAAGGAAAGCCAGAGAAAAGCCAAAGTGTTTGCAGAGCAATGACCGTTCATTTCTGGTTTGAGATGCCTTTTTACAAGAGATAAGTAAGATCTTTTGCTTATACAATGATATTTAATGGATAATTCTTTTCTAAATAAACAAACAGAGCAACTCAAGCACAAACTAATACTCAGAAGATTAAAAAAAAACTAGAGCTGAAAGGACACTTAAAAGCAGAACCTCAGTGGCAAGCAAAACTTCTACTTCACTCAGTAAAAACTCAAAAAAACCAAACCCCACAACCTTACATTTTTATAAACGTATCTCTAGATACACCTGGATAACAGCATGAACAGACAATACTTATATCATGCTAATTATAGGGTGGCAAAGAACAACTTGTGGAAGGATGTTATAATCCACAGATTGTCCAGGAACCTGAATTGCATGAGCTTACCACAAACTCAAGTGGACCAACTTAGAAATCTACAAAAAAAGAAAACCTGTTTCAAGAAGAAAGCCCCCAAGACTGTCTGCAGTGTTGGCTGACATTCAGAATATAGTAAGAATCTCAAAGACAGGACAAAAACAAAATTATTTGCATCCATCAATCAGGATTCATTATTGAGACTTTTAGGAAGGTTCCCTCCATTGAAACCCTTTATGAAGGCTGAGATTCTCCACATCTTAATACAATGAATTCCACACCTCCAGAATAAACAGCTTTGGAGTGACTTGTAATAGTCCCTCAGAGATCCTGGAGAAACTAAAATAGTAAAGGATCCACACACCTGGTACCAGAGAACTGAAGGGCAATAAATGGGACACTGGGTTTGTTTGATTCTCAGTAATTATGGGATGGGCTCTGTGAATGTGCTGCAGACAATCTCTGTGCTTGCCAAGCAAGGGAGTGAAAAAATAAAAAGAAGAGCTGTAAGACTGTAACTGAAAATTCTCAGGTAAGAGTCAAGACTACAGGGCTCTTGGAGAAGACAGTTCAGTGACAAAGCCAGTGAATACAGAGGTAAGAGTTGATCTGTCAAGGAGAACAAACTTGGATTTTTAAATGTCTTGACCAATATCCTTAGTTCCATCTTGTCTTTCAGCTATAATCTATGTACCACTTTCACTGCAAAAGAAGCTGGAAATCAGCACAAATAGCAAGGTTGAAAACTTTATCAATGACACCAAGTTATTCAGACTAGTTAAAAACTCACTGACAAATTGCAGGAAGACCTTGGAATACCACATACTCAAATGATAAAATAGCAGGAAATTAAATTGTGGGACTCTGCCAAGAGTTTACCAGGAAGCTTTCACCCTGAAACTGTTTCCATGTGCAAAGGGACACTCAAAAGAGAAACCCACTGAGGGGCTGAGCTGTATCAGGCTCTGAAAATCCTGTGATGAAAACTGCTGACAGCTAAGAGAATGCTTAGATGAAATATCATTTACATTTATTCTGTTCTTACTCTTCCCTGAGCATCTGTTTATGACCAGAGACAAAGCAGTGGGCTGCTGGAGTCATGGTAGGAATCAGTATAGCAATTCTAACAGAGCAAAGCACTCTGAGGGTAGGAGGGGAGAGATGCCCCTGATTTTAGTTACAGAATATTTGAGCATATATTAGTTGCTAGGAAACAAAACCCTAAGTTGTGATAAATATATTTAAGAAACACCCCTTCAAGCTATAAGCAGTGTTAAAAAAAAAAAAGTAAACTATAGGGATGAGTAAGACTGGAAAATGTGAGAATGATGTTATGTCAAACCCATAGGACTTCTCCATTTTGAATTATATGCAGTTCAAGTCCTTCTAAAAGAAAACAAGAAAAAAAAAGCACATTGGAGAATTTTCCCAAAGAAACAGGGTGGGAAAAAAAGTAAGAAAAAAGATGCAAAATATCTTTGCTATATGTAACACCACATCCTACAAAAGTCAGTTTACAGGTATGAAGAGTAAGTAGGGTAGGATTATTCATCATTTCTCATAACACAACTGCAGCAGGACTTTAAATGAAATAATCCAGCAGTCTTTAATAACTTTAAGCAAAACAAGAGACCAGGCACATTGTACACCAAAAAGTTTTTTCAGCATGGTGAAAAATTCTGCACTGTATAGGAAATTGCCCAAATCCATAGGAAAAAATGAAAAACACATTAACGACTGAACACAAATCTCTGAGTTTGTACTCCCTAAACTTAGGGCCACTGTCAGAACTGCAGTTCAGCAGAGATGTTTATTGGTTACAGCCACTACAGCTGCTCTCTCAGATTATATTCCATACAAGAAATCCTGCATAGGTTTTAGCCGTGTGCCCAAAAAGATAATGCACAGTTTGTACTGGATAAGGGAGCCTTTCTTGGTGTTAGAACTGTATCGGTACCTTCCAGGCTCTTTTGATGCTGTGGGCAGGCACTCAGCAGAACACACACTAAGGGAGCTGGGGGATCCCACGGCCCTTCTGAAGAGCCCCTGGAGAGCAGGCGGGCTCGGTCATGCTGAGGATGCTGTCTGGGAGCCGAGGCTCTGGAGCAGCAGCTGCCAGAGCACAAATGACAGCGCGCTGTAAATGCCGCTCACCACCTGAGGTTTCAGCACCAACAACTGCAGGCAAACCGGTCAGCAACAAATCGCGGACCCGAACACCCAAGAAGCCCAGAAACACAGGAAGCAGCACGGGATGTTCTGAATCAGCGAGGGCGCGATGCCGTTCCCCAACACCGGCTTCCAGCCGAGGCTCAGCGCCAGCCCAGCCCCCGGCGGGATCCCCCCGACCCGTGCGCCTCCACCCGCACTCACCGAACTTCACCGGCGTCCGGACCTCCACGGCGGCCTTGCTGTCCACGCCGTCCGCCACGATGGCCACCTGGCCCAGCGCCTCGTCGTGCTCCACCCGCACCGCGTCCCGCTCCCGCCCGCGGCGCCCAGGGCTGCCGCCGCTCACGGCCACCAGCACCCGGTCCGCGCCCGGGCAGCGCTGCGGGTCCAGCGGGCGGACGCTCACCTGGCACGGCAGCCGCACCCGCAGCCGCCCCCGCGGGCTCACCGACAGCGCCCACTCCCGCGGCGGCGGCGGACCGGGGCCGCTGCGACCGCGGCGGGGGACGGGCGGCGCCCACCGCCCGCCCGCCGCTCGCACAGCCAGGGCCGCCCAGCGCGGGGGCAGCGCCCTCATTGCCGCTGGCGGGGCGGGAACGCCGGGAGCCGCGTCGGGAGCGCCCGGGACCGGACGAGGCCGCTCCTGGCGGGAGGGTGGCCGTGACCCCCGGCCGGTCACGTGGCGCGGCTGCACGCGGGGAGCGGCACCGGCACGGCCGGTAAACAGGCGGTGGCTGCGCCGCGGAGCCTCCTGGGAGCCGTAGTTCTGCAGCGCGCGGAAGGAACTACAGCCGTGCCCGCGGGCCTATCGGAGCGCGAGGAGGGCGGGGCATTGCCGAGAGTCTGCTGCTATTGGGCATCAGAGCGGAAGTGGGAGCCAATCAGAAGCGGGGGGCGGCTGAGGCGGGCGGGAGGCAGTGAGCGGGTCGCCATAGCAACGGGGACGCCGCTCGGCCGGGCCGGGACCTGCGGCGGCCGGGAGGGAGTGAGAGGATCGGGGCCGGGGCCGGGGGCCGGGGTCCGGGCCGTGGCCGAGGGAGACAAAGCCGCTGCTCCGACGTCGAGGCGGGAAGCGAATCCAGCTGCGCTGCCACAGCCCTGTTTGAGGAGTCCCTGAGGGCCGGGTGTGCGACCCCCGCGCGGGGCCCAGGGCGGTGCCGTGAGGAGACGAGGTACCCCGGGCAGCCTGGTGCCCACTGCACCTACAGCGCCTACAGCGAGCCTGCGTGGGTTGAAATGTCCTCGGTCAGGCGCTGTAGAAGCACTTTGGCAGATGTGTTGGAAAACTTCTATTTGCTGTTGAGTTTTTTAAATGATAGCGCAAACTGCTCTCTGTCAGTAAGTTTTGGTCAATATGCTATGTGTTGTACTGCTTCTTAGAAGTTCTGAAGCAAAGCAAATAAATATTTTCCTGAGCTCTGCACAAACAGGCCATGAGACAATTGTCCTTACATGGTTTATAAACAAGCAGGAAACCACTTAATTCAGTTTAAAGGACTTGTCTGGACTTCATAGCCCACATTATCATCGTATAACAATTTTAAAAAGTGAGGTGGGGCATGTGGGCAATAGATGATGCACAATCAGGAGCTGAATTCTTCTAATAGTTGTAGTTCACTGCCAACAGTGAGAGAGAAACATACATAGAAAGCTGCATTGTCTTAGCAAGATTGCAACACAAGAAATAATGAAATCTGGGCCTGTTGCTTAATACTGTCTCCCTTTTGCACTCCATGTGTTTATTTTCCATAAATAACCATGCAAGCATGATACTTAGTCATCAAACACTTTTCATCTCATTAGCCCTATTTCTGTCACTGTCTGGCTTTGATTATTTATGAATCTGAAATGACATCTCAGTGTCCAAGAGGAAAGAAGATTGCCCTAGTTTTTTGGTCCATCGGTAGTTTTCACTGTGGAAAGTTTAATGAAGATTCATATCCACCAATAAAGCCCTTCAAGTTAAATAATTTCATTGGTTTTCATTACTCAGCCACAAAAACCCCAAACCATTAGGTGAAACCCAAGTATACCCTAGTATAGAAAAATAGAATTCTAGAAAGTCAAAAATGTATCAAGAAATACCTTGGGACAAGGTGGAGGCTGGAGATTTGGTGTTTCTTCAAGTCTTCAGAAATAATTGATTTAGGGGAAAAAACACTACAAAATTCTCACCCTTGAGACCAATAGCAAATTTGGATGTCAGATTGTTTGTCAGGAGGAAAGTGGCAGATGTGTAAGCAGTGTGATGCAATGTGCTCTGACTCCACTAGATGACAGCCAGTTCAGCAAATAACTCTGGTCCGACTGTTCCAGGGAATCCGGTCCCTGCTAAGGTGAGGCTCGCTGCTGCCCGCCTTTCTCCCTGGGTCTGTGCTGCTGTTCCTGATCCTTGACTTCCATCTCTTCTAAAGCGACAGTGCTGCTTTCCACAGCCCCCTTTTCCTCCAGAATCTCGGTATCTGGTGCTCCTCATGTAGCAGAGGTTAATCAGTACCCACAATCCACAGTAAAGTGCGCTCTGCATCACCTTTAATATTGTCAGGCTTTGTACAGTTGAGAACTTAGTTCAAGAAACCATTCCAAGATGCTTAGCCCTCAGTTGTGTTTATATTTCATTGTTGCTGTTGGGTTTTCTCACTAGATACAGTCAAAGCATACTCAGGTGGTTAAAAATACTGAACAATAAAGATAAAAAGTAACTGCTAGGAAGAAGTTTTTTCACCATACATATGAAACCTCATGTGTTTAATGTTTTACTTACGTCATCTGTAATTTTGTGATATTGATTCTGTTTAACTTTCATGCTCTTGTTTGGATCAGCTGGTATAACGTGGCCAACTCCAACAGTGGAAGAATATTTATTTATATATTTATTTGTTTTTCATTTTCTGATTTTTCATTTGCAGGAAAAGAAAGCTATATCAAATTTATAAGTTAAGATTTAGAGCTTCTCTTTTGATAACTGCATGATTTCTTAGTGAATTACAATGCTTATTTGCCTTTTTGCCAGATATTGGTGTTGTATGCCAAAGAATATCCAGTATTTCATCCAAAAGATAAAAAAACCCTTGAACTTATTAAGTGATATAAAATAGATTTTAAGCCAAAGCATTATCAGAGACACTTTTAGGCAAAGATTAGAGAGAGATTTCAAGGAAAGAGGAATTAAATAAAAGGAGAGACTGTAGAAGGAATACATTTTTCTAACTTTTGTATTTGGAATTTATCACAGAATAATCACAAACTGCTGCAGGCACCCACAGGGTATAAACTTAGTCTGCCTGGGCAGGATTAATTTTACCCATTTTCTATAATTGTAATGGAGAAATAATATGACTTCACTTCTTAGGAAAATAGGGCCACCTTTATTTGTATTTTGGGGTTTTTTAGTAGTGCATTTCTGAACTGCTTTCCTGAATCTTCTTAGTTCTCAAGGTGTGTCTAGGGTTCAGTGAGTAGGCAAATTATGTTTTGTTTTCTCCTCTGTACTTTAGCGTTGCAAAGCACGCAATGGTTTGGATTGCAGGGATTTTTTGTTTGTCATGCTACCAGAAATTTTCTGAGGAAATTAAGTTCCTCATGGAAACCATGTGAAATGGGAAGTGGCAAATCTTACCATTCAAATTCTCCTTATCTTAGCCATATCTAATTAGAACTCCAACAGATAAACTCTGTGTGTGGCTCAGGGTGATTTTATCCCAAATAGCAGAGACTTGAAAACAAGGGAAAACAGCGGAACTTATGACAGAAATTGTTGAGCAGTTTAAGTACGTGGTGTGCTCTCATTTCCCCAAAGCAGAGAGGTTGTACAGTCTAATCAAACAGTCCATTTTGATTCACATGTGTATGATAATGTCTTATTGTACATGATGTAGTTTTACATTTAATTATTGTTTAATTTTGGCAGGGTTTTGTGGTTTAAAGACATATCCCTTCATGCTGAAGCACAGGCTCTGCCCAGTTAAAACAGAAGGTCTACTACTTTCACATTAAGGAAAAAGCATAAGAAAATAAAAATTTAGGGGGTGGAAAGAGGATCACCACATGGTTGAATAAATCTATGGTGCTCCTGTTACTAATATTATCTGTAGATCTCATCCCTTGTCTTTGAAGAGGATATGGTAGAACTGAGAAGGCTTTGGAGCAGGATAATAAGGACAGTGGAAGGCAGAGAAGGGCTTTCATGCCAGTGACAGAAGGTTGATTGGCTGCTTCAGCCTAGAAAAAGGACTGTCAAATGATGACTCAACATTAGGAATAAACCTAGTGGCATAGAAAAGTTGTGATTATTCAGTGACTCATCCAGTAAAAGAACCAGGTGACATCACGGATCCAGATTCAAAAGTGGTAAGAAGCACTGGTCACTTGTGTTATGCAGAGGTAAAGTTAAAATCTCCATTCCCCTGGATTTTACCAATATTGAAGGTTTTGTGTGAGTTCAAGGAGAAAGGGGATAGATTCAGGGAAGCATCACCACACCATGACTGATGGATACTTCAGTCCCTCCTCAGGCATCCAGTGAAGGCTGGAAGTGTACAGAGATAGTTGCTGCATCTTCATACATGGACCTGCATCTCTTTATGCTCATAATAAAATGTTACTACTTTTTGCATCTGTCACTCTGAAAAGAGTCAATGCAGCTAAGTGTCACCTACCTGGATGCTGCACTGATTTGTGTATGAACATTGCTGTTTCCTAGAGAGAGACAGAAATAAAGATGCTGGAATTAGTTTTGGGAATCTGAGTTCAGACTTCTATTATTATTACTGCCCTGAGGCTGTTTCACAAGACAGTTCTCAGCCTGATTTGACCCAGGTTCCAAAACAGCCTTGTAATTCCCGTTCTCTGCAATTCTGTCTTGGATCAAGGCTGTGATATTATTTGCGGTTCTACAGTTTGAAAACATCCACGCTTGTTGAGCTATTCCGTGAAGTTAGAAATCATGACAACTTTCATTCCTATTTCAATTAGACAGTTTATTTACCAGATACTGCAAATACACAAATTTTGCACTTTGCATTTTGAAGTTTATAGATCCAATTTTATATAAGCTGAATTATATATTTAGTAATGTAGTAGGTGATGGAAAAATGCTAATCTTATTTTAACGTCACATAAACCCATGTATGTTTTCTTTCAGTCTGTCCCCTCTTAAAGCCATGTGGAGACAAGGGCTAGTCAAACTAGCTGAGGCTGTCTAATGGTTTTTCTCTGTCTCAGATTTCTATAGTTGTGTCTTATCATAAAATTATAAACTTTTCAGATTCAGAAGATTTTTTTTTTTTTTGTTCTCTCCCTGCCCATCAAACGGGAGTCTTGGTGAGAACTCTTTTGTAGTACTGTACTGGAAGGAGGTTATTTTTGGCTGATGTACTGTATGTTTCACATACAAGTATCGACAAGTGTGCCCACACCTATGACACTCTCACAATTTGGCATTGTTCTACTTAGAGTTTCTGCCACAGTGCTTTTCCCTCTGTCTAAATTCTCAATAAATTGAGAGGAACAAATAAAGCAGCAGTAGCAATAAACACAAAATACATATGCTAAAATATTCAGCAGTTCTTTACAGATGAAAAATCACTCACTATTCATAAATGTGTATACATGTTTATGTACAGGAACTCAGAGTTTATTTCATGGCTTCTGTGATGTTTACAGTTATTTCACAATGTTTTGACTCCTCCAGGAGGGATCATGAAATTGCTTTTTTTTCCATAAGCAAATACAGACACTGAAATCTCTCTAAAAGTCAAAATGTTCCTGAAGGAATTCCAAACAGTACTGAAGAAAGTATTAAACTTGCCAGTTTAACTTTCACTACCTTTATAGACAAGTGACTTTTCAAAAGGTGAATACAAACAACACAACATTTTTGTATCCATTTTCCCAACACAATTATAAAAAGAAATCTTATTTTTCTTAACTGTCAGCTTTCTGGCTGTGGAATGCCAAATTGTTCTGGCTGTTTCATTGGAGAGATCTGGTGTATATTATTGGAATATTCTCAAAATTTCTTCTTAATTTTATTACAGTTTTAGTTTTTGTTGTCCTTGATTTATAAGATGTTCCCTTTTGAAAAAGAGAAAAGTCTCCCATGTGTTTTGTGAAAAGCTGAATGATGTCAAGACTGACTAATTTGAAGAGGATTCTGCATCTCTGGCAGCTGATATGGATTCTGTAATGATCTAGGTCCATAGCAGAATACATTGTCCTCTGCATTATAGCTAACACAGAAAGACCTTCTGGTGTCAGGTGAACATTTGCAAAAGATGATGATCTTTCTCCCAAAATTTATAACTGAAATGCTGTGATACTGATTTGTCCATTTCTGTCATCTGCAGACAACCTCACTTAACTTGTGAAGGGATTCTTGAATTTCTCCATCTCCACGCCATCTCCACTTTGCACTGTGCTTTGCTCTACAAATGCTCCATGTCTCCCCTATCTCACTATGTCATGGCAAGATTTCTGTGTGCCTCACAAGCCCCTCTTCCCCTCTTTTCCCTCTGTAAGATGCTTATTGCCTCTGTTTGATCATCCCATATCTCTTATATATTTCTCCTGAAATGTTTTTGTCACCTTTCATGTTTCTTCATGCAAATGGTTGGTATTTTAAAAGTCTTAAGATGCTGTTTCGCCAGAAGATGGATTTGTCAGATATTAATTCACATTTGATATAATCATGAGGACCAACCTGGTGGATATTGCTGTCTTATCAGGGTACCAGGGCATTGCATTCCCTTGTATTTCACTTTCTATTTCCCTCATCCACCTTGGCATTTTCACATACCTCAGAGAGTTCTGATGATTGATGCTGGGGAACAGAATTCTCAAGTGCTGGACAAAGATAGTAAACACAAAGTGAAGTTACATGAAATTACAAAAACTTTATGGCATTAAGCCTCATCTTGATGAGGAGTAATTACTAAATGTCCTCGATCTAACTGTTTCTAATGCAAGTATCTTAGAGATTTCTATTCCTAAATGGCAGCCATGAATAGGGGATTTTCTCAAATATAAGTGTAGCAAAATTATCTTTTCCAATACCCGTACTTGTTCCAACTTCCTTTAATTTCTCTCTCTGTGCATTTAGTTAAAAACTGTGATATCTCTCTGGAGTAAGAGCTTTCTGCAGGATATTTTAAAAATACTCAAAAGGATGATAGAGTGATAGTGCAGCCTCCTGCATGAAGCCTTTCATGAAGCTGTAACTGTAGACTTACCTAGTTTGCTCACATTTTGAATTCTATGGCTTGAACGTGGGTTGTTGATGTAGTGGTTTTTACATTATACATTTATCTTTCACAATCATATATATCCCTGGATCTAATGAACCATATTGGTATTTTTGTTACTTTCTAGAACTTTAAACAATGAGTCAAGCTGGTGAAGGAAGTCCCAGTGACACAGAACTGGCAACTGAGAATGAGCCACCTGCCTGTCCACCAACTCCAGCAGCTCCTAGCCAGGAGGAGGGACCTGCTGACGAAACAGCAAGTCCTGCATTTCAGTGTTTAGATGAGGTACCATGTGCCCCAGCTTTCTCTGTCTGTACCAGTGCAAAGTTATTAATCTGAAGTGTATCTTTTGTTGTTAATAATTGCAGGTTGTTACCATAGGCTATCAATATCTTCCCCATTTCTTCAATTTTTTTCTAAGTGGTAAGAAAATTTTGTGAAGCAGTATCATATTCTTGCTGGGGATGCTGTGCTTGATAGATAACCATGTTATTTTTTTTTCAGTGATCATGGCCTTAAGGGGAATGAGAATACAGAGGTCTTGGTTTTGGCCTAGTAATATTCTATCTGTAAAGATAACTGCATCATGATTTTTAAAAAGGTTCCATATCTACAGGAAAAATCACAAGTTAATGGCACCTGAGGCACTATTAACTGATGACGGTGATAGAAGAAACCTTTAGGAACTCAGTTTCTTTTGCAGATATTTTTGTGTTGAGGAATATTTTAAAATTTAAGATATCAAATACAAATCAAATGAAATCCTTAAAAATGTAAGCCAGAAGAGTCATTAAGTGATAATCTAATCCAAAGTTTGCACTGAGGTGGATTCTCTGCACATATTTGTCTAATTTATTCTTTAAATCTTTAATGGATGGAGATAGCTCTTTGGGTATCCTTTTTCAGTATGTCATCACTGCTGGAGTTTTATAGAAAGTTTTCCCTATATCCCAGTTTAAGTTGTGAATAATGCAGCCTTCTTCTTGCCTTTCCCACATAAAAACTGGAGGCCAGCCAGTTTCTGCCCTCTTCATAATAAAAATGTACGTCTCTCTTGTATCCTTACCAGGCTTTGTTCATGCTTCATGTTTTTCTTGAAGTTCTTACCTAAAGTTGCTTTACCTTGGACTCTTTCCATCTTGGATCAGTCAGATCAATTTGCTAGCCTGGCTCTCACTCCCTGCCTACAACCTAAGGTCAGGAGAAAGGACAGGACAAGAATTTGTAATGAAGGGGAAAATAGGACTGGCTCTTTCCTATCCTGCTATTAGATCACACTGAACATAGCTTGAAACTGCTCCCTTCAGTGTATAGGGAGCCCACAGCTTCCAGTATTGTTGCAGCACAAACCCCCTTTATTCTCAGTCCAAGGCAGCAGCAAAAGTGTCCCCACGCCCCTTCTAAATTGTATTCTGCATTTCTGTTTTGTTTTCCTTATTTTAAATCTTGGTGAAAACTTATGTTTCCAGACTTATTCTAGAAAATTATTAGATCATTTGCCTGATTTTCTTCTCAAAAAAAATCTTTCCAAAGAGGTTATTCTGCATATCAGATTTAAGGCTAATTTGTTTAACACTGATAACATTTTAAACCATGAATAGCAAATACAGGGTAACATTAGTATTTACAGTTGTTCCCAACTCAGGAAAAAACATGCTGTGGAAAACCAAAGTAAGCAATTTGCATAATATTTCATAAATGAAGTCTTCTGGTCATTTTGTCAATCTCTAGAAGGGAACTATGACTCATTTATTTTACCATAATTTTTAACAGTTTGCACTTGTACTTTACTGGTGAGTTTGGCTTTTCATCACTTATTCACATTTCTTCTCTTCCACTGACGTATTTGTTTTCTTTTGTTGAACTTTATACGCAATTCATGGATAAATATGTGACTCTGGTCACCATAGAGGTTGTTCCATTGATGCTGGCTTCAACTTCTTGGAATAGCTTTCAGAACTTTTCCACAGAAGCAGAATTGTATCATATTATGTCAGTTTCACTGACTGGTCATTTATGCCTTCACAGCATGTACTTATCAGAGGGGACACCTTTTGTTACGATAGGATTTCTGTAAAAATGGATATATGCCCTCTTCTAGTCAAGCCAGTCATGTTTTTCTCATGTAAGCAGCAGGTACACAAACATACAAAAAGCAAGAAGTCAAACAGGCACCCTCTTTCTGCTTTATTTTTAATAAAACATAGTAACATTGTTTTGCTGTGTGGGTTAGGTAGATATACTAAAAATTTCACAGAGTTCAAACAAAAGCCACCCACTTCATGACTTCTTTTCATCAAGTGTTTTTTTTTATTACTAAACTGACATCATCCTGTTCAGTTGGTTAGAGTACAGCTGTACATTCACAAAATGAACTTTCCACTTCTTTTAGCCTTTGCTATGTCCTTGAAATAATGATCTTTGTTCTAACACTTCTAATTGAATTTCTTGAATTGTGAATCTTTCCTCATATCTTCTTTCCTTCTAGTGTTAGAAATAAATCGATCTGCATCACGTTAATTACTTTCATGGAAAACTACACAGTCTAGTACCTGTGTGATGAAAGAAATATATTACTTGAATAAATGCTACATTATAATGCAATAAATTACGCTGGTTTTATTTTTATTTCAGTGCATTATAGGCCATGTATATGTAATCTGATTCTTAAAAGGCAGCAAAAAATTTGTTTACTTTTGTCATACATGCACACATAAATTTAAAGAGCCATTAACTTTATTAAATGGATATTTAGTAGTAGTTAGCTTCAATAAAATTATCTAAATTTATATTTACCCTTTGCCTGCAAATTTATAATTTTTTTACAACACATGGTAATATAATACGTTTAACCTCTCCCTTTATCCTTGTATCATCCTTGCTACAACAATACTGTTACTACTAAAGCAGCAGAGGACAAACTGAAATTGTCATTTGAATAGAAAAAACAACCAAACATGGCATGAAACTGGATTAAATGCTCAAAAAGACAAGATTATGTAGAATGAAAATTTTAAAAGACCAATTAACAAATTGCCTCCTACCCCTTCTCTTCATTTTTGTCCCCATAATTTTTGTGCTTCACCATATTGCACAGTAACATTTTTTTCCCTCCAGCAACTCCAGTTGTGTTTTACTTTCCTCCACTGATCCCGTTTTAATGGGAACATAAATAAATAAAACATCTTTTGTCATAGTAGTGTTGTTGATGTTTAGTTTGTAATCCATTACCGTTTTCAAATCCTCATCTGTTGCTTAAGTTTCATTTTGTTGCCCAAATCACAATCCCAGACACAAAAAAGAGACCCCTACTCTGTACATCTTTCCAATCTGATAGTGAATCAAACAAAAAACCTCCAAAGATAAATCAAATGGTGGATGTCTTTTCCCAGTTTGAGGTCCTTTTACTCAAGGCAATGTCTTGTGCTTTTTCTTTCTCTTCCTTTTGTTGATAAGTTCTTGGGCTAGAAAGGTAGTTCAGTGAAATGTATACACCCATTTGTAAAACCATACCAGAAAAATGATTCTACAACATTCATCTTGCATGCCTTTGCAGTGGGTGCTCTGAGGCAGCTGTTAGTTCTGCAGAACAGTGTGCTTGTGAATGAAAAGTGCTCTGCTATTTACCAGATCCAGTGAGCAGGTACCTTGTTTGGAAGGTACAGCAACAATCCCTTTCTGCTAACAAACATCATCCATTTATTTGTTAAATCTAAACATGGAGAAGAATAAACTTCTTTGGGAGATTTTCCTGACTGGTCTATTGCAAACTGTTGCACTCTATCCTATAAAATAGTCAGTGCTCCCTATTTGGTACCAGCAACCAAATCTTTCATTTGTGCTGCTTTTTTTGATGGACCTCGTCACTATCATGCTACATTTCTTTGTCACTGATGACCAAGTGTCCTATTGCCATCAAGAAGCAGAAATAACTTTTCTTGAATATTTTTCATTACTATTTTGAAACTCAGAGTCTTTCTGAGATTAGTGAATTTGTACTCCTGACTGCCAAAAGTGGTTGAACTGCTAATAATGATGCAAAGCAAAATCTCGATTATAGTGGAAACAGAGTAAAACCTTCATGTTTACCAAAAATCAACAGTATGACAAAGACTTCTCAAGTAGATTTTGTTTCTGTTTATCTGATGCTGATTCATGTCTATCTGCTATCTGGAAGAGTTATAAAGTCGTAGAATGATGCTTATGTTCAGTGTTTGAATGTTGTTTAAGGGGAGAAAGGTACTTCTCATTTTTCTCCTTTTTCTCATCTGTGCTGCAGGAAAGAAGAGGAAGTCACATAAAATATGGCTACAGCTTTCAAATGTAAATACTAAAATGAGTATTTAATATATTCTTGAGTGGCATCATGTCATCTAACAACACCATTCTGAAATTACAGTTGTTTCCAATTTCTTTTGGTAACAAACTGGTTTTTAATTCTCTCCTAACTTAGCTTAAATGGTGGGTGTAAACAACTTTCCTTTAAAAAAATATTTATCTTTAAATGAAAAGTTTCCTAGAAATGCTACCTTGGTACAATAGGATATATTTGTTTTATTTTTTACATAAGCTCCATTTTAATTTCTGTCCCCCTACACATTCTGTATTGTGCTTTCTGCTATTATAAAGTATGATCATCACTGTATTTTTGCATGGTAACTATAGCAGTGCATAATTTGCTTTAGTACTCACCAAATATGTATGTACTCTATCAAAGATATAAAAATCTTGACACAGCTTGGTATGTTGAAAGCAAACAACATTTTTAAACTTAAGCTGATCCTGGCACACTCCACACCACAAGCTTCAAAGGCTCCTGGCCCAACAAAAAAGCATATAAATATGTTGGCACAGACAGCTGAGACAGATGTTGTCTCCACCTCCACTCACAGGAATCTGACTGCTAATTAAATAAACCTTTTTTGACTTTGTTGGTATGGTCACTTGGGAAGTCAGTTAGGGCTGATAATGTGCCTGTAAGCTAGAGTGTGGTTTTTTGCAACAGCTTCTAGGAAGTAGGAAATAGTTTGTTTTGTGAATGGTAAAGCAAATGGTTGTTGCAATAGGAAAGTTGATTGTTCTTAAAAAAGCTATAGAAGAGTTGGGTGAATTTACAGGTGCCTTCAAACAGCAGGAATGGGAACCGAGCTGGTGTAACATGCTCATTCTACTGAGAGGTTCTTTCTACCACTAGCAGGTGACATTGTGAGGAAACAAGGCCAGAAAGTGGCTGGGTGTGTTTGAATCATCACAAAGCAGATGGTATTTCTGCTCATTTCTGAAAAGCCTGTTTGAAAGTATTTATGATGTCTTGTTTTTCTGTGCTCTTATAAAGTCAAGTGTGCAGATTTTACACCATGCAGAGGAACTAGAGCTCTCTAGTGTGAGACTAGGGGAAGGAATAACCCTTAACTGTAATGTCTTCTTGCATTTTGGCCTTTTCTCAGCCATTTCTGATACTTATGAGATTTGACAAGACAACTATATTGCTGTATTGTTTTCCAAAGCTATCTCCCTCTTCTGTTTTTCTCATCTAAAATGCGCATTTGAGATGAGGCAAATTTGTACTAAAACTGTGTCTACCTGACCTTGTGTTTCAGCACAACCATATGATGAGAAATCCAGAGCAATGTTAACCAATCATGCATTCAGTAAAAACATCAGTAGTGGAGAATCATGTGTTACACACATGAGGTTACTTTAAATGTTAAAAAGAGGTTTCCTGGTTTACTTATTCAAAGCACCTCTGTCCAAATACTCCTGAATAAACAGAGCCTTAAAGATCTGTATGAGAAAGAATCCTTGTATTTGGATTGAGCATATGGAGGTTAAACTGCAGAGTGAAGCAGAGAGGCTTTTTTATTCTGTCTGAAGAAAGGCATGAGAATTTCTGTTTCTCAAAGTGCATCCTGCTTCTCCATAAAAATCATCTACTCCATGTAATTGCTTAAAAATGTGTAAAGACTACTATTATTTTGAACAGTGTAATTCTAAATGATGACATACTATTCCTGCTGAAATGTAATCTTAATTAAACGTACGGTTTGTCTTGATTATATGAACATAATCAGGTAATTTGGGTTATTTTTTCCCATTATTATTTTCCAAATGGATTACTCTCTTACTGAGATCAGAAAAAACTGATGAATGAGGACTTAAAAAGTAATATTGCTTTCCTAATTTCCATGTTCTCATGACTTGTGTGACGGTTGGTCTTGACATACCATCTTAAAACATTGTTTTCTGTTTCTGGTTACCATTGAGCGTGATGGCCAAATTAACTTCTGGCAAAAGAACTGTAACTCCATGAAAATTCAATTAAAGCAGTGAATGAAAGAGATCAATTTAGTATGTGAAATGTTTGCATTTAGCAGGGCCTATAGATGTATTGCTCAGCCATTTTTCTTTAAAACTTATGTCAGTGTCTTCAGGCCCATACATATCATTTTCTCTTTTTTAACCTGAAAGAAAAAGGACACCAAAAAATCTTTTAAAATATTAAATATAATAAACCCTCTTTCTTTGTAGGCCAGTATTTAATTATATTCTGGTTTATTTGGTTTTTTGGTTTTTTTTGCACTATGAAAATTCAAAGTCACAGCCTTCCTGCTTTGATTTTTTCACGACCTGTAAATCACAGAAGCTAGGTAAATTTGGCGCTTTAGTTTGATTTTGGTTTAATTTGTCAACAGGGGTCTGGGTGGGGATTGGCAACCATCTTCAGTTATTTTCCAAATAAACACATAGAAGTAAGGGATTTTTCCCACCAATTTATAAAGCTACATATTGTTCTCAACTCACTGCAAGTTTGACTGCAGTCTTGCCCAACAAACACCGTTAAGGAAATAGGTATTTGCATTTAAAAGGGAAGGAAAAAGCACCAGTGCTTTCAAGCCTTCTTTTCATTTATTCTCTGGTTTGTTTGGGGTCTTTTTCTAGTTTTAGTTTGGTTTTGTTTAAGCAATGCATAGAAAGCCAAGACATTACAGTCTGCTTGGCTGATCACATTGAACAGATGGGCTTGTGTCTTTATATTTTGGAAACAAGCCATAGGAATTTTGCGAGCAAACCCACTGTTAGTAATTTTTTCCACTAAAATTCACAATTTAAATATTAGCAGGATTAAAACCACAAGTGTTTTCATATGATAATTAGTGTTACATAGATGTTTTCCATAGATTGAAAGACATGTTTTGAATTATTAAGCCTTAGGCAAAGATCAAGGGCTTTTTCTTTGTATAAAAAATTGTATGATTTAATTTGGGGTGGTATTTGTATTCAAATGCTTTGATGACTCTTGTATCTGATCTGAAAGGTCAAAACATTGGTTTGCTTCTCCTCTTTCATGTTAAAGATAGAGGTTGTGTAAACTCTTCATTGGGCAATTACTTTTTCCTCTTCCAAAATATGAATAGTTTAAAAAAAAAATGTCTGAGATTTCAGCCCTTGGTATTATCTGGCAACTGAAGGATTATAAAACAGATCTCTAAGGAACTATAATTTCTAGCAATTATTCTCCTGACACGTCACATAGTCATCTGTGTTTTCTTACTGCTTCAGTTTCTACAGAAAATCAATAAAATTATTTATGAGAATTTTTTATAGTCCTTATGTACATCTATGACAGTAGTACAGCTTTAACAGTGTGACATCATTTTATTACACCAAGAAAAAACAAAAATAATGTTTGCAACAAGTAGATGGAGTTACACTTTGTAAAACTAGTACACATTGACAGAGATTCAGCTACAACAGTTCCAGGCAGGTAATAATCAGATTTCTGTAACAGTATTACACTTTCTTTTTCTTTTTTTTTTGGCTTTCTGTTTTTAAAGACATCAGACAAAGCTTTTGCAGTTGATGTTACTCATATTTGCTTATTCTGTTAACATTTCTGTGTTTTACAGAGTTTCCTTTAAACAAGATTTTAAAAGGACAGTTTCTCTTCTAACAACTTAGCAGTAAAAAGACATTTTCAAGTAGAAGCTTGTAGATACTGTAAGTCATACTTAGCTTGTTACCATATAATGAATAGGAGCAAACTGCGCATTTTATGCAAAATTATTAAATATAATCATATGCAATTAGATATTTGCTCTTCTAACCAATATTTCATAAGTTGCTTTTTTTGTTTTGTTAAGACAACTATTTTTTTATCCCAAAATAAATATTCTATAGCTTCAAAACATATTCTCAAGATGATATCAAAATTTTTCATTGCTCTTTAAAACTGAAATATAATAAACCAAATTACATTTGAATTATCCTTCAAAGTATTTACTTCTTTAATATATATATTAATATTTTACAGTTTAGCTATTGCCAGTGTTCTTCATTTGCATAACTTATAACCATAATAATTTTGTTATAATCTTAAAAAAACAGTAGGAATTGTATTTGTAAAGTATTAGGTCAGATGTATACTTGAATTCTTTTTTTATATCTCTTTTAATTAAAAAAAAAAATCAATGACCACACTTAAACTGATAAAGAAATAGAGTTTCAGTGTAGTTCTTCTGCATCTCAGGTCTGGTGTAAGGAAAGCAGCAGAATAGCCTCTTGCTAAGATAAATGCCAGCTCCATTCAATGCTGGTCACTGTCTTTACAGAGGCATGGTCTAGATAGGTGTAGTCAAATTTTTCTCACTGTCTGTAATGTGAGATTTAATAAAACTATCTCTAATTTGAACTTCCTGATCTGACAATTTTATTTTTTATTCTTTATATTTTAGACAAAAAGATTTTTCATCATATATTCTCTTTTTTTGCTTGCAATTGACAGTAGGTTTTTGTTTCTGTGGCTACAAAATGTGTAGTCTGAAAATGGGGAGAACAGTATTTTCTTATGTTACAAAACATTTATAATACGTTTTTTTTAGTTTTAAGTTCTAATGATACCTAGATTTAGAAGTATTTGAATGAGAGCTTGAGTCTCTACATGAGCATCTTGTAACATTTGACGTACCTAAAGGATTCAGGAGAAAGCAAAATGACACTGGAAACTCTGTATGTGTTTAGAGGCATTAATGCAAAGAACATGGATTCTTATATGTCTTCCTCTTACCTGTCCACCTGCCTGCATAAATGTGCAATAAGCTATATAATGGATCCTTTCTCCTACAAATGACACATAGGACCTTGAGCTTGAATGGAAGAACCAAAAAGAGCAAGAATATTGTTGTTCATTACATGCTGTCTCTATGTGTAATGTGACACTTAGGGACATGGCTTAATATGGACTTGACAATTCTGTGTCAACAGTTGGACTCAATTATCTTAAAAGTCTTTTCCAAACTAAATAATTCTATGATTTTATAATTACTTCATCTGCTTTTATTCAATTCTTCCACCAACTTCTTTGAAAAATGTTTGATACAGGGATGAAATTTGAGGAATCATCTTCATTTTCTGTTTCCATCAAGGCCTTTTTTTTGATCTTTGGGTAAATCATCTGGTCCTCCATTTTCTAGTTCTTTAAAAATAATAATTTTCAGTACTTTTCCTAATTTATATTGATATTGCCATGGTGTACCTTTGAAGTTGTGAAGGATAGATGATAGAAAAAGACTATTTTAGAGAGACTAGGGTTTTTTTCCAAGTGTTGACAAATTTGTATTAGTTACACATCTGAATTATCTTCAGGTTAAAATGTACGTATTCATTCAGACACAACTTGTGGAAGACAATATGAAAGTTTTAAATCATAAAATGTGGTATATCACAGTCAGTAAAAGCACCAAAAGCAATGTTTAGAATATTTACATAATGAAACCAAGATGTAACTGGTGTTAAGTTTTAGCAATAAGTATTCGGGTATTTTAATGCTGGTTTTAATATATTATATGGGTCAAACTGTCTCTAAAAAAGTTATGTGGAAGTATGTTGTTTTGTCTAGAACAATCTTTTGCCAAACATAACTGAGTACTTGAACTATAATACTGAATAAGTATGATTTTGAGTGCAATCCAATGCAAACTGGTTAAGAGAAATGTGTAGAATTACTGCACAAAACTTTTGGGTCTGATCATGATCTTTACTGATTTAAAGGATTGCCTATATCCAGTGGGAGTATCATCAGAAATACCATGCCATGTACCCCAGAAAATGCCATTGCGAACACCTTTGTATTTCTTGTGGTAGTACTTGCCATTGAGATTGGCTGACAAGCAGGCATCAAACCACCAGCCAGAGCTGTAGTAGGCGCCACAGTTCCCTGAGGGATACCGGTCATTGTCCCTGTCCGGGGTTGTGAAGAACTTCTGGTCGTGGTTGTAGTGCCTGCTGTAGTGGAGGGCATCTCCTGCTGTGCCGCTGTAGCCGTGGACGCTGAGACGGTACTTGAGGTACTCGTTGGCCACGTAGAAGTGGTCATATTTTGCATATTCTCTGATTCCATTGAAATCTTCAAGATCAATTCTCAGTTGCATATCCTGGCTCCTTGTCAGGAGGTGAATTTTGTCATTGCCTAGCCAAAACTCCCTGCTAAGGTTTCCAAAGCCATGTTTGTAGTCATTCCAGGTTCTGTTGAAGTTGGTGCTGCCATCCTGACGCCGTTGCAGAACTGTCCAGCCACCTCCTTGTGTTTGCATGTCACAGTAAACTTCAAAGCTCTCATTTCTGGAATCAGGGCTAATCCTGTAGATTCCATTACTCCTTCTCCCTGCTGTGTAATGGTCAGCACAGTCTCTCTGCATTATTTGTATAACTGGTGAAAGAACAGGTAGTGTTAGAATAAACATAATTTCAATTTAAAAATATACAAAAAATTTTACCCAGAACTTGCATTGGAGTGACTTTTACGTTGGAAACAGTGTTGCAGCAATTTCAGTTCTAGGAAAAAACACCTTTTCTATCAGATTTACTTTATAACAGATGTCACCTAGGATCTCTGCATCAGAAGCTGTCTAAAAAAACCCATCTAACCTACATTTTTTAGTCAAAAATCCTACTATAAGGGCATTTTGATTGTTTGTTTTCTTTTTTGTCTTTTACTCTATCCTTTCATTATCTCATGTAAATTCAACCTGATTTCTTCAGCCCATATTTCTAACGCTTTGTGTTTGCACACTTGCTGCTTTTTGTATTTAAATGTATATCTTTACAACCTGTCTACAATTTACATCTCCATCTGGCACTATGTAAGAGAAAGGACTTTGTCCACGTGGGAATGACGTTAACCTGACTATTGTTAAGTAAACATCATTTGATGGAGAACATAACATCATTAGGAATGCTTTGTGCGTTAATGTTGACTGTACTTAAGGAAGCAGGAAAAAACTAATAAAATTGTCACATCTGTTGTAGTAATCGTATGACTCCTAGAAAGATGAAGGTTGAAAAGTGATTGTGCTCTCCTGTGTATATGGCATCATTGGTTTTACAAAAAGGAAGAATGCTAGCATCTACTGTTAGCAGTACCTTTTTCCCACCAATAGGTGATGTGTTTTATTTAGAATAAAAATACCACCAGGTTTTTTCCTCAGAGTGAAAATCTATTTTTGATCCACAATATCATCCAGTAGTGTCATTCTGTTCAATACCATGGTATTAGAATTCCATATTCTTAAGTGATAGGGAGAGCTCTCAGAAGTTCTCAGTTAAGAGTCAAAACCATAATGTTCATTCCTATTTCAGATTTGAATGTGTGGGTGTGTTCATTTGCAGGTTCTCTTGTAATTTTTCTTAGAAAATTTAAACAAACTACTTGAAAGGGAAGAGTGATCTCAGGCTGCAGCAGGAAGTAAGATTCAGGACTTCTTGCTTGCCAGAAAACTGGACATTTTATGAAACCACAAAGAATAGGAGTCAAAGACTTTAAAGCCATATCTAAATCCACAATAAATTCTCTTTTATTTCACTGAACTTCATGTAAAATCTTTAGTGGACTAAATTTCAGAGCAGATATTAACAGAGAATATAAATTTCTGATAAAATGCTTCTATAATCAAATTCAAGGCCTATTTAAATAAAGTTTTACTATTGGTTTCAGTGGATGCAGGAATAGCTCCTGAATAAGTTGTAACTGTTTTCTTTGCTAGCTGTCAGAATGAATATATTGCTGCTTCAAATGCTTTTAGTGAGTTGCTGTAACATATAAGGAATATCTACATGATCACGTGCCATGAACACTACCCAGCATTTCAGTAAATGTGAGGAATATATAAAATTAATGGTGTGTTATGAAGTACTGTACTTGAATGTGATTCATTACCCATTATTAATATAAAAAATTACTCATTCTTTTTGTGAATGTTTTGTATCTGAATGAACATAATTTATTTGTAGCGATTTTTATCTGATTTAAGCTGATCTCTGATACAGTAAAAGCATTACCTTTAATTATTACTGATTTGCTCTTTTCACACTTTCAAGAACTTCAGCTGTACATGCACTATATACTTGCAGATCCTTCTATTTTCAATATGTGTAGACAGAAGAACATTTTTATTTTAATCTTGGATGCTAAGCAAGAGACATAGAGATTGTAATGCAGCCTGCTCTTTCTCTGTTTTGTCTTTTGAGAGCTTTATCTTCTTATGTTTGATATGTAAGTGGTAGAATATACTGACAATCTAGGGAACATTTCTTGCTTTCAAAGATTCTTATATATAATATAAAAACTTCATATTTTAGAAAACTGTTAGACTTTTAGAAAACCCTCAATCTTGCCTTAATAACAGTAAACATTAGAGAGTATTGGTTCTGTTCCTTTCTTTTAATTAGGAGAATTAAATGGTAAACAAAAAAAGTGTTTATCAGTGCTAACACCTAATTTCTGTTTTATACTGCTCATAGATTAAATTAATGCAAAGGGTTTAGTGTTAAAATGATGGTAGATATGTTACCCAGTCAAAAAGTGCTGTTAGTAAGATTTTTTTAGCTAAGCCTTTCAGTTGTTTTCTGTGATGATAGAAAAATTATTTTATTATCCATCTGTTAAAAACTAAGCATTTTGCTAGATTCACTTGATGATTGATGATGTCTTGCACTCCTTTTCAGAGCATTTGCAGTTTTGTGGCGAGAAAAAATAAAAACACAGTTTTCTAAGGCACACTTAGAGAAAATTTACCCCTTCTCATCCAAGAAGAAAATATGTGTAGGTCACTGATGTTTGTCTCCAATGAAGGGTATTATGGTGTAAAATAAAGTAAATTTTCCATGTTTACTTATTAAATTGGAAAAAATTGTCCTTTAAAAATTTATATTCTAAATCCCTTAATGAAGTCCAGTTCTAGGAGGGACTGAACACCTGCAGCTCTCAGAAACCCTCTAGTGGCTACTGAAATGTTTTACAGGAGTATAAATAAACACTAAAAGAGCAGATACTTGTGAAGTTAGTAACACAGCTATTCAGGTGAAATATATTTTAAATTGTTTACCTAATACTAGTAAAATGCATGGAAAGCTTATACAGGCAGTAAGAATTAACAGATTACGTACCAGGTCTGGCTTGCATTGCTGGACACTTAGAAGAACATTTATTATCCAGGTTGTTCACAGCAAATGTCAAATTTGCAACTTTGCTGTCAACATAATTTTCCACGTTGTTCATGTTTATGAGGCTCAGCTTCTCTAAACGACCCTGCAGTGTCTGAATCTGGCTCTTTGCATTTTTTAAGCTGGTTGCCATTCTGTTAACTTTGCTTTGCAGTTCATTTACTCTGTTATCTTGGTTCTCACTGTTTTCTGCAGTGTTAGGTAGCAGGAATTCATTACTTCTGTCTCTTTCTTGGTTGTCATCTGCTTGCAGCTTGCAATCTTGGCAGCATTTCTTCAGCTTGTTTACTGATTCTTTAAGGGTCTGTACTTCTTTGAGAGTCTTCTCAAGCAGTTTGAATTCTTTGGGCATCTGGATGGTCATCGGAGGCAAATTTATCTGATAAGGACAATCCTCTCCTTCATCACATTTCCGATTAGTTTTGAGCTTTATGGGACAAGTCCCAGTAAGTTTTGCTTCTTTAGCATTCTCTTCCTCTTCTAAAATAACTGCAAAAACATTTGTTAAAGCAAGGAGAGTTGACTTTAGTAAGACTATGTAAATGAGGAGCTTCATCTTCACCGAGAAACTAGCAGAATGAGGAAGTATGCAGAAGTGGAACAACTTTATAAGGGCAGCTTGAAGCCTGTGAGTTATCAGACAGCCTACACTGTTCTCAGAAATGGGTGGGAGTGCTTGCATCACAAGTGATTAATAGCAGAGCAAAGTTAGGTAGTGCTTGCAAGAGTAGCACATTTCAGTGAATATTCCTGACTCAGAGCTAGTGTATGTAAGCAAGATGATGAAATTCATGTGTGCTGCTAAATTATGCAGTTTAATTTCGTTCTTTGTTGTACATGGATTTTCTTTTTTTGGAAAAAAGTTCACCTATCTCTTTATTATAAAAGTCTTCTAACAACTGTTTCTTAACACTTGAGTGGTCTAAAACTTATCTTCTAAACCAGATCATAATTTTAGCACAGCAGGTAGAGAAAGTGAAAACCAGCCGTTTTCCCAGACTGAGGTTTATCACAGCAATAGCTTTACTGACAATCAGTCCCCTTTTCACTACATTTTTTTAACTTAATAGATATATTCATATAAATTATTTAAAACCCCAAACATGTTGAAACACACATATAGTTTTGGGTCCAAACATTTTTCAGAATACAGTCACAAATTCAGAAGCACTTTCTTCTTACTATTTCACCTAGCTCACCTTAAAATAGTTATCTGGAATATTCATAACCTCTATGGTTAAAATTCACTATTTTTTTTTCCCCAGTTAAAATTCACTATTTTCTGATTTGGGGTACTTCTTATTGAGCCTTTTTAAGTGCAGGGAAGTGAACTTAAACCAATTTCCCCTTTGATGTATGAGATCCTACTTGTTAGACTGATTATACAGGAAACCCAAAGAAAATCCTGATGTTCTGATTAATGTCCCAAATTCTGAATCTAAAGTGAGGCAGAGACCTAGGAAAGGATCTCTCTTCTCTTTGAGGTATTGCTCTTCTTTTTATTGTGCCTCATATCAACTTTCAGAGTTAATCATGTACTTCACATGACTGATCACACCAAATGAAATCTCTCCAGGTGACAATTGCTGTTTTCATTCTACAGCCACCTTTGCCATTCTCATGTGATACCTATGCAGTTTTAATGATCTGTGTAATTTTCCTTGTACCTCAAAACAAGGCTACGTGGATGTGTCTTTATGATTTCACAGCTCAGTCAAGAGTTAAGTAACTTGCATGAGTAAAGGGTATTTGAACCAGTTCTTGTTTAATTAGTCCAATCTGAACCATTTATTTCCCTAAACCCTATTTGAAATTACTCATAACACAGATTAAACATTAAGCAAACATTAGTCACACATGTAATCCACAAGTTCATGATCTCTGTAATGTTACTTTATATACACCATATGCTTATATTGATAGTACAGGAGGGAGGCTTGGTAAAAAAACCTACTTGTCTAACCCACTGCAAGAATTCCTTCCGATTCCTGCCTAGCACAGAAGCTTGGGCACTTCTGTGCCCAAGATGGAGATGGATGGGAGATGGATTTCGAACGTACCTTTCCCATATTCTTAATTAACATCCCAGAACCTGCCATAGTGCTTTTAGTTTTGTGGCAAAACTGTATCTCTCCCTTTCAGATCATGATAGTTACCCCACAATGAGGTGAAAGGCACCCCCTGCCATTCAGGTGTAAGATACTGACATCACTTTGGTTTTGTTAAAAATGCATCAAAACTGAAATGTTTGTAAAAGATAAAATGTATTATTTTAATTTGCAAGTAAATTTTTTAAATTTTTTATTTGATTGACAGGATGCTAACTTTTCATTGTATCAATCTCGAATCAGGTATTTCCAGAGTCTTGTTCTTGTGTATGGCTGCTACTATCAAATGGAGGAAAGCTGTACCAGCCTCTTTGGAGGGGCTTTGAAAATAGAATAGAATTCTTAAATCCTTGTTATTTGGGAAGCTACATTCCCCCTACACTCTTGTTCGTTCAGTTTACAATTAACTCTGCTATCTGCTTTGTGACTTTGAACTGAACAAACTGTTCTGTATCTGTAAAATGAATAATAATTAGCCTTGATAGACCACATTCTATGATTTGCCTTGAAATATTTAAATGTATAACAAATATTGTTGTAATTTGTGATTGCTGTGCTGCATTGAAAGTGTAAACCATCTTTAGAATTCTGCAATGTCTAGAAGGGCAGAAATTTTTGCATATGCTGAATGTAAAAAAAATACGTTCAGATAGTAAGGTGAGGAATCTGAGCTTTCCAAACATCTCTGTCATGAGACATTCACTCCGTAGTCCCATATATATCTTCCTTTTGGGATATTTACTTCCTCCTTTGGATGAGATTTCTTTAATCTTGAGTTGCTCTGTTATCCTCCTGATTTCATTACTGGTCTGATGTTCTGCTGCTAAGCTGTCACCAGTCTATTTGGAGTCCAGAAGATCCATTTCTCCATCAGTCTGTATGCTTCTCCTACGTGAGCACTCTTGTAATTGAGTACTGGTCTTTCTTCCTGTTCTGTCAGGGAGTGTCCATTCCCAGCAATTTGTCACATCTCTCTTCTTTCTTCAGGAACCCAAAATAGTGTGACACAGCCTTTTTCATCTTTCCTGTCTCTTATCCTTCTTAGAATAAATGAAGCAAACTTTCAAATCTGAGTTTTTCAGCAAGGAGGAAGGACACTGTGTAGTCTTAAGCTGTGAGATGCTGATGCAGCTTAACTAATGGCAGAAATATTGGACCAGATTTAAACCAAGACCTGCTGGTTTTTTTATAAATGAAGTTACTTCCCATATGGGATTTCTCTCACTCTAGAGTGTTCTGCATAATACTTAAAACTTTAAATTAGTTAAGCAATCACAAAGCCCAAAAGCCAATCTTTTTCAACTGTGAAAGAATCTAACTGAATAACAGCTGATGACTGCAACTGAGACTTTTCTGCTAAGGTCTTTGTTTTTTACTTAAAGCTCATTTTCTTGTAGTTTTAATCTTTATAGTCTACTTTTAAGAATCTATTTTTCTTTCTGAAGAAATATCTGACTGAAGAGATTTCTTTATTATATAGACATCTTCCTAAAGATAAAGAAAGCTCAAGATACTCTTAAATTCTACTGAAGATTTTAATTCTGTTCACAGAATTGCACAGTGATTGCAAGGTTAAAGAAGTGATATGTTTTGTTTTAACAGATTTGTCTGAGGATTGTTTATCCAAAGTTTATCAAAAACAGCATGAACCATTTCCCATGGAAATGGCATGGATTTTTAGAGTAAGGTTTTTTTCTTTTTCTGGCAGCTAATCGAGTGTAGGTCAAACAGAAAACAATGAAGTTATGACTGTAGGCAGATGTTAATTTAACTAGTGATTGTGGCAATTTAAAAGACAACAGCTCGGCATCTGTTTGATTTCTGTTATAGAATTCATGTTGTAAAAGAAAATCACTCTTTCTGTTAAGTTGAGGACCATATTTGTAAAGAAAGAGAACTATGTTCTTATTAATTCTATTTCTCCCATGACATCTGATCTGCCTGCTCAAAATCTACAGTTTATTGCTGATTATTTCCTTTATCTGTAGCCATAGAAAATGCTGTAGTTGGTTCAATATACGAAGAGGATAAACCCAAATGCACTTTCAGAGTGATGATATACCAATTATAAAAGCCTCTTCCTCCTATGGCTTTTCAGAGAAACTCCTTTTTGATTGCTGCTAACCTGCTCCATAAAGCAGCAAGTGTAAGACTGTACTGGTTACTTACTATCCTGATTTCAAACTTTGTAGCCAAATGATATTTGATGACAGCAGGAAAGCTTCATCCTTTCGTGAAATGCCTGTCTTCTCAGTCTCCTATGCCCTCTTTTCTGAGCCGTGCAAGACTCAATTGGCCAACAGGATATTCTCACCCACTGTACCATCTTGATTGTGGCTGGTGTTTATATTTTCCATGTGGGGATTGCTTTTTCCCATGAACTGGGGGACAAAACTACTGTTATGAACTATGCCTTGGGAAAGAATTTAGGATATTATTTTTCCTAGTCATTATTTGTTAGTTTTAGGAGGCTCTTCAACAGTTTATTTTTCATTAAGAGTTGTCTGGTTCATCCATCTGTAATTAAAAAAGTAAAATTGTAGAAGTTCAATGTAAGGCAGTACAGTCTATCTACTGTAAGTAAGTGTAATTATGATTTGTGTGTTTGCCTTCACCCCCACCTGACTGCATTGGTGCAACCAATAACCTCATGGCTCCAAGTATTGTTGTTTGTCACCTAAAGTAAATGTTTAGGAAACTCAGTGACAAATATTTTCTACTTGAAAAGCTAATAAATAGGCTTTTTCTATGGACTTCTCATACTTATTTGAAAATCTGCATCTTGTAATAAGTGTATGTAGTTCCAAGTGAGAGGGATGACGCCTTATTTTTAAACTCCAATTACAGTATCAATTTTAAAACCTCAGTGCATTTTTCCTAGCCCTGTGATTCTATGGAGACTGGTATCCAGCAATATGGAGAAATGCAAAAGTCACAGCATGGATTCAGTGTGCTTGTACCTGTTGCCGTGCTGCAATGTTGAAACAACCCTTGAGAAGGTGGCATTGTCTTCTCCACCACATAAGGCACACCCGAGCTGTGTGCTGTCTCCAAACTCTGTGGCTTTATGAGGATTTTGACAGAGGAGGCAGTGCTCTCTGTTCAAAGAGGAAAACTTACCCTTTCTCTTTGCTTAATGCTTAAACTTTTAAATACTATATGGAAGAGGTAAGGAAAGCTCTTCAAATAAACAGCACAGAAAGAAAATTCCAAACCTGACAAAGCAGACTGGCCAGAAGAGCCATATGCCAAGGGGCTACTACTATACTGAAATCCTGAGTTTATACAAACTATAAAATATATTAATCCATTGATTTCTCTAGTCTACTATTAGAAGGCAGAAAAGTTGTTTGATGAGACATTTCAGATGTTTGAAATAGCAAATGAACACAAAATATTGAACATTCTGTATGTTAAAATAACATTGTGTAAGCATAGTGTCTTGTTACAGTTACAAAACCTACAACTTAACATGAAGAAAGGGAAAGTGTTATTATTCCATTTGAGCCTAGAATACATTTTAGTTGTTTTGCAGTAACTGCAAAAATAATTAGAAACACGTGTTAGCTACATCATTTCTCCAAAATGCAGACATCCTAGGCACTGCTGAAATTGAGTCTTTCCTAGGAAGCTTCAAGTGCTTCACTCTAATAATGATTGTAAGTAATTGATGTTAATCGCTAATTTCTTGGTGGTGACTTTATTTATCTTCTGTGCTTATTTTGTGTGCTTTTTTTATCAAAAGACTGTGAAGAGTTAGACCAATATTCAGGTTCCATCATCTATTTATGTTTGAGATTTGGCTGAATTTTATTCATTTCTGGAGAGTCCCAAAAGAACTTTTAAAGCCTTGAAATTTGAAATGGGAAATGTTCCTGGAGTTCTTATTTATGACACATTTGAGTTAGAGAAAACTTGTTTTGGAATTTCAGATTAGTTCCTTGCTGCATTGTTTTGAGCTGACTGTCAGAAAGAATTGAAAATAATCTGATAAAATGGAGAATGCCCACTGCACTTAATGCAGAGTGACGAGGTGTTGATAAAGTCAGGGCCAGGTTTCACTAGTTTTGCTCACATGGATGAGTGCCCCATTTATAAGGTGGGTCCTCTCACTTCTGTGGTTTCAATTCCCATTCCTATTCGGACATGTTCTCTTTTTTACAAACATGTATATCCACCTTTCAAACTTGGAGAAACTTCTGTGGTCTCAGATCCAGGGGCTAGTGTGCCTGAAGTCAAGCGGGAAGGATATAAAAGAGGTCCCTCAGATAGTGTGTAACCTCAGAGTGCTCACTTTTCTTGGAATTTTCCTCAGAAGATTTTGAGGACAGGTCCGGTGGGGAACGGTTGGTAGCAAGAATATGAACTTGTAGTGAAAAAAGTTATCCAGGTGTATAGAACAGCTATTTGAGCATGACTATGTTATATTTTTCTCATGGACTCCTTTATTTAAATGATTCATGTTCAGAGCCAGATAATCTACCTTTTCCTACTAGAAAAATATTAAGGATATGTCCTTCCCTTTCAGCTTTTCAGCAAAATTTTCCTCCACATTTTTTGCAATAAGACCGAACCATCCAGCATTTTACTGCATGGAACTTTTGGCTGATTGAAGGAAACAAATTTGCTTTGGAGCTTGGGTTTGGATTTGTTATGTTTTGTTTTGTTTTTCTGGTAGAAAAGCCAGACTTTAAATCACGAAGCAATATAAAAAATTGTAACAAAGTTAGATAATCACAGGGGTAACTTAAGGGTAACTAAATAGGGTAAAATAAACATAACAGAAATTTTAAATTAAAAGGAAAAGATGCAAGTAAATCCAGTAATAAGGCACTTACTTCCATATTTTCAATTTAATTGGATTTAAGGGGGTATAGGGAAATGGAAAGCAGAAAGTTTCCAAGCAATCATCTGTTAAAAGACAAATCTTCATCCAACTTTCCAGTAATTCTGCATTTAGATAACAAAAATTCATTTTGGTTTATCCAGATTATCTATCAGTGATGAGTGTGTTTGAAAATATAAGGGGTCCCATTTCATTATAAAATGAGAAAGAAAGAAAATGAGAAAAGCAATATACAGTTAAGTACAACTGACATGGAATGGGACTGGAAGACTCAACAAGTTAAGAATATTTATCCAACTGTATTTCAGACTCCAGATCTGAGATCACCAGTATAATAAAATTACCTCAGTTCTTACAAGGGCATTGTGGTTAACACAGGACTGACAAAAAAGTCATCCTCAATTGCCATTTACAAGCCCTTTTTTTTCCTCACTTCTCCATCTTCTCACTCGCTCTTTTACTTTTCATTGTAGCAATGTAATTAGTTACACTGAGGAGTCCCACATTTCACTGAACCCAGCAATGTGAGAGCTCCCAAGCAATAAAATTAACTATGAGTGCATAAATACTGTTGGTTATTTTATCATAAATGTGGGACAAACCACCTTGAAGGAATTACATATCTGTATAACAGAGACATCATCTGTTACCTGGTTTTATCATCACAATTAATACAATTTTTCTAGAGTAGGATCACAAGAAGGTTTGTTCCCTTCTTCCACAAACTGACTATTTCTTCCCCTCAAACAGTTGCCTCTTTCCTTCTGCCCTCCTAAGAATCTTGGAGAAAACGGTATAACAGGCTTTATTAACAAATCTTGGGTCCAGGGTCACCCAGTGCTGTCTCTCTGATGGCTTTCCCAATAACACTGTGGTAATGGGAACCATCTGGTGATTAAACTTTTCAGGAAGTCTCACTGCCTTTGACATGCTGGCATGCCACCCATGCGGTCTGTCTTGTGTAGTCCTCAAAGTTACACATCTTCACACTGCATAGGACCAACCTTCCTGAAACAGAACCCTTAGCTCTGAACTGAACTGAGAAATTAGGTGTCATATCTGTAAAAAGTTTATGGACATAAAGAAGAAGACACAGTCTCCAGGACAAGGAAGTTCATTTCTGTGGAAGCATTGTCAAACATGGCGTAGATCTGCAGTGAGAACCTAAGCAGTAAAAAAAATCGTAACTCACAGGTACAGATCAGAGGAGTGTGGAGAAAGCACATTAGTGAGTTACCACACAAATAGGACAACTATATCTATGTATGAGGCTAAGAAATATATGGGTTGAGAAAAGGAAATATTTTCTTTCTCACAGAAGACCTAAATAGTATTTTGAACTTAAGCGAACAGTATCTTTGATCATAGAGAATGCCAAAATAAATATCAGTTACTTATCTTTAATCTCATGCAAACAAATGAAAGGCAGACCTTCTATTCTTGGGGTCTCAGGGAGCAAAGATTGTCTTTCCTACCATGAAATATTTTGAAACAGATCTTCAAAAATACTTAAACAGTTATCAAGAAAATATATACTTCCTTTGACATATTGACATGTATTCTGCTTCTTGGCCATAGGATTAATTCTAGATGGTTTCTTGTGAATATTTTGAAGGTTGAATTATAACTGCCAGGATTTTCTTGGTGCTGTAGTAATTTCACTTCTTATTTCAGGAGATCTGCATAATCATATTTCTTGGCAGGGTCCCACAGAAGTTGCAGATTTGACTTGCTGCCCCACAAGGCTAGCCATGGACTTTTATAGAGGTGGATCACCTTACACTTTTTAATTGGATTTAACATGGTTCTCCTTACTTGTGACTAAAGGAGTTGAAGAAAGGTTTTCTAAATAAATATCATGCATGAATAGTGTGTCCCCCTGCACTCAGCAATGGTGAGGCCACACCTCAAATCCCATGTTCAGTTTTGGGCCCCTCACTACATGAAAAACATTGAGGTGCTGGAGTGTGTCCAGAGAAGGGCAGTGGATCTGGGGAAGGGTCTGGAGCACAAGATTCATGAAGAGTGAGGGAGGTAGGGCTGTTCAGCCTGGAGGAAAGGAGGCTCAGAGTAGAATTTACTGTTCTCTACAACTACCTGAAAGGAAGTGTAGCCAGGAGGTCAGTGTCTTCTCCAAGGTAACAAGGGATAGAGCAGAAGGAAATGGCCTCAAGTTGCACCAGGGGTGGTTCAGGTTGGATATCAGGAAAAATGTCTTCACTGAAAGTCTGGTCAAGTGTTGGAACAGGCTGCTCAAGGAAGTGTTTGAGTCACTATCCTTGGAGGTATTTAGAAGACCTGTTTGGTCTTGATGCTTGCTGAGGACCTGCACAGGAATGTAAGATAATGTGTTCTGTTGCCTGGGGATAATCCAGCTTTAGCCCAGCTCCTTTATTTTACAACCCTACTGCCTGTGGAGTCACTTTAAGACTCAGTTTTGCCTGTGCAGGCCAGTGGGTTTATACCAAAACTGAACCAGTTAAGCAATATGAAAAAGAGGTTACTTAGAGCCTGAGTTCAAAGTCAAGACAGAATTATCATGAAATATTAATACAGAGAGAAAGAGAAGAAATGGTACAGTGCAGGTAACACTGTAGTTGTGACAGAAACATTCTTTATATTCTTATATTTATGCTTTGAATTGTTACATAAATAAGCATTTTTTTTGTCTGTGTATTTGATTTGGTTGTGTATTTAATTTGTTATGTTACCAAAGTCTGTATAAACTGAAAGGCTGCCAATTACAGTTATAAAAAGTTGCTGCAGAATGAAAGTATTAGTGCTCAGGAGGTTTCATAACTGTCTGTTTGCCTTCCATAGCTACTTTCTGCTGGAGAAATCACAGACACCAGAGTAGCTGAGCTGAAGGAACAGTACACCCTGCTGCAGCAGGCTGTGATAAGGTATAATAGTCCTTTTGAGACTTTCAGTAGCCAAAGCATTATGTTTTTAAAATAATTTTCTGCTCATGCTGAAGTCTAATTATCATTTAAGACTTTCTTACAGTTACAGCTCATAAACAGGAAGCCAGAACACAGGAACTGTAATATATGAAAAGACTGACTTGCTGAGCTGACATCATAGAAGGCAACTGAAGAAGACAAAGGCTCATTTCTAAGAAGGAAAATTAAACTGTCACTCCTAAAGAGGTGTGAATTTTACCCTCTGAGAATACTGACGGTCACATTGGACAGGACTACCAACAGATTTCGATCAGAAACTTAAACTTCAAAGTAAAATGAAATTTGGAAATTAGGTGTGGTAGTCGTGAGCCTGCCCTGCACCAGTACTTGCTGGAGGAGAGAGCAGAGATCATGCTCATAGCCTGATGCCAGGCTCGGGCAGGGCATGTGTGAGTGGAATGAGAGAGACAGAGAGGGACAAAGGGGGGACACAATGCTACAGCTGCACCAGGTGAACAGTGTGTCCTGCTAAAAATATTGCAATACTACATTAATGTTTTTAATAATAGTTTTTATATTACTTACAGCATACCTGTAATTATCAGTAAAATCAGCATCATGATATTCCTGTTACATTTTTGTAATACATACCATGCTATCCACTGTATTAACAATATTTTATCCCATTTTCACTGACAGTCCCCATCAAAACCTTTATGACAATCCTGTCATTGAAACTAAGGCCTAATTTAGGTATTCTAAAACTAATTCAGGTTATACATGCTTATTTGGGTTATGCTGTGATTTGCTGTGCCTCCTGGCACAGCAACAAGTGTGGAGTAATGTAAAGTAATTTGAAAAAAGGTTCTCAAAATACTGAAAGAATAGTTTTTCTTGAGGATTGCTGAGTCTTCTAGTTTTGTCTTAATGATACAGGGAGTTGGGATATGGTTCTGAATCTGTGAAACATCATCTGAATTTATTTCAGATTACTGAGATAGATAGCAAATCTTTCTGAGAAGCAAAATTAAAAACAGCACTACTAAACCAGTTCAGGTTTCTAGAAAATACAAGAAGAATTTTCTAACTGCTCAGATCTAAACATATTATATGGGGTTTGGATTAATTGATTGAGAAGGCTTCTACTACACTGGCATTCACTGAGCTGAAGCAGAAATCCAGTAGCTGCTAATTAGTTGACTTTTAGCCAGTGTTAGTTTGAAAAAAAATCTTTCATTGGAAAAATGCAAACATATTCCTACATGTTTTATGTATTTATACAGTATTCTTTTATATGAACATTCACTTATGTAAAGGCAATTCCTTTGTGTGCATAGCAAGTGGAATATGGCCTGGGTGTAAACAGGACTCAGCTGTCCTTTCTGTCACACTTAAAACTACCCTTACCAGCATGCAGCAAAAGCATGAAAATGTTAGATGGCAGATTATGTCATTCTTTCCATCATTCTCACAGGAGTGTGAAATGGCCGTACTTCTGTAAGAAAGTGGATCAGAGAGCATGATGTCCCATTCTTTATTAGATGTAGTCACATGTCAAAGCAAAATACCGATGTGTGATCAAGCACTAATTTCCACAGATAAATTTCTCTTACTGCTGAAATAAAGCAAGGGAAATCAATTAACAAAAATCAACCACGATCTCCTGTATATTTTAAGGACATCAAAAGTGGGATTTACTTGTCCATATGTTAACATCAGTAGACATGCTCATCTGAACGAGGTACCAAGGGTCCCTTAACAGTCAATAGAAAGAAATAGGGACCACACACTTCCTCCTTAGACAGTCATCTGCAAGTGTCTGATTTTCTCCATCAGCTGTGAGAACTGTCCTGGTGGTAAGTGCAGGATGTGTGCATATTCTCTTCCTGCAAAGAACCCTTCACAGAATCAATACAGCTTTTTAATTGTTAGTTCTTCACCCTAACATGTGCAGTACAGTTCTGTGGATCAATAACATATTTTTTCACCTATTACAGTTGAATTCAATCCATTTCCTAATTAATGCCCATCTGTCCTAGTGTTGTTGGAATGCCATGTTTAGACAAATGACACAGAATGAGATCTTCAAGCTATGTGTTTTCTTTTTTCCTTTATCAGCATATAAAAATTTCAAGGAGAAGGCACGTGTCCCTGTGACAGCTGCGCCAAGCTGTTGCAACTGATCCCTCTGATATACAGTATAAATTTGTCAAATATGATGAATGCAATTAGTCTGTGTGCAGCAAGGCTGTTGCCAGTGTACACAGGGCTATAACTGTGTAGTGCAGGCTTCTGTTTAATGGCAAATAGTCCTTTATTTCTTGCTTTCAGTTTGGCAAAATTTGGCATTCTGAAAAGCTGGAAGATGTCACCTGGCAGATAATATCTTTGACACTTTTGTTCAAAGTCCTAAGTGTATTTGAATTAATGCTTGCTGAGAACAAGCTGTCAGTCTGTTGTGGTGCTGTCTCAACCATCCACTTTGCAGTAAGGCTGCATCTAAAGATGAAGTAAATTATTTGGCCCCTGAAAATCCTTTTAGTCACTCAGTTATTTTGCCTAGTTGTAGATTTTATTTATATTATCTCAGTTTAGAAACCTAGTATGAATATTCTCATAACCCAAATTGGAAGATACTCAGGTAATAATGAAGATTCATTCTTATTTTCTTAAGCCTCTGCTAAATTACTAATTATTTCACAAATTCAAAAGCTGCCACATCAGACTGCACAAACCTACTTTTGCAGTCATGTGATTCTATGAGTACATTGTGTAGATGTGCAGTTATTTCTTCATTGCCTTCAATTAAATTTAAATCAACACAAAAAATACTGTTGGCATCTGTAAGGAGCAAAGTCTAGATTCAACACTCAATTCTTTTCTCTATTTTTCTTTTATTTTATGATCTTGAAAAAAATCAATACTAAGAATTTTGTTTTTATGCATGCACTTACGTACATATAACTATATGTAAAATGCATGTGTATTGAAAGAATTTTGTTTGAAATTGTGTATTACTACAACCAATTATATTTTCTCCCACAACTGCATACATCCTGTTAGATTTAAAGATTCAAATGTGATATAGAATCCAGTGTCAATAAGTCAGTTTATTTTTCCCTTATTATATGTGTGTAAATACATCACACATAATGTTATTTTTCATGATGAAGGCTCTGTTTTCTGTTGAAGTCTGTGGTTTTCATATTTTCTACTTTAGAAAAAGGAAGTGGTTATCTAGGGAGAAATGTTACATGAATCAATACTTTTTCTGCTATATTATTTCAACTATAGTTGCAGTATAGTCTGGTTTAGATTTTATATTTTTATCATCATTTTACCACCTCAACTCTGTTCATTAGTGTGAAATGTATTTTTTTTTTTCTGTCTAAGCCATAAATGTCAAATTCGAGCCAAAATTTATGTCTAGAGTTTCTCAATATGGGAAATTCTAAGTTCCTTTTTTTAAAAAAAAATTTAAATTACACTGTATAGAGTGTGATAGAGTTTTTTCATTCTTCTACAAATTTGTGACTAATTTTAGTATACCATTTTATAAAAGTCATAATGTAGTAATATTGAGGAGGCATACACCGTGATTTCTATAGCATAAAGCATAGGTTTATGTGTGGTGCATTGTATATGAATTTTCATACTGCTGTTCCCTTTAAGAGTTTTCAATAATAATCATGATCTTTTACTAACAGCCTTTGGGATGCTTTTCAGCTGTCACCACACAGGTTCCTAAGTATATTCCAAATATCAGCCTCCTGACACTGACAGGAGTTAATTTGTTGTTTCTGTGGAGCTAATCTTTGGTGACACAAATCATATCAGATCTTTGATCATTGATCTACAGACCTCAGAATAAGCTTCCACAGCTATCCACAAATGTATTTGCAGCTTGTGTATCATTACATGGGTTATTTCAGATCTTGGCAGCACTACAGTGGTAGTGAGATGTAATTCATCAGTGGGTAGGTGTCCCAGTGTTTATTAAGAACCTAAAGTTGTCATATAGGCCAGACTGGGCCTAGTCCTGGTGAATACTTGACTATTATAGGTCTCCACACGGAATAAGATCTAGCCTTTGGCACTTTTTAGGATAAAATGGTTTCCCTGTGTCTTCATTTGTGCCAAGGAAGTGCTAGACAAATAAATTAGACTAAGTAACAGTCTGTCATCTAGTTAAAATTAGATGAGATGAATCTCACTCCAAATGTAGGTATGAAGAAAAAAAACCCCTCAGACCAGATTCCACTGCTCTCATGGCATCATAGGATGATTTGGGTTTGAACAGAGCTCAGGATGTCCAACCTCCTGTCCAAGGCAGGATCATCTAGGAGATCAGACAAGATTATTCAGATCTTAATTCCATCTCATCTTGAAAATCTTGAATTTAATATTTTAGGTATGCAAAGAAGTATAAATACAAAACTTGTGCTTCTCATTGGCTGGTTCTAAATTTGTCTATTTAATGTAGTTTACAGGAATCTGAGACCCAGCTGTTGCAGGAAGCCAAACGCCTGACTGCAGAACTGGAACAACGTGAACGGGAAAAAGTAGAACAGTTCCCTGAAGAAGCTCCCAGTGAAGCTTCCCAAATAAGGGAACAACTTCTCAGCTGCCGAAGTGAATTCAGTGCTATTAAAGGAAGAGTGTATGAAAATCGCTTGAAGATAGAATGGTAGGTGAATGTGGTCAAATGCTGCTAATTTTATCACAGCTAATGTAGAAAAATGAGAACATGGAATAAAATTCAATCTCCTTGGCATCTCACACAGACACATTTCTTGACGGCTGTTGTTAAACAAATTGCCACAAACTTTCCCCAGTAACAGAACTGCTGTTACTGTCAGGCATGAATAAATTTATAATGGTGAGAGATCTGTAGTTAGTTTTAAATTTAGAACATGGTATGATGTCCTTTAAAATGCTGTTTAAAGTTTACTATGTTGCATTAACAACATTTAGGCAGGCAAAATTAACATGAACAATCCTAGTGTAGGACACCTTCAATACAAATGTTTAAAGTGTTTCAAAGACTTGTTGGCTTGGATTTTATGGAACAATGTCATAAATAGACCCAATGCTATTTTTTACATCATTAGCACAGTGCATTCAAGTTTTTCTATTCAGGTATTCAAAGGGGAAGAAGTACTTGTATATACTATTGTCAGAAAAATGATAAATTTGCTGTGGAAGGAGTGAAATCTTAACATTTCTATATAAGGACAACAGTCCAGACTTAGCTTGGTATTGTATACATTTCAATTATCTGAATACTTTATAGCAAAATTACAAGCAGAGGTATTGCATTTGTAAAAATATATACCTAGGCAGATGAAATCGGATCTTTATTTTGTGGGGACTTGCTATTTTTACCCATCTTCAATCCAGTTGTAGTGTCATTGGTGTGTATATAAACACAGACATGCAATGTCAGCATCTCAGCAGTTAAAATTATTATTCTGCAAGGAAATCAGGAACACTGTACACACTGCATGGAGCAGATTTTTCTGGCAATTCTTTCTTGATTTTTTTGGGTTTTTTAGAGCCAAGTGTTTGCTCTAAGAGAAGAAGAAACTTGAGAATGAAGCAAAGTGGGAGTGGGAAAGAAACATGGAAAGCATCTGGAAAAAATTATTTGCTCTGAGATAACTAAGAAACATGACATTTCCTGAAATAATTATTAAATACAGAATTTATTGCAATTTCCAAGCAGCCCAGAAATGAGGTCTTCAAAAGTATCATGCTTTTTAACCATTTGTCCTCATATCTTACGAACATTTTTCACTGATTTTGTATCAATTTTCAAAAAAAATTACGAGGATTTATATGTTTATGGAATAATTTCCCATTCTCTATTTTCTGCTTTTAGTCAAAAGGAGAATCCTGTTCTATATAAAATGCAGCATAGGTATTATTTCAATTACCCTTGCACATTTACTGGATTAATTTTTATATATGAACTGATTACCTTGCGGATTAAAAATCCACTTTTTGGATCAGCCATGCTGTAAAAAAAGCTCCTTCACTGTAGTAGGAAACTTATGTGTTATGTATTGCCCGGGATCAAACCCAGCTGTAAAGTGTGACCAGAGGTCCATGAGGTGCATTATCTAATGGATACCAAAAGTGCAGCCGCAGCCACTTGTGATGTGGGGATTTCATGAGCCAAATACAGTTCTCTGTGTTTGGGAATCCTCAGTTGACCCCTACTCCTTTGAACTCCTCCCGTCTTCTCCAGAACAAACTTCTGACATTGCAACACGCCGGGTGAAGAGTTCCACAGATTAACTGCGTAAGAGCTGCCACCTCCTTGCTTTTTTAACCTGATTCCTACAGCTTCATTTAGCACCCTGTAGTACTTGTATTGGATGAGACAATGAACCTGATCCTGGCTTCATTTTCACTGCTGCAGAATGGTTTGATAGATCTCTTTTGTACAACCCCTTCCCCCTTTAATTTGTCAATTTTTCAAACTTGAGAGCTACAGATAGTTTAAATGTTCCTTGTTTGGAATCTGTCTCATGCCTGAGGGTAGCATTGGGTCTTATGCATCTTGTGGGTGTGAAGTGAGAAGGATGTGCCTTGGTTATGTATGGATTTGGTTACTGGGAGAGAAATTCCAGAAATATTCAAGAAATTATACTGATTTTTAGTTGGACTAGTATAGAATGAACAGGACTAGCACAATATGTGTGAAGAATGGGTGAGTGAATGTAGTGGAGAAATGAGAAATGGACTATGAGAAAACCAGATAATGGGTGTGAATACACGTTTGTAATAAAGGGATGAGTTTGGTGCCTGTGAAAGACAGTGAAAATGAATGTCCAGAGCAGAGTTGTAAGTAGCAGGTGATCTAATAATAACAGTGATGTAAAATGAAGATCTATATGCTTGCTGGTTTTATCCAAAGAATAAAGCAACATTTCCTGAAATACCTGTGTGCATAGACAATGTCACAGACAGAGGGAAGGGAAGCTGCACACTGGAAGTTTACTATTAGATCACCGTTTGGCTTTCTTCATTTCTCAAGAAAAAAAGTCATGGTCCAACCTCTCTTGGCCCTTGATCTCTCTGGAACACAGTTTCCCTTGCTGTCCAACTGTGTTAATACAGTCCCAGCTGTGCTTGGCACTTACAAGTACATTTCCCTTTGGGAATTATGACTAATGGCTGTTCTGTCTGAAAACAAACATGTTGTTTGTTTATTTACCTTTGTATGTATAGCAGGCAGGGAACATGGAGGGGGAAAGGTTTTGAAGGGATTATCTGTGTCTCTGATATACTGCTTTATACTTTTTTTTCAGAATGTCTACTCAGACCTACTGCAGAGCTGCAAGTGAGGAATCTGCTCTTGTTTCCCTGGTTCTGCAGATCTCTGTTCCCCTGTTTCTGTAAACCTTTCCTTCTCTGAAGCATGCCTCTTATCTCTGATGCATTTGTTTCCTGCCTTAATTCACCTTCTCTGATATCTAGGAGTACTTAACACCTTTTTTGCACTCAGATTCAAATCCGACAACAGTGAGGATTCTTTCTTGCAGATATGCCATAGCATCAGCAACTGTCTCAAGGTCTCTTAGTATTACATACTCTTCTATCCCTATTTAATTTCCTATTTGCTTGCCTCTGCAAACAATTTTTTCCAGACCTTTCTTAACAGCTGAAGGTGATATTTAATCTTCTGGTTTAATTATTTACTGTTCCAATGAATATTCAACATTCACAGAATAAATTTAAATTGCTTTCAGCATTGTAATATCATCAGATTCTCAGGAATTTTGTGGTTTTTTTCATAGTTTGAATAGGTACATGAGGTATTCAGAAGAACCTCTGACACATTTCAGCTGTCAGGGAAGTCACCCTGAGGGTGACTGTGTGGATGGGGTGTGTTCCCACTGTAGGGATGTGCCTCCTCTTCCAGTGTGTGGCCTGTTCTGCCGTATGGTTGTACTGGGCTCATTGCTGGTGTGTCTGCCTGAGAGCTCAGCACGGGGGGAGAACAAGGCTTGGGAGGATTTTACAGAGCTTATAAATCTTGGGCCACTATCCCAAAGTTAGAGCTGATTCTGGGAGTATTCTTCCTCTCAATAACTACTTGGCAAGGGTAATAAAGTAAAAGGAAAAAGAGTCATCTCCACTCAGTCCTGCTAAAATTGCATTCAGAGCCATGAAATTTCTTCATATTATTGATAAGAAGCCTCAGTAAGTAAGAAAATAGACCAAAAAATCAAATTAGCAGAACAAGAAGGAAAGAATCCGTGTGATCAGCAAGGATTTGTTCTGGCTCAAGGAGACATTTCACTTCAATGTTCATGTGAGGCTTGGAGTTCTGGTTTATGAGACAAAATAAAGAAGAGCTGCTTTTCTTTATTACACAATGGTATGGATAGTGTTTATTGTGGAGAAATAATATTAAATTTAAATAATCATCTAAACAATTAATTTTAAAATAAGCAATTCATTTGTACTAAATTGATCTATAACAAGAGTTTGTGAGATTGAAGGTGCCTGATGCTTGAAAACAATTTTATTTGAAAGCCTAGGTCCAATCTCCAGCTCACACAGTGATTTATTCAGGTAACAAAACAGCTCCTTGCTGAACTTCTCTGTGCGACTACATGCAAGTCAGGATTGCAAAACTGACTTTGTCCTTGCAGAAGCATTGCAAATAAGGAGAACTATTTCAATACTTGCAATTATTTCTGTATTAGTCACTCAGTAATTGACAAGTGAAAAGTTAAGCTTTTGTCCATAGCTTCTCTAGTAAAGAATTACAGGCCATAAGTGAAATAGAGTTACAGCTGAAGTTGTTATCAGCTGGTCTTGTGACTGCATTCTCTGGTACTTACAAACTAATTGCAGCTCAGAGCCTTACAGGAAGCTCATGCTGGCAGCTTGTCAGCTGTGATAACTTCTACCTGTGGTCACTAGATTTTAGTTGTGAGGTGCTGAACACCTTCTATGGATTTCTAAGCAATCCCAGCTATGAGAGAGTAGCTGAAGGAGTTCAGTTTCTTGCATGATGGGACTTTTAATGACAACAGCATTGTGGTTATTTCATGAGCTGAGAAAGTGAAATGGACCTCTGTTGACAACTGCCATTACATTTCTTAATCTCTCTATCTTAATTTTTTTATTTGTCTCAGCTTGCAGCTGTAAATGTCTCTCTGGGGAAAATGTGGAATGTATTTTTATTAATGGTCCCGTTTTCCAACTGCCTTTTTTTAACTCATTACATCTGCATCAATGTCAGTTTTTCATGTTCAGTACTGTTATTAGACTTCATGAAAATAGGAAGAGCAATTTTAGAAACATTTGCACACATTAATGCTTAAACTTAAGAGTTTTATCTTCTTTCCATTGTGTGTGTTGTTAGAGGTAAATAATGATAATACTAAAGTCCACATGATGGTGAAAAAGACATCTATCAGAGAAGGGCTATAAAATAATGGGAAATTTAAATGCCTAATGCCAGTTGCAGCTGTTTTGTTTGTTGTGATTGATGTCTAAGTAAAATAGTCATGAGGTTGATATCCATATGACACAGATTAAAAGATTCAAATGGTAAATGGAAAGACCAAAATTTCTTTGCTTATCTTACATTAAGCTTCTGTGTTCATCTATTAAAGCAGAGACTAAAGTTCTTTGAAGAATCTTATTTGATTTCTAAATGTGTGTTAATCATCCTGCCTCCCCTTTAGAGTCCACAGAGAGATATATGTTATCTTCAGCTGGTAATTTATGTCATCCTAAAACAGTCACCTGGGATGTCAGATGACCTGCACTGTGGAGATCCCAGTTTTTATCCCTGACAGTAAGAAAGCCCAGGAAGTTAGCAGAGGGCTGCCTGTCTGACTTCTGGCTATGGGCAGCTGGATCAAACTCATTGCTCAAAAGGGAGAGATTTAACTTCTTTCTTTTTACCCATTTTTGCTTTTCACACTTCCACTGGTTTTTGTGTGGAAGTAGTTGGTCTGCTGGCTATTTAGGTAGCTTGGTCCTTGCTATTCGCTGTTGCCTTTGTTCATGTCACAGAAAATGAGGTGTTCAAATCATTTTGCTTTTGCTGGATGGAAAAGTCTTTGTTGTGAAACTGGAATGGTTCCACAGGAATCTGTCCTCATGAGTGAGGAATGTGACAAAATGAAAACAGTGTCAACTTTGCTCTCCCTCCTGATCTTTGGTATTGCTCTTTTGATCGTCCAGCGTGATAGTAAAAAGGGCACAGCACGGACTAAGCAAGAGCCATGCAGTACCTCTTTAATCATTTTGCACAGGACTTATTTAATAATATTTTGTGGCAGTCAAACAGTTATGGGTATTTGTGCAAAGTAGATGTTCATTATCCTTAGTGTGATTATGCCAGTCCCAAGGAGTTCTGCTAGGAGTACTGCCAAAATGGGTTTGGAATATGATTTTGGAATTTTGGAATTTTTTTAATTAATGTTATCAATTTTGGGGGAAGATTGATTTAAATTCAACTTTTTTCTTTAAAAGCTTTTGTCTTGCAAACTCATTCACTCTGTGAGTGTTCAAACACCGGCATTCAAATTAGTTTATAGACTTTACCAGTCCCTGCAGAGGCATACTTGTACTCTGCCCATACAAATATCATACATGCTGTAAATCAACAACATCTACTCTGTGTCTATTTTCTCTTTGCTCTTCATCTAAGTCGGAGCGTTTTATTCATAGGAAGGATGTTTTGTTTTGTTTATGTTGCAACACCACCAACCCAGTTCTCTTCCTTTTTACTTTCCTTTCCTTAACTGGAAATATATTGCCTAAGAATTCTAGGTATAAGCTTCACTCCTTTTGTTGGTGGACTCAAATATAAGAAAGAGTTTATTGAGAGAGGGTGGGGTGGTGGAGTGGGGAAGGGAACCTTAATTCAGCACTGCTAAGGGATTGAGCATAAGGTCCTAGGGATGGTCCTCCATGAGATTGCCTGCTGTGAGACTGATCTCTCTCTCCATGGCCACACACTTTCTGAAACCTGAACCACCACCACCATGCAAAGTCTTCCACTGCTGCTGGAAGGTTTCAGAGGGAAAAAAAAGAAGTGCAAATCAGCTGCCTCTTTTCTGTATCAGCCACATTATGAGGTAACTGTAATAGCTGCTTTGGGTGGGTGGGGCTGTCCAGGAGTCCCTTGCCATTGTTTATAGCTCCAAGTAATACAAATGTTTTATGGAAGTTTGTCCCCTTCTCTTACTGCTTCCCTAATTTAAAGAGTTATTTATTCTTCCAGACTGCCCTGGGTCTCAACAAAACTTGACCAGCACATCCTTCCACTGGAATTATAAACATAAATTTAAGCTCTGAAGTTGATTCTTTGCTATACCTGGGACAGAAGGACAGTTCCACCTATTCCTTACCTGCAGTCTTTACTTCTTTATAGCCTGAGACTCTGAAATGTCACTGTTGGTACAAATTACGCTGCAATAATCTGCCTCCTTGTTGCCAGTGAGTAGCACAGTGACTCAGCTAAGGTCAGTTTGGATGTGATGGCATACAGACTGCTCTGGCCCATTTACCTACTGTAGGTGCCGAACTGCTCTGTGCATGCACTGGAGATGCATGGATGTACCTTCAGTAGGGATAATTTTTTGTATTTGGTAGTATTTACCTACCTGCTACCAAGAAGCTCCCTGTTGTAAATACAACAAGCTTGTTGGTTGAGCTGCCTTTTTATAACCATTCCTTCATCTTTTTCAGGGCAGTGTTACTAAATACCAACAAGATCTAAGAGCTTTCCTATTTTTTCCTTTTCTCCTTCTTCACTTCTTTAGCATCTGTCCCTATTGTTGCCTGAAATTAAAGTGCAATTTAGATTTTTATATAGGTTAAGATCACTGTGGCTATTCAATTTAGTTTTCTACCACACCCCTTTGGCTTAGCCTATAATCCCTGCCAGTTTTCAGGATCTTTTTTCCACAGGATCCAGTCTAGATTTGACGAACTTCACTTACAGTTGTCTGAAGAGTAAATGTGTATGTGAAAACATTCACAGGAAGAAGTAGGTTTCTCACTAGCAACTGCACTTCCTTTGATGTTTAATGTCTTTGTGGCTCTTTATTACCCACCTCCTCTTTCCTTTTGCCACATTTCCGTGTTAACATTTTGTTTTCTGAGGTTGGTAGGAACTGTGGGTGTAGGGTGCCACTAGTAAAAGGCAAGGGTGAGTGAGGCATGAATGCACCCCTGCAGGAGGTGGTCAGACTAAGAAAAATCAGGTTCCAATGTTTAGATGTATGGACTGTAGAAAAAGGTGTGTGCACCTCCATATATACACCCAGTCCTTCAGGACCCCCAGTTACCAGTCAGCAAACTTCCTTTAAATCTGAGCACCTTTCATGATAATTCACCATGTGTTTTAGTCTAACACAGGATAGACTTTTGTACTTTCTTACCATTTACTATATTACAGTAACCATTATTCTATTACTAATGTATTTAGCTCTGCTTTGATTTTTTACTGTAGTTTGCGAGAAGAAAAAAAGCTTCTGGAAAATGAATATGAAAGAATTTCAAGAGAAAAGGTAAGTACAAAACATGAGAAAAGCAATGTTTTATGTTCTGTCAGCTAACGTATAAAAACATCACTGAAAATGTTTTCTCAGTGTATATTTCTGGAGTTTATTTAAAATACAATACATAGAAAAATAGATTTTAAAAGAAGCAGATTTCTTAGACTATATTATATCATTCAATTTTGATAATTCTAGGGCAAACAATTAATAACTGATTCAGAAAAGATCTGGATTTTTTGTTTACTCAAGAAAACGTTTACTATGTTCAGCAAGTGGATACTGCATGAAAAGATAGCTGCAGATTTTTGATTCTAGTATGTGAAAATGAAAAATACATTTGTAGTCATAAATCCTGAGGAATATATGTAGCTTTGTTGGAAATAAAATTCTGTTAGTATTGATAGAAGAAACACACATCTGGTAAAAAAAATACATTTCATACCTTGTCACTAAAAGTGTTATCATCATTCAACATTAGTGAGTCATTTATCAGAAGCCTGCAAAATGTAAAAGGGAAAATACAATTCATCTGATCTTTTACTTAATTTTTAAAGAAAGGCAGTAAAATTACGCAGTTGAAAGAAAATTGTGATGAGCTCAGCAAAGAAGTAATCCAGAGGAAAGCAGAAATTGAATCAATAAAAGAAGCTGTTTCATCCAAGGAAAGCCTGATATTAACAGATGAGGAAGAAATAGAAAAGCTTCAGGAGACGCAGACTTTTTTAAAAGTAACACAAAATTTATTGTGCCTATCTGTGAGTGTGTGTGCATGTGTGTGTGCGGGTACATGTTTTGCTCATAGGAGCAGTGAATCTTCTGGATGTTGTCATTCCAAATTCATTATGTCATTACATTAAATATTAGACCATTTTTCAATAGGCGTGAAACACGCTGTTGTGCCATATCCTTATTATTCCTTTAGGAAATAATAATTGTCATGGTTTTGATTAAAAAGTGGTTTCTATAAAGACATTTTAGCTATGTAGTGTTATTGTGGGCTGCTCAGATTACAGTTAATACAGATTTATGCTGATAATTAAAAACATAACTGGGTCTACTTCTTTCCATGATATAAATAGCATAATAGGATGTATTAATAATATTCAAGCATAATTTTTATCTTGAAGACATACTGAAATTGTAAACTTCAATGTTTAGTTTCAAAAGTAGCAGCTACAATTCTCTGGGAAAAGCTCAAGTAATTAAAAAATGTTTCCTACTGATTTTCACAGCAGTTCTAAATGAATATTACTGCTATGAAAACTCATCACCTTTTGAGGCTATTAATCAAACCTTTCTGTTTTGTCACTAGGCTGAGCTAGTTAGGCTCCTTGGTGTTCCAAAGCAACTTGCAAAAGAAACTGAGAAGTTGAATCAGAAAAAAATGTATGTTTTTAATAAATAATTCTCTCTCTATATATATGCATATCTACATATGTATGACTTCTTCTCATCCCTTGGTTATAGAAATGATTGAGGATAGTTCTTGATTAAAATTAGGATCACAGCTGACAGTGTGGTCTGAGCTACAAACCCATTCTCCCTTGGTCCTTCTCTACCAGCTGTTGAGTCACAGGTGCTTTGGTGTAAGGTCCTGACATGACCTGTGGTCTCTAATACTTTATCCGGGGAAATACAAGCCAGCAGCCAGCCTTTTCTTTCTCTCTCTTGTGAAGCTGGGGTCCTTATCTTCTGAAGCACGGCATGTGCTGTTTTCTGTAAGTGTAAAATCAAACTAGCACTGTGCAGTTTCAACCCAGTCACTTACAAATCCCAGTGGTCCAACTGCCATCCAGATGAATGATGGGTTTTGTACCCCGTTTGTGCACAGGGTTACGCTGAAGTTTTTGTGTCTCCTGCTTCCAGTCCCTATTTGTAACACATAAACTATGACTATATTACATTTCTCAGCTTTAAAACTTGTATGAGGGTTTTCTTCCACATTTTCCTCACTACTCTGCTTAATGCAACTCTGCCATCATAAATCTAAGAAGTTTGCCCTACAGTGTTACAGAGAAGCAATTTCTAAAACCTACATTGTGCAGATTGCTATTGATTAAATATTTAAATGAGTCTTTATATTTGTGTTACACCAGAGAATAAACTAACCAGAGTTCCCAGTCTTGGGAAGAATATTTAGAAGTTTCATACCCATGCACCTAGTAATGTTGCCAGAAATCAGTCTACTAGGACTCTTTTTAATACTGTCATGGTGCTAAGCTGTCAGTTAGCCCCATGGCTATCTGCAATTTTATTGTTGGACTATACTGGAATTTGAAGGCTTTCACTGTCTGCTTTCAAACATTTAACATATATTGTTGTGAAATTGTGTGTCCACAAAAAAAACTGGCAACTTACATTTTGTCTTTCAAATATGCATGTGGAAAAGTTAACCCTTAATGCTTTGTTAAAATATATCCACAGTGATGCAGAGAATAAGAATGAAGCCCTTAATGACCAAATAGAAGAATTGAATAGAACCCTGAAAGCCATTGAAAAAAGAACTGAAGAGATTTTGCAAGAAAAAGAAAATGTAATGAAGGAATTGGATGAGAGACAAACTTTCATAGAAAAGAATGAACAAGAATACATTGCTTTGACAAAATTAATAGAAATTAATACAGAGAAGGAATTAGCCGTCATGTCAGACAGGTTAGAGACGTGAGTCGTATGGAAAGAGTGAACAATTCTCTGTTCTCAAAAGTCTATCTGTTTTCAAGTTTTATGCTGCAACCAGTGCAAATTATAAATATCAGGCTTGGTTTTGACTTCAGAAATGTTTTCATAAAAATTTGGAAACTGAATCTAGGATCTGGTTTGAAGAACAACAACATCGAAAGACATAAGCATTTGATAAAATCCTGTGAGATTTTGCTCTTAAAAGTGAAATATTTTAGAGGGTGTCTCTCTTTAGTGCCCATATTTTCTTTACTGTGTAACCCACTGAAAGTAAATTGAAGAAGAAAAAAGTATGTCAGTATTTTAATTTTCAAATGAGGATCATAGATGTCTGGGCTAATGTAGTCCTGAATTTCAGTGGGGATTGGTTAATAATCTCTTTAATATTCCCTTTAATTATGATTTTATATTTACTGGGTAAAGTAAAATAAACTGTTATGTTGAAAGCAAGCTTCAAATGATTCCTCCTTTGCAGAGGGAAGTGTATAGTTTTAATTCTGGCCATATTTTCAGCAACAATGCTTTTGCCTTTCAAGCTTTGTATTAAAGGCCCATGGCATCTTATTTTGAAATGTTGTCTCACACTAAAAAATGTGATTTCTTCTTCCCATATGTACTAGTTTCCCTGGAATTTTTAGCACATTTAGAACAGACTGTGAGGCCTCACCGGCGTAAATAGGGTATTATAATTGATTATAGTTATTAAAATGCTACCTTTATAGGTAATTTTTGTCAGTAGTTTACAAGTTTGTCTTGCTGAGCCATAGTGACGAGGTGCTCAAAACCCATTAAAATAGTCATGTCTGCTTACAAATATGTCTTAAGTTACCTGTTTCTAAAATTCTGTGTCTATCTATATAGACAAATTCTGGAAAGTAATTTAAATAACTGTCTCTTGAAGAAGAAAAGGCAACAAGATCTTCTCAGTCACCATCAAACACAGAAAGATAAAGAACTGAAAAGTTTGAAAAAGATAGACTTACAACTGAAAGAGGTTTGGGATTGCCTGGAACGAGATAAGGCAACGCATAAAAGACTCAAAACAGAGGTCTGTATGAATGCATTGATCATAAAGATTGTAAATTTTCTTGTAAGAAATACTTCTATAAAATCTCTTGACAGGCCTATGAGGGGAAAGGGGGGAAGACTTATTTCACCTTCCTCATTTCCTCCTTGCTTTAGTATTTCGTCCATTCCTTTTTACTCTTTTCTGTCTTACTTAGTCTTTTGACTATGGTAATTTTAAAGGGAAGTACCATTCTGCTTGTGTTGTCAAAGCATTTTCTTTCTCTTCTGCTTCCAGTTTTTTCTTTAAAATTTACTTGGTCTATAAATTTTTTATATTATCTTTCTCTCATCACTGGTTTTTCCATTCTCTCTTCCTTATACAGACTTTCTCCTATACTTGCTCCCTGCTCAGTCTAGATTCTGAGTCATATAAAATTAATCTTGTTTAGTCAGGTGAATATTTTTTCACAACACTTGACACTGTCCTTGAAATTTTTCTTGGTCCTTCTAAGCAATTCAAAAAGAGTCATACATAATTGTAAAGTTTTAAAAAGTACTATACATATCAAAACTCATATATACTTAGCTTTGCTATTGAAACAATTCATGATAATATTTAGTATTATCAAACAGTATTTTGTCTCCCCTGAAATTCCTCCTCAATTCACATGTGTATTACCTAGTAATATAAGCTCACCTGGAAGGAGGGAGGAAAGCTCTAAAACTGCATAACACAGTTTTGGATTGAATTTCCTGAAACAATGATTAAAGGGCTGACTCATATTTCAGACTTTGATCTTAAAGCTTAAAGAGTTTCTGTTCAGTATCAGCTAAGAGAATCTGGGAGATCGTATTTTTGCTTGTGATTCCATTGAGGAAATGTTCCTGGATGGAGAACCACAATTGTTTAAAAATATGTAATGCTAAAATCAAATGCCATAACTCACCAGTAGCTGTGGTTAGAGTTCACAGACTGGGGTGAGATCCAAACACATCCCAGCCCAATTCCTTCACCCTGTGGAAGGATATGACCTTATATGTGTCTTACACATAGCATCATCATGAGGAGCAGGGAAAGGGAGTGCCATGTGAGACAGAAGTGGAATTCCAATCAGTACTTTACTCGAGCAAATTAAGGATACTACTCTACTGCAAATAGACCACAGCATTAGAGTTGTTTGAGCCCATCCTCCCACGCTCAGTGTTTTCTCTGTTAGAAGAGCAAATGTGAAGTCACTGCTCCCCTGCAGGGTGGCCAATTGAAATACAATACTGCAGTAAGGAAGAGTCAAGTGGCCAGCTTGCTTCTGCTTGGTTTTGCTATATTGGGACAATTCTAATTTTTAAGACTTGGGAGCAGACCTAGCAAAAATTAAAAAACAGTACTTTAAGTAGATAAAATTTCTTTAACTACTTAAAACCCCAGATTTGCATTTATTCATTGTGATTCAAAGTGAAAAAATCACAGTAATTGTTTTTGTAAATATATGACTGCAGAAGCAGCAGTACATCAGTGTGGTTCCCCAAATTTCTTCTTTTGAATCATATGCTAAGTGCAGAATGACTGGTTTGTAGAATAAGGAAATTAACGGAACACTTCCTTCAAATGTGTTTTCCTCGTTAGTAGTTGTGAAAGGTCAGCTATTGCTAAACACCAACGTTGTGTGTGAAAGAGAACTCCTGCCGTCTCCAGCCCGGAGCAGAACTGCTGCTCCTCTCCATGTGGGCCTTCTCTTCGGTCAGGCCAATGCAGAGACAGCCGAAAGTGCCTAAGTTTAGCCCTGTCTTACATGAACAAGAGTCCTTAATGGATTAAAGATGTTTATATGAGCTTTTTACTTTTACACAGCAGAAGTGGTAACTAATATATGCTCCACAGAAAAGCTATTTTTGTTCCAAACACAAGACTGAAAGTCACTTTCTTAGGACAGGCTTTACTGTCATTTTAGTAAACCTATATCAAATCAAATCTCAGAGCTGGCAGCTGCAACCAAAGCAACTCCACACTTTGACCTTTACTGTATCTCATTTCCCTTTCCCATAAAGCAAGTGAACAGCATTTAATTTTACAATACTATCACAGAAGTGAAAATAACAAGTGCCAACCACCTACTTATCAGCACTGATTTATAGTGTTTTGAACTCTAACATATGGTTGAGAAATGAGCAAGATATCACAGGGTTGTGTGTATTATCTTTGAATATCTTCCAGGTGTGTTGTTAAACGTAATTTTTTCCCATCCATATGAATTACAGATTTGCAATTAGAATCATTTGGGTTGGAAGGGACCTTTAAAGGTCATTTGGTCCAAACCCCTGCAGTAGGCAGGGACACTTTCATCTAGATCAGGTTAGTCACATCTCAGTCCAACCTGGCCTTGAATGTTTCCAGGGATAGAGTATCAACCACCTCTCTGGGCAACCTGTGCCAATGTTTCACTACCCTTGTTGAACAAAGTTATATCCTTATATCTAATTGTCCCTGTTTTATGTCAAAACTAATATCCCTTGTCCTATCACAGCAGGTCCTGCTAAATTGTTTGTCCCCATCAATTACAGAGAGGCAATATATGCCTGCATAGTTCACCTGATGCATTTATTTCTTGCTTTCTTATAACCATAATGAATTTTTAAGTGAAGTTAGTCACAGTGAGGCCAGTACAGCTTTTTGTCTTACAGGTTATTTTTTTCTTTTTTTCTTTTTTCTTTCTTTCTTTTTTTTTTTTTTTTTTTTTTTAATCACTGTCCTTGGTTTATTTTTGTAGGCAGAAATTAGCTCAAAAAACAATGCAGTATTATTAGAGAGACGACGAGAACTGCAGGAGGAAATTGACACGATCAAGAGAGGTTTAGCTGAACAGGTGCTGAGTTCTGCTTTCTCATATTTTTTCATTTTGACAGTTGGTTTTCTATCATGAGAATAAAAGTATTGTTTGAAAAAAAATAATGGGAGTTTCTAGCTGCAGCTTTCTGGTGAGAAAATGTGGTAGTGTTTGTCCAGTTTTAAAAGCCACTTATCTTACAATTTTAAAAACATTTTTTGGTGTTACTGGCACGTACTAGAAGGTAGAAAGCAAATCTACTCTCTAGTTTAAGTCTTTCTGAATGCTGCTAATGACACTGCAGCTAGAAATATATTGTTATAGATTTCCTTTGGACATGGAACTGAGTCTTGTTGCAACAATAAAATTTCAGCATTTGTACATTATGATTTTTCATCTTCACAGTTGTGTCATTTGTGGATGTCTGTCTGTACTCAGCACAGCCATACAGAGTATGGAGATGCAGATACCTGCATTACAAGAGCATTAGGACTTGCCACTACATAAATGACTTTATAAGAAGCAATCTATTTCAGACAGACATTCTTAAGGTCAAACCACCTTGTCTTCTTACCCTTATATCCATCTTCTTTATGTGTTTTTTTTGGGTTTTTTTTAAATTCACTAATATTATTAGGTGGGAATCCACTTGTATATGGACACTTAGGCATTCCAGGACCTACATGTCATTCTTTGGGATATGTAAGTTGTGTGCCACAGACAAACATGCAGTCAGTGGAGCCTAGGAAGATTCCATTCACCTCCTCCTGAAGACCTGACATTGAACTTACTTAAAGATTATATAGCTATGAAGATCCTTTCTGTCCAGTGGACAATAGCTGAAAGATGTTAGACTGAGGAACAGAAATGCTCCTAGGTGATAATATATTTTGAAATACGGGATTGTGCATGGTGTTTTAAAGCAATAATTTATTAAGGTTTTAAAACTATGTAGTCTGTATATTTGTTTACATTGCAGATAAACCCAAAATATTTCCAATTTTGGGTTTGCCAACATTGATACATTATTACATTAAGATTTAAATTTGATCTTCTTTAGGAAATGATATCAGATATGGATGCCCGCGTGTTAGAAGAATGCATTGCTGCAGAAAACTTGCTTTTCAAAGAGCAGGAAAAATGGAGACATGAGTTATCCACACTGACACATCTGGCTTGGCTCAGAGCTGAAGAGAAGCAACTGAAATGCAGGAATGTTCAGAAAGCCAAGGTAAAAAAATTATATACTTGGAAGCCTGTTCAAAAGTACAAGCTGGTATAGGGAGAAATTAAATGAGGGGAGCCGCGTGGACTCATTTCTCACGCTAGCTTTAAAGTTCCATTAGAACACTGGAAACTCAGGATACTGTGATGTTTTATTGGCAATTTGTGGTGCAGTGCAGTATGTTAAAATATCACTCCATAATTGAAACAAGACATTTGAAAGGAGGTTTAGAGGGTGCCCAAAGGAGGGTAACAAAGATGGTGAAGGGCCTTGAGGGGAAGCTGGGTGAGGAGCAGCTGAGGACACTTGATCTGTTCAGTCTGGAGAAGAGGAGAGTGAGGGGGGACTTCACTGCAGTTACAACTTCCTTGTGAGGGGAAGAGGAGGGGCAGGCACTGATCTCTTCTCTGTGGTGACAATGACAGGACCTGAGGGAATGGCCTGGAGTTGTGTCAGGGGAGATTTAGGTTGGATATCAGGAGAAGGTTCTTCACCCAGAGGGTGGCTGGGCGCTGGAACAGCTCCCCAGGGCAGTGTTCACAGCACCAGCCTGACAGAGTACAAGAGGCGTTTGAACAGTGCTCCTGGGGGCGTGGTGTAACTCTTGGGGGTGGTGCTGTGCAGGGCTGGGAGTTGGGCTTAGTAATTCTTCTGGGTCACTTCCAAATCAGCTTATTCTGTGATTCTGAGATTCTGTGATTTTCTTTCAAGCCTGTGGAATAAAATGAACAATTTGAAAGAGGCAGAAAAGCAGATAACCTCACCTGAGATTATCAGAAGTAAAACTGTGTGTTTTATTTTGCAAATATATGAACATAAGAAGATAAACTGAACTACTAATCCTTCCAAGGAGAGGCAGAAATTTCTATTTTCCTGTTATATTTTGAGGCATAAATTATTATACTGATTTAGAGAAAGAGGGAAAGAAAACTTTTCCTATGACTAGTCATTGTATTTGCTGCCTGCATTTTGCTGCCTGATGTGTGCTGTCACACAGAATTTACTAAATACCAAATTGCTATGGGAACAAGGTATTTATGTTTCCAAAATGTATGTCTGTATTCAGATAATTAGATAAGCTATCCTACTACTATCTTGGGAAACTCTGTCTAAAAATAAAAAAACCTTGTCAGGCTTTGTACTTTCAATAAAAATCAGTCCATAAAAAAATAAAAGAAATAAAATAGTACAAATTCAGAAACACACAGACAATCCCAAAGTTGCAACCCATCATCCACCATCCTTCCCTAATACCAATCTCCTCCTCCTGACACCAGTGGGAGGGGAGAAAAGGCCTGTCCATTTAAGACTGATGGCCCAGGTTGTTGTGGACTGAGCATAAGTGGAATCAAAAGATCCAGAATACAATTCTGCTCAAACATCAGTGATTACTTAACAGTCAGAACTGAGGAAAAAGGAAATTTTATTTGTAAAAGTACAGTTTCAATGGTTCATATGCCAAATAATTATACAGTGATGGACTTGACAGGCTAATCAGTAGAAACAGTGGGACTCAGATACTTCGAACCAAGCATTTAAGATGCAGCACCAAATTATCTACATTACTAATAGTAATTGTAAGCTTAATATAAATGGGAAACTGTGCTTTTTTATGTTGTTGTAATTAAAATATTTCATTATATTAAGAAAAAGTTATTATAATCATGTCCCCTCACTGTCTTTTTCTCATCCAAGAGTTATTCTGGGTAATTACGTTGAAGACATTTCTTTAATTTATCTAAAGTGCTCACTAAATTTTATTTAAATTTCAGATTCAACTCCAAAGTATTCTTAAGGAACTAAAAAGAAAGGATCGTGAACTAATCACCTGTAAAAAGATGAAAAAAGAAACCCAAAAGGAGTAAGAAAATAACAACAATACATTATCTAAAAAAATTCTTCTAAAGCAACTTTTATCCAAGTAATGTATGCATAAAATTCTAATAATTATTTCTTTCACACATCTCATTTCTTCAGACTCCAAGGATTTGTTAAGATGTATGATGCTATGCTAACTGAAAAGGCTAAATGTATACAATTGATGCGTATTGCTCAGTGCAAAGCAAGGGAAGCTGAAAACCGGGTAAAATTGCTAGAAAATCAAATAGAAAATTTAAGCAATGCTGTTATGACCAGGGAAAGGTGAGTTTAAATTACATTGTAGTTCACAATTGTAGAAATGTAAGACTGGAAAAAATCTTAGGAGGGAATCTATTCCATCTTCAATTATGCCCATATCATCCTTGATAGTTATTATCCTGATTTTTAAAATATAATTAAAACAAAGGCATTTAGAAACACCCCTCCATAATCTGTTCCAATTTCTTATCCCACTAACACTCCAAACTAGCTTGGGCATCGCTGCTTGGCAGAAAGTAGTTTTGAAGTTTTTCTGGCTACTCTCTCCCATCCTTTATATCACAGTCTCTCAGGTTTTGTGTGTTCATGCTGTTTCATTCAATATGAGCAACGCCGTTACAGTCATATTTGCTGTCCATAGAGAAAAAGAGGTCTGACACATATGATTCCCCAATGAAGTGGTGCATGGGACTAATAAATGTGTCACTACCTAGGAATGTGGCTGTCTAATTATGAAATTAGAATAAACTGGGGATTTTGGTTCAAACTAATATTGAAGTTTGTTGGATAACATTTTTTTCAGATAAAATGTGGTTTCAATTTCCAAACAATCTTAGACAAAATGAAAGTTACATTCACAGCAAAGATAATATGGCAGAATAGCTGGTGCTTGTGACTCTCTTCTTTTCCTAGACGATTATTTAGTGGTTTATTTTATATCTTTTTGCCATATTTTTGTCATCCTAGTGGTGAATATCTGCAATATGGACAGAATTACAGTGTCTTGGAAATCTGTACTTGGGCAAGTAGGGAGACAGTAAATAGCCAACTGTGTAAGCAAAACAGGAAAATCAAAACTGAGTAGTTAAAAATAACTTGATTTCCCAAAACTTTATTATTTGGTGCCAAAAAATTGCTCAATCAGACAAAGAATACACTAAGTATTTTTTGTGAATCTCCTAGTAGTTTGATTTCAAAGTCATGCTAGAGACAGCTAAAAAAGAAGTGGAACTTCCATAATTAAAGTGATTTTGCTAAGATGTACAAGCTGACATTTTGTGGTAAAAATTTTGAGGCCTTCCCAGCTGATGAAAGAAAGGAAAAAAGGCTAATAAAACATAAATTTTGTATAGACATCAGAAATATATAAATATTATTATTGATGTCCCTACTTGGTACAGATCCAACAGATGTTTTGGGCTCTGCAAAACTAGATTTAAAACTAGTCAGAGGTATTGAATTTTCAGTAACTCTCTTGCCTATGAAAAATATTTTTAATCCTAGTAGCAGATTTTAGTATCAGAACCACTTGACTTCACTGCAACCTATGCAATTTGGAGGACAGAGAATCAGTCCAAGTAAGACAAGAAATTTTTAGAAAATATTTAAAACACACTACATTTCTGCAATACTGTTATACTTTCAGTCTGAAACTTGATTTACAGAAGTTTAATTAAATTCAGTAATACCCTGTGGTTGTCAAAGAGTTATGCATGTGGGGGAAATGAAAGAAAGCAGCTCCCTGCCCTGTATACAGCAAATCAGCAATTTAATGATGGAGCCCATGAGGGAAGGATATTTCATCTGCAGGTCTGTATTTTAACAGGTGACTGTGCTTCTCCTTTCACTACCTCTTTTGTTATGTTGACAGGAATATCTTCCCAGTGTAGATAAAGTTGTGTCTTGATCCACAAGTGATACCACAGATCAAATGCAGTAACTCTAAATTCTGTGTTGTGAGATAGTGAATAGTCCATTTGGTGACAAGAATCTGTCTTTTAAGTAAGGGACCATCATCCATGGATCAACAAGGATGCTGGAAATAATGAGATCTGTTCTTTATCTCTATGTGATCTTGTCACTAATCTTCCACTATGGTTTTTTATTCATCTGTCAAATGGGCAATCTGATAATTTTCTTTCTTGTGCTAATGTTGTGACACATCGTTTTATAGGTGAACAATAGATTTGGAGAACTTCGAGTTGCAACCACAAAATAATTTAAATATTGTTATTTAAATAGAAGGGCAGGATTTCTACACATTAAGACTTCTCATCACAGTTTATGCTCCTGAACTTTATTTTTTATGGCTACTTGGGCTACCTAGTAGAGAAGAAAAGAGTTGTGGTGCACTGCTCCCTATATAGCATTTTTCTTGAGCCAAAATCCTGTTCTTTTTAAGCTGGAAAGAATTTGCAAAGAAAAACTGCTCTCAGAGAGTCTTTCTTCTTCTTGTAAAGCTTCTGTGAAGCAGAGACATAGAGGAGCCCTTGTGTCCTTGAGAAATAAATTTAAGCTCTGCTTTTAATTGCTGAAATTGGTTTCAAATTGAAAGGACTAAAAACATTCCCATATTTCTGTTATGTTAAAGAAAATTGCAGGATGAGTATGTGAAGATTAAAAAGAATGAGAGAATTAAAGAGTTGATGAAAAAGGATTATGGCAAAGTTGTACAAGAGATACTAGACCATAAAGAAAAGGAAAAGTATTTGAATGTTGACAGGCTTACCACTGCAGCCACACACATGGAAAAGGAAATTTTGCAGCTACGCAAAAAATGTGAAAGGGCTATTCAGCAACACAACGAGAGGTACATTTGTAAATTTGATCTAAGGTAGTGTTTAATTTTGACATTCAGGAAGCAACAATATTATTCAGCTTATAAGCACTCCTCATTAGAAATGCTAAATGTCTGTGGCACAGCAATGTTTCGCTGACCAGTTCCCCTCACTGCACTGCCAGTGATGCTTTGCGTTATGTGGATGTTTCTCCACTGGTGATCATGCTCATTCTTTAGAACAATTATTCAAAAAATATGGTAGCTTGGCTACTGAATCCCTTGAGAACTTGTAGCCTCCGGCTCTGTTTGTGCACTGTGCACAGATAAGGTACCTACAAAAATGCAGGTTATCTAAATCTCTCTGCTCTTAATCCAGTTTTAAATGCTGTGAAAGGCCAGAAGACCTTAAAATGTGAGAGACAAGAGTCACCTTTTCAAGAGTTTGTTTTCTGACTTTCACATTGCAATTATTTTGTTATTTATTTAAAATGCTGTCATTAGGTTAAAATTATATTTGTGAAAGCTTCACACATTTTCCCAGATTATTACTATCCTTTAAGGTCACTTCTTATGTTCTTGAATGGAATATACTGAATATGAGTATTTTTTTTAAATTATCTTTTCATTTTGGCCTTATTTCAGTGGTGTTTTGCTCAAAGAACGAGAAGAAGAACTAGGCTTTTTGTATGAAAAAGTAAACAGGCAAGAGATGTTGTGTAGTAATGGAGATATTAAGATGCAAGTTATGGATGAAAAGATCAGTTTTCTGAAGCTGAAGATAGCTGAAAAAAAAAAAGAGATTAAATTGTGTTTTAAAGAGCTCACAGTGAAGAATGCCCTGGATGCCCATCTGGTGAGAGTTCGGATACAGGTTGGTGTTAAGGAAGCCTTTTTTTACTATCATTCTGTATTTTAAAATGTAAGGTGATTTCAGAGAAAAAAAAATATCTGGATGTACAAGGTTTATTAAAACAGCAAGTTTAGTAATACACCTGTCTAACAAAACACTGATAGATGTTTTTAACTTCACATATGTGAGTTTCTATGCTTATGTGTAACTGGCTCATGATCTTTGTTTCACACATGCCAAAAGTTTCCTGGGTATGGAATCCCAGCTAACCCACCCCAGAGCCTGAAATGTCAGTATGACTAAGCTGGAGAATAGGAGTCATGGGGGATAAATGGGACTGTAGATAAAATTTGTTAAACTGTATTGATGGAGTAGGTGGGGGGGTGGGAGATACACTTAGACCATCAAATTCCTAAAATAATAACTCAATTCACACTTGACCCTAAGCCTACTCTGGAAACTCTGCTGCCTACAATGATATAATCCACATGTATTTTCTTCTGCACAAAAACAGTGTAAGTTTTAGTTCTAGTTACAAAAATAGCATTAAACAGCTAACAAACTGCACTGCTTGGGAAATTCTTTCCTTGTTTTCTGAAATGGCTCATTTACTTTTGACCTTATCTCCAGATGGTAATTTTTCCCATACATACTCTGTTAGTGCCTGCAGAAAGTCATAAATTGGGGTGTACTATTGCCTTTCAAACTTGCATGGGGGGAAGCTGTGACTCACTGTTTAATAGTGCTTACACTGATCTCTTACTTTTGGCCTTTTGAAGAAATTGTATGCTGTGCTACAAGAATAAAACATAGTACATGTTTTAATACCCCATGCAAATCATGCCCCAAAGAATTTTACAGGGCCGTCACAGATTTAAACGATGAATTGAGGCAGTATTAAAAAAATAAAGAAGACTAAAGGAAAAATAACTAAAAAGCCCCCAAAGTTTTCAGGTAAGGTTTAAAATGAGACTGAGTCACCGATTCAAATACAGTAGTGGCAAAATGCAGATGATTTTTGTGAACTTATAGTATTAATCATGAAACTTTGCTTTTTCTGTTCTGCATTCCTGCAACTTTCTCCTTTTTGATGATAGCTCATGTGAAACCTAAAATCCCTGTTAAAGGGAGGCTATTGTTGCAGGTGCTTTAAATCTTTTTGCAATGTTGACATAAAATTTAAAAGCAGGAAAATACAGAGTGGTGTGATATTATACATGCAGTAGTCTTAATAAATGTTTCCAAGTCAGGGATTTGCCAGTGAACAATGGCAAATATTTGGTCATCAACCTTTAAAATTTAACTAGATACTGTGATTACTGAATATTACATGGTTCAAATAGGCTGTTTACTCATTCATCTCCTTGTGCTCCATCATTCTGGTGTTAATGCTCTTACATCCACTGCCAATAGGAATTAAGTCCAATGAGAGGCAGTTTCAAATTGTTAGGATTTATCTCCATGATTTAAATAAAAACCATGAGCCCGAATTTGAATTCTGGTGTTGGTTGCCGAATTCACATTGCTGGTTGCTGTACTGATTACAGATTTGATCCCATGTTGAAATCTGACTCAGCTTCTGTTCAGTTACCATGGTCTGTGACTGTCTGGATTAGACAGGCTGAACCTGTACCTGTTCCTCTTTAGTCCTCCCCTTTTCCTATCCTTCCTGCCTCCTTCAGTCTTCAGCAGTACCAGACCTCTTGGAAGCAAGTGCTAGCAATATGAACTAGATATTTACATTATTATCAATAAAAACAATTAAAATCAGAAATATTTACAGACTGCAAAAACTGACCCACAATCTCAGCAGCTGTAGTGCCCATTGGGAAGGGGAAAAGCCCAGATCAGGGCTGTGTGCCAATTCAGCAAGAACAAACACTTCACTTGGGTCTCCTACATTCCACATGAGCTGCTTAATCATCAAAGTGATGTATGTTCCACTTGTATGCTTTTCATCAGAAGCTGCCTATTTCCACAAAAAATTAGTGAATAGTTAGGCTAAAAAATACCATCATCTGAAGCAAGACCAGACCTCTTCTAAGCAAGTGCTGGTAACATGGACTAGGTATGCTTGTTACCAAAACAGAAATATTTGCAGGCACTTCTTTACACAAAAAGTACCTGGTGAGACTGAGTTTTATGCCCAGAGTGGTTTTCTCTGGGCATAAAACTATGTAACTTTTAATTGGGATTGCACATCAAGGGACTGTTCCTGCTGACTGAAGTGACCCATAAAAACTAATCTGCCTTCATGCATCAATGAGAAATACTTAGCATTAATCATTAATTAGTCCAACACGTAGACCTGCTGAGCTGTCATGGTGCTGTAGATGGGACTTTCTTGCCTTAGAGCTCAGGCAATGTACAAGGACTGTCAGTTTATTTGAGGCATTTGGCAACAACATTTTAATACATGAAAATCTCCTGACTATATCACCACATCACAGAATAAAGGGACTAGTAGAGAGATAAAGAGTTTATCTAGGCAATCTGCTCCCACACCAGCATTGGATTGCCTGTCATTCCTCAGAGAGCTAAGCTGTGCTTTCAAGCCACCCCTGGGAAACTGGTTTCCCCAGAAAGCTATCCCAGTATTTCCTTAACAGTGGAAAGATTTTCTTGACCTTTAGCCTGGATCTTTCTTTCTGTGGTGTAAGAATATTGGTTTGTATTCCATCCTCCAGAGACATGACAAACAGACCATTCTTTTCCTTTCTGCAACATTTCATTTTCTGGAAGGACGTTAATCTTCTCCCATCCTTTTTCTAGGCTACACAACCTTGTTTCTTTCAATCAGCTCTTGGAGATTTTTCTCAGATCATTCTTTTTCTGCATTTCTTTTATTTTTGGCAATATGGTCTTCATTTGTCTTGAGGTGCAGTGCCTGTTACCTGTGGCTGAGAGTGAAAGGATTCATTCAGGCATCCTGCAGGTTACCTTCCTGCTTATTATCCATGTATGGTGGAACCTTTCTTGCCACATAACAGAGTGATCCATCTTCGTGTAAATGTATGTAACAACCAAACCCTTTTTTAGAGAAAGTACATCCAACCAGGTGATTTGATTCTGTGTTTGTACAGGCAATTTTTCCTGCCTACATGTAACAACTTACATTTTTTATTTACTATTATCTTTTTGGTTCAGACCTTTTTTCAGACAAAGGTAATTTTGAATTTGAATCTTTTTCCAAAAATAGTTGCAGTCTCTCTGAGTTTAACTTCATTCTACTGATGACATATTTACCTTATATTTTCATCAAGAATGCATTTTGCTTCTTTATGAAAATATCATATGAAATATTGAAGCTATATATAAATCAAAATGTATGATACCTACTATTTGTCATCCATACACTTATGAAATTATCATAGTAGACAATGGTCTGGTTAGGCATGACTCAACACACCTGTGGTGGCTGTTATCCCTATCCTTCTTCTCTTCCTGATACCTACAAAGAAAACTGAATTATATGTTCCTGATTTGTTCTTCAGAAAGTGAAGTTATCTATGGTTCCATAGCTCCATCCCACCTCCCACCCCCCCATTTTTTAAAATAGGTGTTGTATATGCCCTTTTGGAGTGCTGTACATACCTCACCTACCTTCTCTGAGATTTCTAAAACAGCACCCAATGTTCACTTTTTCAGACCAGTTACTTTATCTAGACGGGTTCCCTCCTTCAACAATTCTTCCTGACTGATTGCAGTCAAATGTAGAAAAGCCTCTCTTCTACAGTCTTTTCCTATCTCCTGGATCAAAACCACTTTAAGAAAGAAATTTTTAAAAAATTTTTTAAAAATTTTTTTAAATTTTAGACTTAGAATCTCTTATAACTCAGATAAAGTACTTTCCAAGAAAAACACTACAAATTAGTAAAAAAATAAAGATGCCTGTAGTCACGTTATTTAAGCAGACACAGAACAGCATGGTTATCTCTAAATGCACTTTGCTACTTTTGGATTGGCTTGCATCTGATCAATTCCAATTCATATTGCATTTAAAAGTAAGGCTAGTATTTACATTTAACATGAAACTTTTTTTGGCTTTTTGGACAGTGGTTTAGCTGCAATAGTCCTTCTCTAAATTAACTATTCAGTCCTACAAAATTTTCGTTGGTGAGCTGCCCCTAATCTCATTAAGATACTACTGCCTCCAATAAGGCATTTTCCCCTGAGTTAGTGGTTGAGAAATTTGGCCCCAGATAGGAAAGATCACTGGAAGCATAGCTGCATCCTGCTGTTTGTGTTGGCCCTGCTTCTACATTCTTCTACTCTGTGTATTTTTGGGCTTGAGTTTTAGCTATTTGTTAGCAAAGTATAACTTTCAGTACATAGCTGTGTTCAGAATCATGGTTTTCTGAGGAAATTGTTCATTACACTCATCCAAGGTTTTTACTTTAGCTGCTTTTAGACAAAGTGTACAGGAGTGGGTTGTGTGGTGCTTTTTTACTAGGAAAGAAGTATTTAAATGTTCTAGTAATGTTCCACTGCCACCTGAGAATATCTGTCAGTTTTCTCTTTTCTAGTTAAATATGACTTGTTAACTTCCAGTGACAAATCTCATCCTGGCAACATCTAAACATTTACTTTATATTTTGGTGACTGTTCATAACTTTGAGAGCCTGGGACCACTTATTTCCTTAATCAATCATCACCTGCAGTGGATGGTTAACATTCACACTTGGGTAGTGTTATGTCACTGCTAACAGCACACTGACAGACAGCCAGGTGCACATCAGAGCACGCAGCCCCACCACTGTCAGTCTTGCAAGTCCAAACATGAAAAAATGGTCCGAGTCACTCCTTGAGCGAGTGTTTATGCTGAGCCTGGATGTCCCTCTAGCATGTTCTGGGAAGCATTATTCCATGGGAAGGTCTCACATGAGAAAGGTCAGGGAACACCTGCCTCTCTGAGTCCCGAGGGTACCACATTGTTCAGTGTCACCTCTGAGTCACTTCAGGACACATGCCTGGGAATGTTAGTGTAGAAAACTTGGATGCCTGTAGGGATGAGACCTGCAGTACTGACCAGCAGGGAAGCAGGGCTTTCTGTTATATTCCTGAGGATAAAAAACAAAAGGTAGCCTGAGGACCAAGAAACAGGTAGAACTCAATTTCTGCAAACAGTGGGATTTCCTCTGTCCTGCAACTGTCACTCTGTAGTTCCCTTTTAAAAGAAAATGTTAAAATGGCTCATAATTTTATGTGTCACCTGCCCTCCTTCCCAGTAAAAGTTAACCTTCTCTCTTGAAGTCTCCAGACCAAGATCTGGGGATGAGCTTGGTGGGAATAAATAACTGTTGAGGCTCTTTGTTTCCTAGTATTCCCAGTGCAGGGACAAGATTAAACAGCTGGAGGAAAACTACGGAGATGCCACAAATGAGAGGAGAAAGCAAGAAATGGGAGGGCAGGACCCATCTACACCTGAGCTGCTAAAAAGGATTGAGCAGGTAACGTTGCTTCTCATATCACAAGCTATCCTGCTGTGCTTGATCTCTTTTAGAAAATGCAAACAGCGTCTTTTATTTTTAAAATAAACTTTCTGTAAGGGGAATCAAAATAATTATGACTGGCTATGGTGAACTCCAGCCTAGTGTCTGCTTTCCAGGTCAACTGGACATGGGACATTTTGAATTATTCCAGGAGAGTCTGGGGAGGGGGAGCTCTGTGAGGTACCCCTGGCTCTGCAGCATCCTCTGCTGACTCCATTCACATCTTTGGCATTTCAGTGCAGATCCACCTCACCAGGGGAAGGCAGAGAAAAGGCAGCAGAGGGGGATAAACTGCTGACAAACAGGGTTATCAGTCTTTGCTAACAGGCCATGAGCTGTTCCACCACTATCCACGGGCGGTGAACAGGAGGCAGACCTGGCGGCCTCTTCACGAAGTTTGCCTGTGTGACACAGCAGCAAACACTGTCCCTTGCCAGGCTGGGCTCTGCAGCTTTGCCTCCCTGCTGAACAAGGAGCCACCAAACAGAGCTTGGTGGAAACAGCAGCCTGGCCAGCCCAGCAGCTGACCCCTGACTGCAGCACTGCTGGTGCCTGCCCCGAGAGACTTCAGAGGGAAGCATTAGCTCCAATGGAAAGCCAGTTTAAGAGCCCTCTGTATGGAGGGGAGAAGGTAAAGGAACATTTTCTTATGTAGTTTTGTCTATCCCATTTATAGAAGCACTAAACTCCTCCTACTGTGTTCAGTGTTTGGAGGGGATTCACAAATGGCTCTGAAGGTGTCAGGGCAGTAGCAGCAAGCTCTGAGCACACCTCAGAGTCCTTTTGAAATCCAGTTTGTAAAGACAGACCCTGGAAACAGCTGCTTGAATTACCTGAGCTTTTTGCTTTACTGTCCCAGATTCCTTGACAGAAGGGAGTTCTGCTCATCTAAGCAGGCCGCAACACAGCCTGCTATCACCAGCCTGCACATTAAAAAGAAGGATTTCTTGATGTCATGATGAGTTTAAATGTCTGTTTCAATGTCCTTGAGATTTAAAGTCATTGTAGTTGTAATTTGTTTATGATCCCATACTTTTTTTTTAACATGAGGAGGAAAAAAGTATTTAAAGCAAGAGCTGAAACCTTCCATTATGTTGTGACTCAAGGAACCAGAAGATTAAAAAAAAAATGATGACTAGAAAGAAACCCCATTGCTTTCAAGAAAAGCACAGCAAGGCAGTAACAATGATGTAACCCCTGCCCCCAAAAGGGCCTGATCTGATATGGAAGAATTCTATGACTGACAGTAAACAACCGAACCAATTTGGCCCTGAACCTCTGCAGAGAGGGTGTAAATTTTGAGAAATCTGATAGTAAAGGTGTTTGTTTATGGCAATTCACCAGTATTATTTCAGCAGCTCAAGGAAATCACAAGGAACGCTCTGTGCTGCACCTTCCCCTGTCCTTTCCTTACACTGTGCCCTCCTTGCTGCAGATGGAGGCAGAGCTGCTGCAGAAGGAGAAGAGGCTGCTGAAGATAGAATTTCTCTGCGAAAGCATTTCTGATCTGACGGACAGAATCCGTGCTGTGGTGGAGAACGGCAAGCAGGACATGCTGCTGTTCGCTAGGAGGGTAAGGAGGGCACTGCACGCTCTGCTTACCAGCCTGAGCAAAATGAAACAGTATCTGGGCAAGAGGTGATTCATTGCAAATTACAAAAGTGGCTGGAAATGTTGAGTGGCAAATCATAAGTTAGTCTTCAGGAATTACAGACATGAATAGTAACAGTAATACAGATAAACCAAAACCATTAGGTGAATATCCTCTCTTTTAAAAAGAAAGTTGCACCATAAATGATACCTTTAACCAAAATATAGGATTAGTTCTTTCTGAAGTAGATGCTCAGAAACTTTTTAGGATCCTCCTTTTAGCAAATGTACTTAACAGCCTTTCCACAACAAACGTGTCAAAGGCTAAAAAGAAAGGGAAAGGCTAAGGGAAAAAGGAAATAAAGGAAGGCCAAGTAAATTCTAGTCCAACATGCAAAAAGATGAACTTGATATCTTGCTCAAAGTTCCTTAGTTGTTTAGGAAGGGAAAATCACACAGGAAACATAATTTCCAATACAGTTTTAAAAATATAATTATAGCTATTTGGTTTTAACTGCCAGTAATATTGTTTGGGAAGTACCAAAAATGCTCCTAGCCCCCATATTCCTAATGAACAAGCTGCAAATTGAGCAGAGCTGAGGAAAAGCCAGAAAAAAAATGCTAAGTAATTAATGTAAAACAAGGCCAGGGTAGAATTTGTTTCTTAGGTGTTAGGTTTGACACACATGAAAGCTTAAAACAGTTTCTTATAATTAATTTTAAACACACATGGAAATATCACAGTTGTTAACTGTGTTTATGAAATGATGGCCATGGGCTAATAAACTACTGTAAGAATGGCAGTGTGCCAAATGTTGTATTCACATGTGCTCTGGCTCTCCCAATTCCCTATTAGTCACTTAAAGAGCACTTAAGTTTTTTTGTTTTTTTTTTAAATCATCTGCAGTGAGACTCAACGATTCCTGTCATATTCCTTTTCTGTTCATCCCCCTTCCAAAGATAATGTCACAACCCACAGCCCCTGCACCAGCATTATCGCTCAATTATCTCATAGGAATTGGGCTTATTCCAGCTTTATTACAAAATTAATTGTGTAATTGGGTTAATCCCAAAGAGAATTGGGATCTCAGGCCTATGACGGCAGGGGAAGTTTTGCTATCCAGCTGAAAAGAACAAGAAGCAAAGACAAATGTGCTTTTCTTTTCTTGCATTGGAGTAAATGTGACTTCTTGAGCAGCCAATTTCTTTGATTTTAAGTGATCACAAAAATAAAGTAATTTTCAAGTACTGAACTACCATTTAAACCTTGTCAAGTTGGACTTACTTTCACATGGCTAATGCTGACCCGTGTCATGCCCAGTGAGTGCCTAAAGGGAAGCCCTAACTACAATGCAGCTGTTTTGCATTCCAGACCAACGACCTGCAGAAGAAGATAAATGACAAAACCCAGGAGATAAAGGCTCTTTTTGCAGAGTTATCTATGAAGCAAGCACTTGCCATTAAGCTCCAGCAGGAAATCAGAGCCAAAGAACAATTTGTGGTAACTGCTTCATTGATGATAAATCAAGGCCTTCCTCTTCCTAAAGAAGCAGAAAAGGAAAGGTGGAAGATGCTACGACATGAGAAGATGCAAAAAGCAACAGCTGAAGCCAGAGCTAAAGTAAGTTTTTGTCATACACTGTAAGAGCTCTAGGAGCCAGTGCAGATGATGGCACAGACAGAGACAATTACTACAGTGGGTTTGTGGAGTTTTAACTCTAGTCTGGCAACACTGCTTGGAGCTGGTCATTGAATCTTAAGGAAATCATATACTAAAAGCCTCACCTTTGATTACTAAAGTAGTTAGTGTGACCATGTTGTGGCTGAAGGGCAGGGCAGTGGAATACTGCTTTTTATTGGATTTCAAGGTAAAGCTGCAAAAGGTGGAGAGTGGGGTTCAGGAGTTCAGTGTCTCCCACATGTAAGATGCAATGAGCATCAGATCAGAAGCAGCAAGGAATCAGATTGCTCGGCAAGACACTGAGGTTAGGCAGGGCAGCATGGCAAACAGTGCTTGAAACCCTACCCTGCTGGACACTGCCTCTGTCCTTGAGATGGTCAGTGATTCCAGAACAGAGAGCTCCTACAGAATAATGGTGTAGAATAAGAAACTTCTGCCATGAAACTTCTCCTCAATCTGTGACTCAAGTCGCTTTTCATTGCTGTGGAGAAGGCCCACTCTAGTAACTGTATTCAGGAACAGAATTGTTTCACAAATGCTCTGTGCACAATTACTACATCTTTTAAAAGTTCATTTAATCTGCTTTTGTGACAAATAACAAAAGCATGACAGGCTCAAACCATCTACTATGTAAAAGGACAAACTCACATCTACATGATCAAACCTCATGCTTTCCTTTTAATACCCCTTCAGCTTTCCTGGCTTGCCAGGAAATGGTGTTTCCTTTGTCAAGGAATCCATACACTGGCTCGGGAGAGCACTGGAGTTTTAAAGCACACAAGCCCTGTGTGACCAAGCTGTTTTTCTCTGACAGCACCCTGCGGAGGAGAAACACAGTGCAGGGCCCAGCCACACCTCCATTATCCCTGAGAGGGAGAGGCTCCCACTGCTGCAGCCCTACACGGCTCCCCGAAGAGCAAGTGAGCCCAGCTTGAGTCCAAGACATTTCAAAAAGCCTCCTGCAAGGCCATCTGAAATCTGAACAGACAGCACCTGAAGCAGGAGAGACCATTACCAGCTGCTGGATCACAAAAGTCAGCAGCATTTACACTGCACTGAAGGAAGATCTGTTGGTGTTCGGCCAAATTCCATACTGAAAACAAAGTATTTGTTCATGCCAACAGCACAGCTAACTAGTCAGAATCCAGATCCAGAATCCCCTCTCCTGGTAACCCAACTGCAGTGCAGTATTTCCAAGTGTCAAGAAAAGTGAGTGATCCTCATGCTATCCTTTTTTTTTTCCAAGTGAACTTTTATTGCATCTGAAGATATGTTATAATACATTCATTAAAAAGAAAAGGCAAGAAAATGTTCTGCTGTTATTGATATAATACAAAGTGGCCACCACTTATACATACACACCAACATGGCTTTCTGCAGTCTGGGACTGGAGTTTACACTTGCCAGAAAAATTCTGATTATATTAAGAAAAATATTCCTTCCCACTATGCAGTCATTGAGAAAGCCAAAGCTTTACTGATTGCAATGACAAGGAAGTGACCATGAACTTGCCATGTCACTCCCAGGAACTGGATCTTTTTATTTCACTGGTAAGGAACAGGGAGCATCAATGGAAACTACTCAGACAGACTATCAGAGGTTGTTTTGAAAACCTCCCAAATAGATCAAATTTTAATGAGTTTCTCTAGTTTAATAGTCAGGAATTTTGTAGAGTTTTTAAAAATCCAATGAAGGCTGCAGAAATCCTGCATGGCACAACTTGGAAATTTTCTCTGTGTAGCAAATTGCTATTACCATTTTAAATTAATGTCACAGTTCAGAACTTAAAACAAAAGAACAAACAATATTGTCTCAGTTACACACAAACAGAAGTTGAAAACAAAGGAAAAACAGCCTGCCTAATTTCTTTCTGAAGCTGAGGTTTGAACTGTAACACTAGAAGTTGTAAGAAAGAATTATGTAAAATTCTGTCCAAGCCACTGTCAAGATCAATTCCTAAAGCTTTTTTCTTATCCTATATTGCTTACAATGTATTATATATAGCTTTAAAAAACAAACAAACAAACAAAAAACAAAAAAAAAAAACAAATCCCCAACAAAATCTGTCACATGCACTTTAAGGAGATTATATTTTGTGCTAATTACAACACTGAAAATATTAGAATGCAGTGCCAGAAGCAGAAGTACTATAAGGTAACTGATACCACCACAAGGAATGAACACCTCCTTACACATGCCTGACATAAAAAGTCATTCATTATTCTTCCCTGTTTTACACAATCACACCAAGAAATCCTTTTATTGATCCAAGTAAACAGTCACTGGTTCTCATTACTGTACAACTGGATTGTCTTTTCCAGCATTGGCTTGTTAAAAGAAGTGACATTTATACAAATTTTCAGCATGTTTTGACACCTGCTGTTGTTCCACTTCCTCAACCACTTCAAAAAGAACCCACAGATATATTTCAAATCTGGGGTTATGTCAAATGCATTTCTCTAGTATTTATCTAGAAGTCAGTAATTTCAACCTCAGTATGTTGGACCAAACACTGTTTTGAGTAGCTCATGTCAGTACTGGCAACTACCCAAAAATGCAGGTTATTTGGGAAAAAATATCATATTTAAATGAATACTTTTACAGAGGCACCACAGTTTGACAGCCTTCTTCAACAGCATGTTATTTCAGGAATACTTGAGGCCCAGAAGTGTCATAGTGTGCTTGAGAGCTGTTTCCTCAACAAATCTTGCATTTACATGATCTTGTTTTTCGTATGGATGCACACCTAGAAAAACACGGTGAGGAAGTATTTATAAAATTGTACATGCTCCTGTACACTTAGAGTCCTGCAGTCTATTAAACATCTTCATCTACAATACCAGAAGATAAGGGTTAATAGAAATGTGTTTTCATGCACCCAAAATACTACAGCTTTCAATGGTGCCCTTTTGATGCTCATCCATGGCAAAAACTGTCCTATCAGTGGGATGTAACTAAATTATATCCCACACAGAGGGAAGCCTCTCTGGAGGTTGGACTTCCAAACTGGAGATCCAAACCCAGACTGAGGGACAGTGGCTGTGTTAGTGCTAGTGCATGAAATGGCCCAGAGCACATCCTCATATACTGCTACATGGTTTAACTCTTTTTCCTCCCCAAATAGGATGATACCCATAAATGGAGACTCTTGGCCCCTGGCACTTTCCATCAGCAGAAAGACAACCAAACCTATGTGTTCAGACATCCCTGGAGTTTTAATAACTCAGTTATGTCAGTATAGGCAGGATACATTTGAGTGAGCATCAAAGGGTAATGGTCACTGGTCTTCCAAAGTACAGAATTAACATTACCTTGATTCTCTATCTCTGCTAACATATTAGTCAGGTAGTTCAGTGGTAAAAACTCCACGGGGACAGAGAGTCTCTCAGGGATAGGCCTGCTGCACTGTAAGGGAGAACATTTCAGGTTAGTTCACAAAGTCACACAGTACCAAGGTTTCAGTGTTTCTTTAGTGTGTTATAGTCCACAGAAAGCTCAGGAATCTCTAAACTGTCAAAGCATAAGATTTAAAACATGGCCTCTATGCTCTTACCTGCCTGTTTCCCAGCTTCTCGAGCAAAAATTTCACATATTTCCGTGCTATGAAATTTGCATTTATTGGATGATTCCAGTACTGGCGGACCTTTTGACCAAGAGCCTAGTAAGCAAAAAACAAACCCCAAAAACCTGAGAACATAAACACAGGACAGTGGAAACTTAGAAAGAGGAAAAGGGAGAAAAAGCTGACACAAAATCCAGGCTGTAATGCAGATGTGCTTTGCTTTCAGACCCTGATGACAGAGGCTAAGAGGTCATCATGTTTAGCAATGGAGCCTTCCTTTTGTAGCCAGTAACTAAGAGATCACAATGTGCTCCCAAAATGCGGGAAATCAAAACCTCCTCACTCAGTCCTCACCTCAGTTGGTCTGTCCCAGTGCCATTGTCCCACTTGGCATGCGTACTTAAGTACTAATTGAACCTTTATCCTTTATTGTGACTGACTTGAATCAGTTCTTCCCCCAGAGAATAATGTAGATGCCCCATTCCTCAAGGCTCCTTCAGGACAGGGCTTCTCAGGCTCAGTCTAAGGAACCTTAGACAAGCTGAATGCTGGCAAGGAAAGATACTGGGAACGGAAGTTTGGATCCCATTATTCAGATCATCATCCTGGAAACTGCTAACATTGACTTACATTCCCAGAGCCAAAAGAGATCCAAAACCAGGTTTCCCAAAGCTTCCAATCCCAACCAATAAGCAAAAGAACAGGAATACACTATGAAATTAGCTCCACCTTCTGCTGTTTTCCCTGTTTAGATCTTCCCCTGCCCCTCCCCTTCAGCTGTACTGCAGTGCAGACAGCTGTTCATTTTAGTAAATGCTGTACAGTTTAATGGTGCTTAAATTCTTGCTTTTGATGAAACTGAAGTCATCCACTGCATGTAACCTGCTCAAAATAGTCTGAGTCACCCCGAAGTGACCTTTCTGGCAAACAGACTATTCCCGGCATTTTTTCCCAAAGCTGTAAATAGATACAATAAAGCACTGCTGTGCATAGCTAGCAGTAGTTGTTCCCTAAATCTCTCCCAGCTCAGCCCTTCACGTCAGAGCGTGGTTGGAATGGAGTTCCCCACGCACCAGGCCCAGGGCTGGCAGCTCAGGGGCCCCATGCTGACCCCAGCTCACCAGCCCTGGCCCAAAACAAGACACAGAGGACAAAGAACATCCTGTGGAGCTCTCCTCCTCTACCCCTTCTCAAAACTGCCGCCAAATAAAGAAGCCTTTGTTGGAGGAAATCCCAAGCAGCACTTCTGGCCATTTGAACTATAAGTGACAGCACATAATGAGCAAACAATGGGCAACTCATGTGGAAAAAAGCCTGTTCTGCAGCGACGCATTCCCTGAGGGGGATCCCTGGTGTTCCTCTGCTCCCTGACATCTAGTGCTTCCCCTGCAGTCCTGTGCTGTGCACTAAGAGCTAAAGGGGAGAAGAAGAAGTGCATCTCCCATTCTGCTGGAACATTTGATGGAGGACCAGTAATCAGCTCTAGCCTGTGGCTACACAAGTCACCTTGTCAGTGGGTGAGACTGTGAAGTTCAGCTGAGGGAAGATCTTGTGATATGTCCCTGCCACAAAGCTGTAGTATGATACAATTTTACAGCTTTTACTGTACCAGTTTTGAACATATTTTTGGAAGTGTATAGAACCAAACACAGAGGTCATAAGTGAGAAAGGCTCTGTGGATGCTAAAAACCACACACAAAACCCCCACAACCCCCCCCTTTAAACCCTCATTTCCTTATGCAGATGAGTACTCAGCAGAACAGTGTCAGTCTTATTGACTCCTGTAGGATACTGGAGACTCTGTAAAACGCTGGATGAATCTATAATTTAACTTATCAGGGTATCTTACAGGCCAGGAGCAGCAGATGGAGAAACTGTGGATGTTTGGGTTATATTTGAATCAGTTTCTACCTGAATCACAGCCAGGTCTTTCATTGGTTTGACCCTATGCACAAGGAGGAATTTCCCATCAATTCCAAAATCCAAGAAATCACATCTAAAGCCATTACTTACCTCTGGAAGCCTCATGACAATACTAAACTTCAGCTTTTCATTCTGTTCAGTGTCATCCAGATCTATAAGCAACAGGGAAAAAAGGAAATCAAACAAACAGTAATCACATAACAAACTTTCAACTTTCACCGAAGACATTCTGAATAAACACCACCTCCTTAGTGAAATGAAAATTTCAGTTTATAGTAAGGACTATTATTTACATTGTACTACGTAAATAAGGGCTGCTGTTTACATTTATGTAATGTATACAAATATATTTCTGTATATTTGTACATAACTTCACCATTTTATGTAACAATTTATACAGTAATTTAAATGTACTTGGACTAAGTACAACTCTCCAAGTTTATAATATTTCATTTATCAAGATCAGACACATATTGATATAGCATATTTTGTTGTCCCTTTTTTCTTGGACACTGGAGAAATGGCAAATCACTGGGCACAGCTGGCTCATGTTCAGCCACCACTGACCAGCAGCCTCTGGGCAGCTTTGCAGCCACCCTGCCCCAGCCTGTGGCACTGCCCAGGGTTGCTGTGCCCAAAGGGCAGGACCCAGCACTCGGCCTTGTTGAACCTCACACAACTGATCTCAGCCCATCATTCCAGCCTGTTCACATCTGTCTGCAGAGCCCTCCTACTCTCCAGCCCAACTTGGTGTCAGCTGCAAAACGGCTGAGGAAGAACTCGATCCCCTTGTCCAGATCACTGATGATATTAAACTGGACTGGCCCCAATACTGAGTTCTGGGGAACCCCACTGGGCACCAGCCACCAGCTGGATGTAATTCCATTCCCCTCCACTCTCTGGGCCCAGCTGTCCAGCCAGTTTTATCTCCAGGGATCAGTGCTCCCATCCAGGCCATGATCAGCCGGTTTCTCCAGGAGAATGCTGTGGGAAATGGTGTCAAAGGCTTTACTAAAGTCCAGGTAAGCAACACCCAGAGCCCTTCCCTCATCCACTGAGTGAGTCACCTGGTCACAGAAGGAGCTCAGGTTGGTCAAACAGGACCAACCCATGTTGGCTGGGCCTGATTCTCTGGTTGTCCTGCACACACCGTGTGATGGCACTCAAGATGATCTGCTCCATAACCTTCCCCAGCCATGAGGTCAGCATTACAGGCCTGTTCCTCTTGTTCCAAACACAAAGCAGAAGCTGAGGGCTGGATAGCAGATGAACTTCCTCACACACAGGAGTGCACTTTCACAGAGTCATAGAAATCCCAAAAAATCCTATGATGATCTTTAGTACTTGTTTTTCTAAAAAGTCTCAAGTGGAAAAACTACAAACTCAAATTCTCTCCACGCAGATATTTCTTTGTGTGCTGCGGTAAGGCCAATCACACAGCCTGAGCCCTGACTTTCTCCTTTCAGGTAGGCAACACCATCAGTTACAGCCCTCACTGAAACAACACTCTAAGAAAAGCTGAGTGTCCTGAGCAATAAAACCTGTGTCCACGGGAGTGGCTTGAAGGACAACACTCCCAGTTAGCTGGCTGGTAACAAATGGAACACCATGGTCACTGTACCTTTCAGCAGCTTCCTGACACACGTTTCTGTCAACTGCAACACCCCATTGTCAATATAGTGCAGGAGGGTGTGCAGAGGGAGACATCGAACACCAAGACCCAGGTGCAGAGTGTGAAAACCTATGAGAGAGACAAACTTGTTTGGTACAATATGTATTTTCTTCTGATTCTCTAATAGAGACTGGAATTACTCTGGCTAAAGCCATCACTTCCCTTACTTCTGATTGTTTCTAGTTGGTGAGGAAATCAATTTATCAAGTCAGATCGTCTTATTTAGACATCCTTTAAGTCCTCTTAAATACAATCTTGTCAGAAAGAAGAAAGCTAAGGGAATTGAAAACAGTCATTAAAGTCATATACTGTCACAAAATGCCTCCAAGCTGTTGCCTTATATCTGAATTGTTCTATTAATTTGTCTTTTATCTCCCTCTCTTCTCTCAATTAATCAAAACCTGAGGGTTCATCACCCTCAGGATGTCATTGTCAGACACTCCCAGAGGCAGCATTAACATTTCATCTTCTCCCTTAACATCAGCCTGGTGATGGTCTTGTTATCATGCAACAGTACTGTGTGGCAGCATTTGTGCCCACACAGACTGAGGGAAAAACTCATACCAAAAGCAGTTTCGAAGACCAAAGACAGATCAGGAAATAAAACCCAGAAAGATTTAAACATAATTGGAAAGCATTAAGATATTAAGATGTCAAGATGTCTTTTCCTAACAAAAATAAGCAAGCTTTGAAAATGCTGTAAATAATTATGAGGAGCTCTAGGAGATGAAAGTCTACTATCGAGACCAGCTTTTCCATCAAGGCTGGAAGTAATCCCTTCAGGATAAAACTGAAAATTATTAGCAGGGCAAAAACATAAGAAAAAACACTCTATTTGCTACAGGATAGAATTTTTCCTTTGTAGTTCTGGACACTGAACTCCAGTTGTCTAAAAATATATATATGTGAACAGAGTCTAAGTCTTAGTTCTAAGATAAGACTGCACCCAAGCATTCCACTGGAAACCTCAGTTTAGTTTTTCTCTGTTTCTAGTAACTATTTAGTTTTGCTTCATTTCACTTATACAGGTTTATCAAGGACCTTCCCCTCCATAACTGACTTGAATAGATGTCAATACTGCCAGAGCTAATTTGACACGTGGTGCAACCAGTGCTGTACTGGGAGGAATTTGTAGCACTGCTGTCCTCACTTATGATTAAAACAGAAAACCAGAACTTACCAGGAGGTAAAGGCATGCACATGCCATTTGCTGCTTCCAGAATCCGGCTCATGATGTGGAACACCGCAAACTCTGCTGCACTTCCTCTCTCAGCACTGTAGTTAACAAAGCAGCAACACATTAAGAACCCAAGGCACCCCCACTCTCCTGGAGAGAGGGTCAATTTGCCATTCTGGGAGTGCACTGAATGCCTGCCTTTGGGATAAGTGCCTTGGGATCCTGCCTTGTTTACTGAGGTGTCCCAGCGAGCACCAGCTGCCCAGTGCTGCAGACACACAAAGTCTCAGTGGTGTCCCTGTCTCCTCCCCCTGCTGATGCACATTTACAAGGCTCTCAGCAATACCTGGAAACAGCAGCAGCAGGTGAAAAGGTGCTGCTGCAAGTGACCTGGCTTTTATAGGTGTTTAACACCCACTACCCAGCTTAGGAACTCTCCAAACTCAGCAACTTTGAAACCCAGCCATAACACTGCCTGTGTGGTTAATATTCACAGTGGCCCAGAGAGGGCCAGCAGGATCCTTAGGAAGAGTAAGTGACAGTCACATTGACACTGACAGCAGCATAAGCACTGACTGTTCAGCGGAGCACTGCTGTTGAAGACCAAAATAATTATGCCCATTTTTTAAAAGGCAGGCTGAAAACTTCAATAAATCACTTGCTCACAAGCAGAAGACACAGGAATGAAGCTGGTATCTCCTCCAAACTTCTTTCATTATTCGATGCACCAGATTCAGCTAAAACAAAAAAGAGAAGATATTTCCAGGAGCCTGTATACAGCAGGCCCTTGGCCTTCATTCATTCCACACACCAGTTTATGTTAAAAACTTCTCATGGGACTCCTACTAAGTCTTCATTTTTTTTCCCCTAGGGCGTTAAAATGTAAAGTTATTAAAATCTGATTTGTAACAGTATTGCCCTATTCCAGCAGTTTAAAGTGCTTCCAGCTTATCAAAGCATCATGCAAGACATACAGCAACTTAACACACTGTGCTTCTTGGAGATAACTGATCTCAAGTTCTTGCATCAAATTCTCAAAGATCTGTTTGCCATGAAAGCAAAAACAGCATATCCAAGTGGCTGAGCATTTGGCAAGGAACAGTCCCAAGGGCTCAGCAAAAGTAGATAACGTTGAAGACAGTGGAATGCTCAGTTTACCAAGAAAAGTCTGTAGGAGGAATCACAGATCTAGTCCTGGCAAGGAGGAAAAATGAGACAAACAAATGCCTCTCTCATCTATTGACTTTTCTTTTTGTCCCCAGTGAAGTGAAACAATCCCTTGGCCCGTATTGTTGCTCTTCGTGCTCCCAAAGTGACGCCCACCACACACAGTCAGCATATACCAAAGCCACAAGCCCTGTTCTCACTTGGGCCTTCTCAGCTTCTGCAGCTGAAAGAGAAACCACACACGAAAGAGTTGAAATAACTTCCTCATGGCTGTCATGTGTAACCACTTCCACATCTCAGTAACGCAACTGAGACACTTCCTCTGTGCCTTTTATCTCTGGCCCTCAAAGCACAGTAATCAATCAATCCCAGGAAACTCAGGAAAAGAGTCTGACCCCTGTTCTGCAAAGAGGTGTCACAAGAAGTTAGGAACCCTTTTCTTCCCTCCAGATGGTCAGAATCCAGAAATGCTTTTTCCCCACTCTCTTTTCCCCTTATAGGCTTTGCTCTCTCCAATGTCTGACTTGTCACAGGCTCTGAGCAAAAGAGAAACAGGACACACAGGAGAGGTCCACATGCAAAGGCCAGAACTGGAATATTCATCTTCAGTAATGTTTCTGAGTCTTCCTCTGTACCTTGGCCAGAAAGCTCTACCAGGTAGCACCTTTCCCCTCCACTACCACTTGAGCCAGGCTTGCACAGCTGATGCAAAATAACCACCCAATACTTGCCATCTCCACACTTTCTAGATGCAGTGGAAAGATCCAATTTAATCTCTCTGGAGTACAGCAAGTTTTCTAGGAAATAAGCGATTTCCAGTTTCCACAGAAGGGTCACAAGAACCACACCTTCTGCTGGAATGAACTTTACCTCTGGCCAGCACAGAGGGTGCAGCTAAGGCCTCTGCATCAGGAGCTGCAGCTGGATCTGAAGGATCAGGGTTGAGGTGAAGATTCTTACAAGTTCCAAAATCACCAATTATTATTTGTGCATCACAGTTTTCAAGAGTATGCTACTCCAGAATGAATGGTTTTTGCTTAACAATGCAGCAAACTGTACAGCTTTCACAGGGCACAGAAAGCTAACAACTTCTTAAGTCATAATCATCCAAGTTATCACAATATACTTGAATCTTAAATACTTGAATGTTTGTGATGTGACACCCTCACCAACAGCACAACTCGCTTTGGAGATCAACATCTACCCCTGGCATTGTAGAAAATATATACAGAAAGATAAGCCATGTCTCAAACTGGTTCTTAGAACATAACACACAAGATAATGTGCATGAGAGAAAGGCAGCACTATCTGTCTGATGGAAGGAGCACAGGCAGCGTCCTGTCCAAGGTTAGCAGCAGTGTCTGGGGAGGCCAAGTTAAGAGCTACACTCATACCAGGCAATGCCATTTTTCACTGAGTAACAGATACACAGTATGAAGAATTTTTTGGGACACATACTTGAAGCTGTGTCCCTTGGAGTGCTCCAAACTAATGAGAGAACACACAACCAACAGCAAGATAGCACATGCAGGAGGGCCTCGGTTGACAGTGCTGTCACCTTTTCTTGAAACATCTGCAGTTCCAGACAATGGTGCCAAGGAAACTGAAGTACCCCTAAAGTAATTGGGAACCACAAGTGCTCAGCTCCCTTGGCTGTTTCTACAGGAAAGACTGGTAAGCAGTCAAGGAAAACAACCAGAAGCAAAGGAGAAAAGGGAGTGAGACAAGGTCTTCCTGTCTTTCAGATCCCCTCCTGTGCAGGAATATGACATAGTCCTCCTCCTCCTGAGGAAATTTAAATCCAAATGGTGTCTTGTCTTCTATTCCTCTGCAGCTGAGCCCACATCAGATGACAGCTGGCCACAGACATCAGAGGAAAATGTGCAGCTACTGCAGTGAGTTGTAGAGAAATTTCAGCAGTTTATTCAGGTCTGCCTCTTTCCTGTGCCACAGGCTGCCTGCTCACCCTGCTTCTCCTTCTACTTGCTGTCAGGGCAGCAAATGTCACACTGCTTCTCTTAGTTATTTCTCCCCTTTCCTGCCTCACTGACATGAAGAGTGAGAGAAACAGATTAGAGCAAAGCTAAGATGAAGTGACTGCCAAGGAGAGAGAGACTATGGACATACAACAACCACTGCAGGAGAGGTGGCACACAGAGTGGGAACCAGGCACGCTCCAGCTCTGCAGAGCTCATCAGCAAACAAGGAATTCCCACTGAGGTGTGTCATTCGCACTTCCCCATGTTACTTCTCTGTATACAAGAACACACAGTTCTCTGACAGCAACCAGCTCTTGCCTGCTGTTTCATGGGAAGCTCTCAATGCCCCCAAGTCATGGCTTCTCTGACTTCTGCTGCAATTGATTTACACAGTGACTACACACCACAGAGCCTAATCTCAGCCACTTCTGGGTTCCTGAATGTAATGTAAAATATTTTATGAAAGCAAACCGACAAATTTCAGGTCTCTTCCTGTTTCATTAATTTCAATAGCTCTGCTACTCACTGCAGATGCTACAGAGAGCTGTAGGAAGACTCAAAGCAGTTAATTCCCCTGAAGAACTCTGAAACATTTAGGGTATGGAAAGGTTTGAGATGTAAGACTTTCTAATTAGGATGAGGGGAAATGCAAGTTTAAAAATGAAGTAATTCCTAAATATTTCCAAAGAGTATCTAAGATGCACCAGCAGAAAGCAGAAGCAATTTTTAAAGGCACATTATCTTTGTTTATAGTAGCTTTTCTAAGAATATGTCCGTCAATTGAATTGAGAGAATTAGCCCTGAGAGTTTGCTGAGGAGGGCTGAGATTTGTTTTGCAAGATTTAGTCTACAATAATTTAGCCTTGCAGATCAAGGTTGAATAGATGTTTTCACATTTTTTATCTTAGTTTTTATGAAAAGTGAACAAACTGTTATTAGAAATCGAATAAAAGGAGAATAAATGTTCCACTTGTGCTTTTTTCAGCACCATTTTCAGGTATAAAGCTTTAATTCATGTTGTATTGTTCCTATTTTAATCAGCCACTAGTTTTAGTTTCTTTCCTACACAGATATATAAAAGTCTGCCAATTACCAGTGAAACAACCTGTGAAGTTGTCAAAATGAGGCCTGAGAAGTCAGGAATGGCAGTGGGGCTGCATCAGTTCAGAGAATGCTGTGACATTGACAGAACAAGTGACTCACACAGGACTTTGGAGGAGATGCAGGCATCAGTAGCCTCAAGGAAGTTTCCCAAGGTTTTCAACCCGAGAAAACAGCACTGTGGGGAGTTTCTACTGAACACTGGGGCAGGGAGAGCACAAAGAACAGGATTTACAGTTGCCATGCAAGCTTTTGAGGACTCTGCATTCTGCACTTAAAGGACATGGTACTGAGACAGACAAAACCAGGTACTTAACTTCTGTGCACAACAGTTATGGTTTTTGTAGCCCTTTTTTTTTTTAAAGGTCTGTTAAGAGGATGGAAGAAAAATAAGAATTTGGAAAGCAAATTTTCACAGTAGTTTACAAAGATTTCTTCATGCAAAACTGTCTCCTGTCACATGCACAGCCCACCAAAGCCACTGTGCAGGAGTGGTGGTGATTTACCCACATGTCAGATTGTAGTGACATCCTTTTTTGTTCATTTGTTATTTCCCCTTATTCAAGACCTGCAGCAATGTGTTCTACAGGAAAACAAATGGACCTAACGGCTTTAAACTTTCAGGATGAGCTCCCATTTTATTTCTGGGAGTAGATCATATGTGTACAAGCTGTAAAGGGAACAGTTTCTTCTGTATTCTGAGTGACTGGTATAGCTCTTTTAATAATATTTAAATATTAATTTCCTTTATCAATATATTCAATATTAGGCTGAAAAATATGTTGCTTTATACAACTGGTGCAAACCCAAGGATCTACAATCTACCAAATACACACTTGCTCACAATAGTGACTGTGAAATCCAACTAACCAGGTTTGCAACGTAATCCAAAACTATTTGGTCAATCTTCTTTTTCCCAACATATTGTAGATGTCTCATAAGGTGATCCTTCAGCTGAGAAACCATCTAGGAAAAAAAGCCAACAATTTGTTGTCATTGGCATCTTCAAAGAGACACAAAAGCTGCAGCAGGTGCAGGGCCTGATCAATAGGCATTGACTCCACAAAACATTTCCCCATTCCAATACTCCAGTTCACAGTGAGATCCCAAGCTACTGTACAGTCTTGCTAAACTCAGCAACAGGTATGAATATTTAAAATGGTTACTTGGTGCAAATTCAGCAAAGTGAATGGTAAGTTGAACTTTCAATGATACTGAAAACAAAAAGCTTACAGTTCTCAGACCTCTCTCTGTAACGCCAAAGAGAACAGGGTGAAAGAAGGATTTAAATACAAACATTGAATTCTGAGAATATGAGTACTTATTACAAACAAATAAACCTGAGAGATTTTATGATAGCAAAAACTAGCACAAGTACATGTGGTAGTTGCCAAGAACCTGAGAACCAGAGTGATTAATGGCAATTTCAGGTTAAACATTAATTGTGAAGTCATTAAGTTGGATGTTTGTTAACATACAGTCCATGCCACTCCCTACTCTCTCCTTTCTGAAATACTTGCTGACCTCACATAGCTTCAGATTGCAACTCAAGTCCATGCTGGCTTTTTCCTGAGAATCACTAAGAAGCTCAGAGTGAAACTGGAGTAAATAAAAATCTCTGTCTTAAGGAACTTATATGTAGATTAATCTCAGTGTGTCAAGACAGCAATACAGGTATGAGGAAGGCATAGACAAAGGACAGCAGTGACCTGCTTTTTGGATCTGTGAATAAATGGAGAGGAAGGAATGCAGAGAAGCTTCAGAGAATGAGAGGCAAAACTTGGAAACAGGGAGACAACTGCAAAGAATGAAAATTTGCCTTAGATATGGACAGGGCAGTGTTGATCTGCTTTTCACTGCTGAGACCTTCTAGTGCATGCTGAAGAGTTAGTTGGTTTTAGAAGTAAGAGAACAAGAGATAAGACAAGACGTGTATTTAGGTAGGGGTTTGAGACAGGATTTATTGCCCAGAAGCATATAGATGGTAGATCCTTTAGAGATCATTGGTGAAAACAGTGCAAAAGAGGAAGGGATGTCAGAATGGCCATAGCAGTCTAAGAAGCGAGGTAGAAGGAAAAAGAAACAGTAAAAATGGTGTTAAATTGAGGAGCAAGAAGATCTCTGCTCATCAAATTGAGAAAAGCTGGGGGGGGGGTTGGGGCAGGGAATTCACTTATATATGTTTTAAAGGCATAAAGTAGTCCAAAAATAACTGACAGATTAAGGTGACCTCCCAGTTTCTAGCCAAAGTTATATTGGGAAAAAGCATTTTGACAAATCAGCTTTCTATTCCTGTTTTTCTCCTATGCTTTATGATGACCTGCTAAGCTAATATCATGACGATGAACTCTAAAACTTAGGAAATGTCATGTTTGTCCCACTGCTACCCTGAGTGAGCTTCCACTCAGCACTGGAACTTAAAAGGTCACTCCACACAACTGTGGAGCCTGTGCGTCCTCTAGTGCATGCTGACAAAAGCACATACCAGTCCCATGAGCAACTGCTGCTGATAATCCTCCTCTTCAAAGAGAGGTACCAGCCTCGCCTCTGAAACAAACACAGCAACAATCATTCAAGGAAATGGCACTGCAGAAATATCACAAGAATTCAACCACCTTCAAAAGTACTTAGGAACACATAAGCAAAGAGAAGCTGTGGTTTGATCTACTCAGCTACAGAACCAAGACTGAAGAACCACAGACTGAGTAAGAGAACTGAAAAATGGAAAATAACCCTTTATCTGCAATCCACTTCTTCTCTTTGATATTTAAGTAAGAGTTATCACAGTGTGGTGACTCAAGAGAGCAAAGAGACACAGAGAACCTTCTGGTAACACGTGCTAATGTTTGCCCTACTTAGATCTTGTCATTTACAAACAAACAAACTATAGCAGCTGCATGGGTTTTCCAAAGGAATGGCTAGACAGAAAGTAAACAGCCCAGGGAATCACCTCCCCCTGATTCTCTCCCATGGTCTGGCTGCTTCTGTTACTCAGATTTGCAGACCACTATGAAAAGAATACAACTTTTCTAACTAAGTGGAAGGAGATTATAGTGTCTACTGAAAGCAGTAACCTGTATTTCCTAATCAGTGCTTCCTATCTGCTAAAACAAAGGAAGAAAACCAATCTTCTATTTCATGGCATAGATGAAACCAAGATTTGATGGAACCAAGCGCTGAATTCTTACAAAATTTTCACCTATTTTTGCTCATCTTGAAATACATTTACACCACCATTTAGCCGCACAAAGACCTGTACTGCTTGATTTTAAAGGACTCAAGGACAAATCTACAGGGAAACACTACACTGATGCTTGTTACTGGTTGACAACTATTTAGAAATTCTCTAGTAACAGTTAAACATCTGACTTCTTTATCAATAAGCACCTTTGAAAACACAAAGCTGAGGTTCACAAAGTTGATACAAAGTCTTTCAAAATCAGAGCCCATTGCAATAACTAGCAGTGACATGGATGACCGGTGTTAGGGGCTGGAAATGAGTACACTGAAAATTCTTGTTAATTAAAGGAGCAAGCAGCACATAGGTCTGCATTATTTCACACCACACAGTGGCAGGACACAGAAGGCACTGATGTGTGAACAGCAGGAAAATAAAACACTACTAAATTCAGTTTTACTTGTTTGTGACAGAGGAATTGAGCAGCACAAAATCTCAAGTGTTTCTGGCCTAAGGAAATTCATTACACCTATCCTCTCTACACCATGTTTTTTCACCAGCCCTAATCTCCTGCAGGAATTCTGATGTTGGAAAGGCAGCTATAAGTGGACAACACTCAACAGTAACGAGGTGTAATTGTTACTCTGCTCCACAAGAAAAATCCTGAAGAAGATATCCTTTAGCAGACCACATTTTACTGCTTATGTTGCTAGATCCAATGAACTAGGAACTTTATTTTCCAGCATTTCCTAGTCAGTACATGAAAGTTTTCTTCTTAAATCAAACTCTTCTGTGCTGAAAATACACATAGCAATTGATTTTTAGCAAACAGCTGGATGGAAATATTCTAATAAACCTAAGTCTTACAGATAAGGCCTACATCAAGAAAGGTTTTACTTACCGGAGTCCCAAGTGTCCAGATGAGAAAGCACCCTGGGTTTTGAAACGAAAATCAGTATGTTTCATATGCAATACTCTAAAGGCTTTCATAAGGTCATTAAAAACTCAAATGAGCCTTTGATCTTTCAAAAACACCTAAAGAAATCTGAGAACAGTACATGTGACTAAATGTAGTAAAAATACTAGATAGCATTAAAAAATCCTATCTGTCTAGGTTGCCTGAGAGTATCTTCATATCTACCATAAATTCCCTAGCTCTAGAGGCCTGTGTTTCAAATCATGCTGTAATGATTATAAGGATTCCAATAAATTATTTTCACCAGGATAATCTTCTTTAAAGATATTTAATCAGATACCTAATCAACTAATTAAATGGCACATGAAATCCTCCAACATACCTGTGCAAAATATGAAGGGGTAAATATAATAGAAACCAGTACGTACTTCTTGGCATTTTCAAAAATATTCCTCATATATGCTGTGGTTCTTCTCTCTTCTCTCTGGTTTGTAAGCAAACAAAAATTCCAAAATGAACAAAACAGAAGATCAAATAAAACACTCCATGACAGAATGAATATGAGAAATGAATTTGGTTTTCCCTTTGAATGGAAATAATACACAGAGGAGCCTCAAACATCTTCCAAGTGCCCATGCTCATAGGCACTCACACACATGTAAGCCCCGTAACAATACAATGCAAGTTCTGCTTTTATTTAATTTCTTGCATTATTTTAAGAGAACAAAATTTACAGGCAATCACCTTAGGTGAAATGACTGCAAGTCTTGCACTTCTGATAATCAGATGCCCATTTATTTATCTTCAAAATAAAAGAGCCAACTTGTCCATGCTTGACTTTAGGCACCCATTTCAGAGGCAGCTCTGGAGAGTTCCAGTGTTTCAGTTCCAGTGCCTCCCACTCACCTCTTCTGAAAGGTTACGCCACTCCCTCCTGAGCATGCTACTGTGGTAGTGCAAGTGTGGCTCTGCATACTTCACACTCTCCAGGTTTGAGCTGAGTTTCTCCCAGAAGCCTTTGGAGTTTTGGAACTGCAAAGTGTTGAAGAGAAAGCATGAATACAGGCTGTCCTCTTTAAGAAATACCTCATCACCCTCCCACTAAGTGACTGCAAAGACATGTGATTAACATAGCTCCAAAACAATTTAAGTGAAAAAAGTTAAACCACAGCACTTCAACGAATTTCTCTTGATGGAATGGCAGTGGTAGTACTTACTTAAACTTGACTTGAGGTCAAGATTTGGTGCCTGGAAAGGAACGAGTATTTCTGGGTCACAATTCATCTGACCTATTCACATGTTTGAGATGGGAAGAATTGCAGCACAGACTACACTGGCCGTATTGTCTAGACTTCTTCTGACTATACAAAGAGCCTTAAGCTGCTAACTTAGATGTAAATGTTTACATTTGGCCAAATGAATTCCATTTCAGGTTTCTGGTAGTGCCAAATAGAGGAATACCACCATGGTCACAACACATGCAGGATGCTACTATTTTCAAGCTGCATTAATACTTAGATTGCAAACATCCATTTACCAACCTCAAGTAACAGTGCTTCATCCCAGAAAAGAAACAAAATCTAAACATTTCCATAGCAATTTTAAAGCATTGACTCTAATGCTAAAATTAATTTAAACTCAGCTGTGAACAGACAGGAGGAACAAAATCTAAACAAAACCACACTGGTTTCCTGAGCTAGTTCTTGGACTGGGTATAAAGATTTAAAGCTGCTGTTTAGAAGAGAGGTGAGATGCAATCATTGCTGAGGAAGAAATGAGATTAATTCTTTTTGACAGTTTTAAAAAACAAGAGATGGTACGAGCTGTTCTTGCCCCTCTTAATATACATTATCTCCCAACACAGACACTATAGTAACAGTATTTGAATAAAGAGAACTTTGAGTTCACAGTATTCCACTTGCACTAACAGACTGGATTTTGCTCTCTCCTCTCAACTATCCTACAATAACAATAACCTTAAAAGAAAACCTCAAAAGGAAGAAACCACTTCCTACTATAAACTATAATTTGTCAAGGAAAATAAATTTCAAAGACTCTATCCTGCCAGGCACTTTCCTCTTGCTGCCAGTGTCTATTGTCACTTTATTATTGTAGCTGCAACAGAGAAAATAAATCTTGGGTTTTGCTTCATGTTAGCTAAATTTAGCAGCTGCAAACTAGGATCACATATGGTACCACATGCTCACTCTGTTGGATTTAACTCGTCTGCAGAATGTTGCCTAGATGTTACCAATATGAAACCAGAGAAATATTAAATACAGCATAAGGGTATCATCTAGTGACCAATCCATGCAACAGCACCACCACTGCAAAACAGTGTTCAGGCCACACTGGACTTGAATACGTGGCAGGGAGAAACAAGACAGCAATTTTCTTTCATATATTAAATCTCTAAAAGCAAGTGGTAGACTTCAGTATTGTCTGCTTTTAATCCCAAAAAGCTGCATTGCATTAGATTTCATTAAAAAGTCAAAAGTTTAAAGTAAAGGATTTTTAAAATTAAATCTATTATTTCTTGAGGATCATCAGAGTAAGGACTAGAAAGAGAAGGCTTCTTCATCTTAGCTGTTTATTTGGGAGACATTTCTAAAGAGTCAAGAATTAACACCCAAGCATGACACCTAAAAGACATTGTATAACCAGAAGTCAAAGCAAGGTCTCACCAGTTTGCAATTCACAAAAAGCTCCCATTAAGCCTTTCACAAATAGTGGGTTTTTAACTGAAGGAAGAGAGCTCTGTGCTACACCCCTTTGAAAAGATGTAGGGTGACAATTGCCTTCAAGAGGCCCATGTCTCTCTGGACTGTAGTGCTGTGTCTCTCCAGCAGTGATGGCATTCAGAGAGCTGTGTAAAACATCACTCTGCACTCCAGGGGTTCAGCACAGCATGAGGGAGAAGCTCTTTTCCTGTGCTCTGACAACTGCTTGCATTATATATTTTCACTCTTCCCCTGGACCTCCCCTATTTTCCTTATTTCCCTTCTTCCTCCTGCCTTCTCCCTTTCTGACTGAACTTATGTGCACCCCTGCACGTTTTGTTTGTGCTTAAAAAGGTGGGGGGATATTTTTGACTTATTATTTGCAATCCTTATGTAAGGATTAAAGCTTTTGGACAATTGGACTAAATGTTCCCCCTTTCTCAGCATATCTTGATGAACAGGAATTTAGTGATAAAAACACCTAATACCCAAATAGCACAATTTTTTTTGTGAATATGGACATGCCCTCCTAAAGGCTCTCAACAACTCATGGGCTTGAGAACTCCAAAAAGCTGCTCAAAGTAACAATTCACCATTGTTTCTCTGAAATGCCATAAAATCTCTGCAACAGAAACACTACTTGTAGGACCAGATCTGTCACCAGGGTCTGATTCCTGATGCCAACAACATGCACCAACTGACCACTTAAACTCAAGCCATGGTGGGTTTGTGACTCCGGTGTGGTGCCAAACAGCCAGAACATTAAATCTTACCCTGTGCATTAGCAGCTTTGTCCTCATGCAAGAGTCAGAACAATTTGCCATCAAAAGTAGCAGGAAATATTTGTCTTTAGCTCAACTCTGACCTTTTCAATCTGTTTAGGTTTCAGATAGAAATAGGAAATGAGTTCCGCAATCAGGAAGTGTAGCTGCTAAAGGCATGTGCCCCCAGGGGCTTGAGGTTCAATCTCAGACAAATTAAAGTCCTGCTAACTTTGACCTCAGTGAATTACAGGGATTATCTGCACACAAATTTTCTCAAGATCTGATTTTCCCAGGTGTCCCAGTTCTCAGGGCAGCCTTTCCAAGCAAAGTATGCAGAGCCCGATTCTCTGACAGCAACCCTATGAATCTGTGCAGCACAGCTGTGATGCACTGCTGCAGAGTGAAAGAGCAGTGGGCAATTTCACTCATTTTTAAAAGGTTTTGTGAACAAAGATGCTTTATGACTAATTATAAGCACATCTTTAAAGAGCTACATGGAACAACATTGTCATGTATCCAAAGTCTAATCCTATGTATTGCTGGAGTGTCTAAACTCCTCATTCTTCCCATTAGCTCTCCACAACAAACTGCTTATTCAAATTCTCTTCCGAATTTTGTAGGGGAGCGCTTAGGAAAATTTCAAGAATTTCTCTAAACTGGAGCTGAGGGAGTGGAATGGGAAGATGGGAAGAATCATTCATGTTGTTTTCAACGGAAAGTACCATTTCCTACCCAAACAGCATGTGCTCTCCCCATACAGCCCACTGCCCTTTCCAGGCTGTGCAGGAATTTGTCTAGATTTAGTAGCCAAAGCCCTGACATAAGTGCAATCACAGGATGCTCTGGACAAAACAAAATGAGAGGGTCATGAACCATCCACACCAATGGCAGCACAATGAAATAGCCCTTAAAGTTGGCATTTGTAGACGTGTAGAAATTCTACTGGTCTGCTATGCCACCTCTGCCTTCAGCTACCAAAGTCATAAAGTGAAGTGGTATCCATCGGATTAACAAGAATTAATTTGTGGATAATTGTCCCTGTTGAATAGAGGTGTCTTCAGAAAGGAAAAAGAACCCACCATTTTCGAGTCTGATTAACTGACATTTTAGTAAATGCATAAATCATTTCCAACAGGGCAATTTTCTATTCACAACTATTTTTGTATAGGGCTGTGGGGACTCTGCTTCATTAATATTTAGCGCACCCTCAACCCACAAAAAAAGCAGCTACTAATCTGCAAATACAAATGTGGTTTTATACTGGAACTTACCTCTAACACAGGTAGAGAAATAATGTCCGTGGCACATATTACTCCAGGAACAACCTATAAATACAGACAAATATATATATATATAGTCTTATAATTTAGCATATATATATGTAGTCTTATAATTTAGCATAGAACATGGGGCATCTAAATGAATCTCCATCACCCATTTCCTCTGTGAAACTAGCTAGGTAGCCAAAACTGTGCCCTCATTTAAAAAAACATGACATATTAGAACAGTGTCACAGCAGAGAAATTAAAAGACACTATTTGCTCTAACTGTTAAAGTTTTGCTTGAGGTAATTTTACTTCTGCAAGCTTACTTGTAAATTTTAACTCTACTGGTTCTGTTCGTTCTGGAAATAACTGCATGATTTTGCTGGTTAAATGTATTCTGTATTCATTATAAATGTAATATGAAAAGGAATAAATAAATACTTCGTTATGAAAACTGAGATATTTAACCATCCATTCAATTACAATAACTGCTCTTGGTTTTGTAAATGCTTTTATTTGTTGACAAAAATATTATTTTCTGGAAAACACCACAAAGGATAAGACTTGGCAAACCAAAACAGCCACAGAGCACAGGTATCAATCTGAAGCATATCTATGAAGAGGCAAGACACACAAGCTATAGGCTGTACTAAGGGATAAAAAAACCAGACCCTCTAGCTATTAATTAAAATACCAGCTGCTATCTTACCCCACTCCAGTCATGCAGTGATGTGTAGGGCAGGAGTTTATCCAGGTTCTGAGTTTCTGGACACATTCTGCAGTACAGGGAGGCTGAATGTAACGTAAAAAGATTTATAAGGGCAAGATTGCATAAACTATCAATTAACAAGAGTGGGCTTCACAGTTCCATGTCTGACACGTTTTTAGGGACAAATCCTGCTGCTGTCTCTGAAACAGCTTCCTCCATTGTGGAACTGGTCCCATTCTGTGCACAAAAGGAGGAAGAGAAGTCCAGATGGCTGCAGGGCCGGGTCAGCTGCTTGGCTACAGCTCAACACTGCAGGGGTCCTTTGCACAAAGACTCTGCACTGGCTAGACTGAGGAATCAGCTATTAGAAGAGAGTATCGTGATAATCCAAATCCTATTGAAAAAATGGTTTGGGCTAGAGATAGAGGGGAATGGAGCTGAGGAACCAACCTCAAGCAACCTAAGATGATGATAAATCCATTTTTACCATTAGTCAGAAGAATGCATCTGAAAAGTTTTACTGCCAATCTGATTCTGAGATGTCTTTGTATCTTCTATACTACTGATACTGTCTCTTAATGCCACAAAATGCAGGTTAGTTACCACAAACCATAATCAAAAAGTTCAGAAATAAAAGTCAGTTTGCACTGCCATCCTTCTCCTTCAGTGTCAACTCAAGTATGCAGGAAAATTCAGTATGCAGGAAAAGAAATACCTACCAATGATAAATTCTTGAATGGGGTCAAAAGAATGACATGTTGACAGGTTCTCAGAAATCCACTGAATAATCTGTCAGAATGAGAACAGGAAGCCTGTCATTTCTCTCTGTTTAAGCAAGTGTTGTAAAAGAGTATAGAAAATTTGGTTTTGGTAGTAACACTTTGCATGGAGTAGTGATAGAGACACAAATGTTTTCAGGACAGCCTGGACTGATAAAGGGGTTTAGGGCAGCCCAGCTGACGAGTCTCTTGGCACTGCCAGGTGAATCAGGACTTCTCTTTGGCTGATACCATTCATGCCCTGCCCCTGCTTTGTATAAGATGTCAGTCACTGGAAAAAAATTTAGGGGAGGCTTTTTTCCCACCTGCCTTTCCAAGTCTTCTGTGTGTTGAAAGTAGAGCAGGGCACAATGCAGAGCTGCCAATCTCTCACAGTCTCGTTTGCTCTTCTGTAGGAACTGCAGCAAGGCACTGTCACTGATGCTCACATCATACAGACTTCCTGCTTCGCAATCCAGGACTGTTGACACCCATGGGGACCGGATGGAACAGTTTTGTGATGTGTCAATTCTTGCATCCTCACCTGAAGAACATTGGTTTGACAACGAAAAGGAGTAGGAATATAACATTTGCCTGCTACCAGTATTTCTCTTAAGACTCCTAGGCCCCCAGCAGTAAGAAAGGGTCTGTCTCTTTTACTTGTTGCCCTGGTATTGTGCTGAAGATGAGTAGGAATGGTGTTGGCTCCATAAAGAAAGCAGATAAGAAGCACAGTTCGTACTCAGTTCTCTCCTTCCCTATTGCTGACACAGAGAAGGTGCAGAGATTTGAGGCTTACAGTGCTGCCCCAAGGCAAATCAAGGCAGAGCACAAGGACAGTAGCACAAGTCCATTGCTAGAATTAGCACCTATTGGTACAGCTTGTGCAGGTCAGAACAGTTCACAAGCAGAATCATGATACAAACTTCTGTTGGTGGATCTTTTCCCGTCAATCCCAATGGCCAGAACAGGAAGGTTCTGCTGTACGACTATTTTCACTGAAGAATCAGACAAAAACCATTTCATTTATGCTAGTACTAGTGTTCACCACCATAATACCATACAGGTACTGTATTTCAGACTCTTTGCATCAGAGAAATCACGCCCACCACACAGCAGTGGTGCTTTCATTTTTAGGAGGACAGTATTTTATTACACACACAAAACAGGTGATGCTTCCTGTAATGCTGCCCCTGCACCAGTTTCCACAGTTTATGTCTCCTTCACCCAATCAGAACAACACATTTCTGTTTTCAAACAAAGGCACCCCACTTCCAAAAATAAACCACTTCCCACAAAGACATGTTTGTTGGCAATGAAGTAACACGCATCTCATATGAGACTCTAAATTAAATTGCATCAGCCTGATCAGGTGAAGGAAACACAGATTTCCTTTCCCCACACCCTCCAAACACACACATTTAGAGAAACTCAATTGGAGGAAGGAAATGTAAAATCAAATTTACATCTCCATGTGAAATTTTAAAACAGTGGAAGACCAAGAACCTTGTGCAAAGCTGGGGGAAGGGAAACTATGAAACCAAGGCAGAGAATTTAAAATTGAGTGAAAGGTTATCTTCCATTTCATAACAAGCAAGAAGAATGAAATACATTAAGTATGAAATGCCGGTTCAGCTTCTCTTTCTAAAATGGAAAGTAGCAAAAATGTCATTCTTACTTTTTCAGTATCCTTCCTCTGTCAGAACATTGTGCAATAAGGAAACATTGAGAAATACAACTTTCATGTAAAGATATATGAACAAATTTCCACAACAACAATGCAATTACTTAAAGCAGTTTTACTATACCTGTCAGAAATAAACTGTAGCACAGCAGGTCAGGATGTTGAATGTTCAGGAGGTGCAGGAACTGGCCAGGCAAATAAGCAGCCACATAATAGTCTATTTAAAGAAACAACAGTAGTCAACTGAGCACTCGATCACTTATTTGCTTTAAGAGGCTTTTTCATATGATTCTCAACTTGGCCCACTTCTCTGTGAGGAATTGATTATATCCAGGAAATATCAAAGGAGTTAATTAAAAGCTACTGTTGTATTAACAGAGGAAATACTAGCAGTACATTTGGGTTTCCAGGGGAGGATTCAAGAAACTTGAGACACTCAGGAACTTAGCAGCTGGTGTTCAGCAAAGATTCTGAAGCAACTTCAAAGGAAGCTGCTTACTAATAGTGAGGTATTGAAATATCAAATGCCAAATGCAAAAGGCAAGCAAAAGAAAAGTAGCAAAATAACACTGCTACCTAAAGTCAAGAAAAAAAATCCTTTCCTTCCAGGGAAGAGTTAGCCATTTGTCTCCCTACTACAGACAGAGAACAGCAATTACACAGGGAAGTAACACAAGTAACCTACCAAGATTCATAAAAGCCACTTCCTTCAATTGATGAGTTTCTGTTCTTTCTAGAGAAACTGTAAAAGTTTTGTTGTAACCTGGGGAAAATAAAAATACTTTAAAAACCTCAAACAATAAACACCATTTGTTACAATCCACCTATGACTTTCTAGCTAGAAACTTCAGCAGTGCCCATAGACCCAAACCGGGATATTTTAGACTGGTTTATGGGGTTGTCTGCACAGACAGATTTAATCCATCCTAAACAGAGCTCCTGCAAACTTAGTAGACTGGCACCTACACAATGCAGTTTTTTAGTGTATGAAAACTAGCCATGCACTGCACAGCCTGTTTGTGTTTAAAGAAGAACTCCATCCCAGAGCACGCTTGTGTAAAAATACCTTCCCCTCCAAAAACCCAAACACAAATCCTTTATATAGCTGTGTTTCACATTTGGTGATCTTTCAACTGCTTTGAAGAATTTCCACTTTGTTTATCTGCATGCCCTATTGCCCTAATTTAGTTCAGCTCAGTTTATACAAAGGCAAATTTCAGACCTGCTGTGTTTGCATGGGCTTTGCATCAGCACAGCTGTTGTTTTAATCTCGACCTGTACCACACTTCTGGCACCCAGTAAGAGTGACACAATGCCCTCGAATTTCCTGTGTCTCTGAGAAAAGCTGAAGATTATAGTAACTAATGGTGTCATGATCAGGATGCTACTTAATAATGCATGGAAATTCAATATAAGATCCACAGTTTACAGGACCACCAAGAGACAAAGTCACCAACAGCAACACTACAGAGGCAGAGGTGTCAAAAGATACAGCTTTTCATGCAAAATACTGACTGAAGTTAGCTTGCAGTGAGTCAGTATGCTCACCATCACCACTTTGTCACTTGCCGGTGTGAGCACGTGCAAGCTAAAACCAGCACTGCAGAACTCAACTGCAACATCATGACTTCTCTGTTTATGCTGCAGTGACTGTTTGAACAGGGGTGGGAAGCTTCCAGCCAAGATTACAGAGGTTGCAGAACAAACTGAACTCCTTAAATGTCTCCAAAATATGGCTTATAGGCTCCAAAATGTGAGTTATGGACCCAATATACCACCGCTTCTGTGGGTCACTGCAGGACTATTATTAAAATTCTCTAGTACACCTGATGAATCTTACATGCATCCACAAACAGCTGTGCACCAAGCAACTTCATTCCATAGAGGTAATTTCAGACTTAGCTAGTCAATGTCACCATATTTATCCCCAGTTTCTTCCAAGTACAGATCACAATGTACAAGGCCATGGTTGGCTCCAAGCAATCCAACAACCCTTTGGCCACATGTCAGGTGTGTCTGGGAAAATCAGCCCTTTTCAGCAGTGCAATGCACAGTGTGTCACACCCAAAAAGGACTTCTCCAATTTATTAATGCCTTCAAGAACACAAAAAGGTAGTTCACTCAATCCAACAATGTTCCAGAAGCAAAGCAACATGTACGTGCAGCTCTGACATATGAGAAGCATCCTGACACAAGAAAGCAAATAGTTAAGGTAAAACAGAGACATATTGTGCACTTGAACACAGTTACTCTGTAAGCTGTGCAGCTTCTCAGTTGAGAAATAATTTGCCTCTCTGGTCCATGTATCAAATAAGAAAATCTTGATAATGAGAACTTTTATTCTGATTGGAATAAAACAATGTCCTTTATTATTTTAAAACAAAAACAAAGGTCTTAACTTCAAGAGCTAGAGCACCATTTACACAGCAACTATTCTTAGAGTCAGTGGGTGTTGCACCTCTTGCTGTGAAAATGGCATGTTGAACTGGAACTCTAAACAGACATTCAAGCTAAGAGCTGTTGGCTCTATTTCCCATACAAATGCCTTATGGCATAAGTACAACACACCTGCAAGCTCCCACAGATTTCATTGATGTCTGTGCTCAGCACGCCGGAAAGTCTGGCTAGAAATAAGGGACCAAATTAATAACCACTTACAAGGCCACTGGTTTGAAGCTACTCACTCAGCATCAGGCAGGAAGTCTACAGCAGGAAAGTCAACTCTGCAGCTAAAAGCAGCTGCTGTCTTTAAACACCAGCCACAGTAGTTTATTGTCTGCAAACTTTGGTAGCTATTTGTTTTGAAAGGCATTCTGTGACTCTTTCAGCACACTGACATTCTCCAAAATAAAGTACAGTGAGTTCACAAGTTAGTCTTACCTTTATGTAAAAAATATATGGAGTACATGATCTCATGAGGAATATCAGAGGCTAGACTACAACACACACACAAGCCTCCTAAAAAGACAAAATAGGGAAAAAAAATCACTTGCCCAGCTGAATATCTAGACATCTTTATACAGCACAAAACCAAATCAAGACTATTTCAAATTAGAAACTAAAAATAATCCCCCCAAAAAGGCAAAGATTACACGAATATCTACTATGGACTCTAACCATCATTTACCTAATGAAACAAAATCAAGAAAGAACACAGGAGGCAATCTGGCACAATGGAAACCTGGGTCCTGACATGGCCAGTTCTTTCCCTTTGGGGAAGCACATTTTAGCCCTTCCTGGGAGAAATCATGCTTGCAGCCAGAAAACTGATCAAGCCTTTCTCTCTACAGACTGCCTCAATCCAGAAATTTTCTGTTCAGGAGCTGGGAGATATGCTCATCAACATAGTAAAACACAGTTTCTTTGCTTTTCAAATAATCTCATATTGGCAGCAGCATGAATACAATACCTTTCTCACACTAGAAGTGATAGCCACTTCTCCCCTTTCCAGCCCAAAGAACTGCTAATTCCTTTTTTAGGAGAGAAGTCAGTCCTTAGGACAAGTTTATTTCAGCCAGGGAACACCACATACAGGAAGGTTTCCCACTCCCAGACTAATTTTACATCAGACTGATCCTGTTTTGACTCCACTGGATGGTAACCCTTCTTTAATCTCTTATAAAAACTTCAATCCCCTTACTCTGATGCTTTGGCATTCATGTTAGAAATTGCTTCCAAACCACATTATCCCAATATAGTTGGAAAAGCTTGTCCACAAATAGAACTATTCACCTTTTACCTTTATTCACCTTTTACCTTTATAATTTAAAAGAAGCAAAGAAAGTAATACTAATACAGGTACTGTTCTGTAAAAAATCAAGGCTGTTATGCAGAAAATGGCACAGTATGGAAAAAGCACAAGTACAGAAAAAGCTACCCAGTTACTTTATTTGATTAAATGCCTTGGTATTTCACACCACAAGGCTGTGATACATATATGGCTGAGACACTTCACACTTCTGCCTTCTGGGGAAAGTAAGTACTTTCTTGAGTTGCAATTTTTCTTTCTGCTTATTCTTAGCTGACTGAATATTGTTTGGTACAGTTTTGCTTGGATATTTGAGTCATTCAGACAACAGACAGGGCATTTTGCCAGAGCACTTGGCTTCTTTCAGAACATGCATAATTTTTAAAGTAGCAGCATCAGGACTCACAAGGAAGACTGGAAAAACTCCAGCAACCCACAATGCTGTTTTATTATCAACAGCTCCCTTCCAGCACTGCAAATTTCCTTCTTGTATGCTGGAGGCTTCTGTGTACATTGCTCTGTAAATTGCACAACATGCAAGCAAGTGTGCTCAGACTGAAGTGTCAGTGGGTAACGTGCAAGCTGACCACAGAAACAGCAGCTATGGGAGGCTATTAATAGGATGTGAATCTTTCAACTCAACAATATTGGTCCATGTGTCAACAAACTGAACTACAAACAACCGGAAATAACAAATGGTGCTTTACTAATACAGACAGAAACATGGCAGCCTCAGACCAGCAGGTGTCCAGGCAATGTTACATCTGACACAGTCCTGGCAGTCCCAGTAGAACAGCCAGAGACTGAGAGTACACCACAGACTCCTTTCCTACCCCTAGCAGTGCTTTCTGCAAATTAGAGCTGGGTTGTGCTGCTGTAGGGAAAGCTTGTTAGCCTATTGCACTTATATGGTAAGTGCTTGGCGTGAATGCAGAGCCAGGTCTTCCACACTACCTATTTCATAATCATTTACAAAAAGTAACAGCTGTAGCTGAATGTCTCGAGGTGAGAAGATTCACGTGAAGATATACTTGGATGGACACTTATCTTTCCAGAAATAAAAGGGAAAAAAGATATTGAACACAAAGGTTTAAAAAAAAAAGAGAGAAAATAAGGAAGAATTTAGAAATTAAGTTCTACTCCTATTCAGGAAACAGCAGTTCTGGCACTCGACAAAGTCACCCCACTGAGACTTTAAGAGTCACCTGTGATATGCAGACATTAAGTTTTCCCTAGGAAACTTTAACTACAAATTCCTGATTTCTGTTCAAGCAAAAACTCGAGACATGAAGCTGTAACAGCACCTCAACATGGCATCCAAATGCCACAACTCAAACATTGCACCAGGGCATTTTGTCTAGTTGTACTGACTTAGGAGGGACTTGCCTCACTTAACTTCAGCCATCCAAACATCTCTCATTTAGACCCCTATACAACAAACAAAGCAATATGGATTGAATCATCCTCTGGAGATGCCTATTTCTCTCTAGAAACATAGTCCAGATGCCTACATTTCATGCAGATGGTTAGGTGGTGGTAATCCTGTGCCTGTGACCTCTTACTGCCTGCATTCTGTTTTTAATACTGAGCAAATTTAATTGAAAAGTATTTCTAAAGCACTAAGAGAAAATGTAACAGGGCAGTGTTTAATAACCACTGCATTCTGGACATGCAAAGTTAATTCTGAGACTGGAACTGTGTGATCTCAGCTACTCAAGAATTACATGGGAGTTTTTATCTGGAGAGATTTCATCTGTGCTGAGTGTAAGGAACAGAGCTACTTTTCTGCTGCAGAAGTTTCAGAAAGGAGAAGTGATTTCATTCAGAGTTCAGATTGGCAGGAGCCAATAACAGTTTTATTCAATGGGAAATTGTATGGAATATTCCAGTTTGAAGTCTTGCCAATTATGCTTTGACAGGGATGTCCAAATGGTACAAGCAGGGATACTGGCATCAATATCAGAGGTGTGCTAGCAGTCCCACAGAAGGCACAGTGCACCACAAAGATCTTGCAGTCCAGTTTTTCAAATCACCACTGAGACATAAAAGGGAACTTTTAGTGGGACTACCCACAGTGTTCTTCAACAACTAGATATGGTTTTAGCTTGCTCCAAACTGTTCGTTACCTGAAAGGAATTGTGCAAAGTAATCCTCAGTTTCAAACAACATTCAAGGAAAAGCCACATACAGTAATCTCATTTAGTAAGTGCAAATTATCTGTTTTACAGTAAGTGCAATGAAAAGCACTTGTGAAAGGCTCCACACAGACTTTAAATACTGTGTCACCAGACAAAAAAAATTTTTATTTCACAGTAACTAAACAAGAGTCTTGTTGGAGGATGACTGAATTTCACCCTAAACTCAATGAAGTGCTTCAATGTGAATAAACCCCAGAGGAGTACAGGTTTAAAAAGGAAACATATACACAAATCAATATTTTCCATTATTGGACTGGCTGTTTATATAAGAAATTGTCTTGCTAACAGAGAAAAAGTCTAATTACATTTGAAAGATAGAAACTTGTCTTTCTCTTACTTCTAATTCCTTCGCTCTAATCTTTATAAGCGTGCAGTTTGCCTTGGTAAGAGAAAAATCCATGTAAGGAAGCTATATTTCACTTGATTTGCATTAGTGGTCATTTCAGTGCAAGTGTCAGACAGCTCAGCAGTTCACTGGTGTGCACAGCAGGCCTCAGGGAGGGACATGTAAAGCCTCTCCTGCAACACTTCCCTGTACAGCTCTGCTGAGGATTCAAAGGTTAAACAGACACCATCTCTGCCTGCCTGCATGGTCTAATTTAGAAGCTGAAAACAGCTGTGATGAACAGATGTTCATCACTTGAGATCAGTTTTTAATCCAAAAAACCCTGTGGCATACATTAGGATGGAGGGAGACTCCAAAATCCTAAAGGTTCAAGAAACATTTTAGGTTTAAGTTGAAAGAATCATGTATATACTAAACCCTTGAGTAGCACATACCATGTTTACTATCACATACTTGGACCTTCTAAACAACACACACTAACAGCAATATAAAGCTCTTAAAGCCTGCATTGCACATGCTCTGTGTACATATGTCCACTCTGTAACACAAATATATATTAGACCAGAAACCCAGACAAAACCTACATTGAATTTACTTTCTACTATAATTCTGGTCAGCTTTAACATTAGATTGCTTTAATGTAACACACAGCCACACTTTAGTACCTCTTGTGTTCTGAAACTGACAGGAAAACGCTACAGCGTTCATAGACTGAGAGATTTTACTAGAGGAGAGCAAGGTACCATTTCTTTGAAGTTGGGCTACCATAAACTTCCTGGGTTACTGTTCTGTTGTTGGTGTTGATATATAAAACCCTGGGTACTTCAGCTCAACTTCACTGCAGCTTTTGGAAGACAAATAAATTATTAAGACAAATAAAGCACATCTGCCTTCTCCCTCTCCTCACAGTTACCTGCCAAGAATGATCTAAAGGAATAAAAATCTCATACTCACATTACAAATGTTTGCATTTTTGTGTGGTTTTCAATATTTTAAGAAGAAATTTGGTAATCAATTACTATTACACCGCATGATAATTGCTAGTGGAGGTAATTTTGACCATATTTTTATTTATTCATTACCTGCTTTACTTGTAAAAACCTGAAGGTTCAAAGATTTAGATGCAACGTCTTGATCTTGACAGTAATTATATCCAAAATTCACAAGTCTATAAGCAAATAAAGATCACTAAGTAAATCACTTCATCCACTCAGATTTATCACAACAATAATATCACCAGAACAGTCACTATGTAATCAAAATATACTAGTTAAATTATAATCAAATGTTCAGTAATGCAAGTTAAATTAGGCTTTAACCAATTTGCTCAACACTGTTAGAAACAGGAATCCCAGGACTGCACACTGTTGTCCAACAGTTTTGAACATACCTGACAACTTCATATATTCTCTTACTGCATTGTCCAACCATTCCTATCCTTTGAAGTGAAAGCAAGTTCTCATGACATACTGGAAATTCAAATACTTGTGACACCTGATAACTCAAAGGTTTTGCAGACTAACTCTACAGCCCGTGTCTGTAAAGCTACATTTTAATCTGCAATAGGGACATTACTTTCAGTGGAATTACTTGAAAAGAAAAGCACAAAATCACATTCACACAGAACTTGTTACACCATGACATTTTCAGTCTCATGCTGCCTGTGCCTTAATGGTTATACATATCTTTAAATCTACAAGGCCTATTTTCACCCTGCAAGGCATGCAGCAGAAGATTGTAGTCAGTCTGCTTTGGCTTTTTTGTTGCTGGGTGATTTTTTTGTTTGGTTGTGTTTTTTTCCAGAAAGTATTCTGATCCTGTAGGGATTTTCCCCTTAGTCTTCTGCAGTAATTTTGAAAAAAAAATAAAGTAAAATACAGCACTGAAGCTCTTACAAGAGCTGTGTTCTTTCAGCACCAATTGTAAGAGGATACATTGGCCTTTTGTAGGGCAACCTGCACATGCAGGAGCACCACACTGAGCCTTATGCACAGCACTGAGATATTCTCAGATCCACAGCTTGGGAAGCTTGGGCAGGGTGGAATTCAACTGCCTTCAGCTACTGATACCTGACCTAATAGCTCTGGCCTTCCTTTTTATTCACGTACATAAAGAGGCCCTTTTGGAATGTAAAGATGGATGAGGATTATGACAGAGTTAAACCATCCTGACTAGTTTTTTCCCTCATTTAAAAGGGAGCCCTCAGGAGAAAAGCTCAGATGCAGTCATGTGCATGGCACACACACAATCAGACAAATCTTCATCTTTGAAAGTGCAGGCTGCTGGAAAGAGCATGCTGGAGGAGAACAGAGTACAGGCTATAAAAAGGAGTGACTGGTTTGCTTAACTGCCCAATAAAACTTGCAGTAGCAATTAAAAATGCAGAGCTTCTCTTGACAGAAATGTTGACATCACCATTACAACATGCCCAAGGTCAAACCAAATTAATTTAAATAGGTTCAGCATACTCAGAAGGTTTAACCTATAGCTAATTCTTTAGACAAATAATTTTTTTAAATGGCACTAAGAAGCAGTCAAGGATTAAATTACTTTTTACAGTTGACACTGATGAAAATAAGAACTGGAGGTCTGGACACTGTTTTCATGTTATTCTTATGTTCCAGTACCATGTAGGCAACTGCAAACAAAGATATTGTGGTTTGGACAAATTTTATTTGGGTTTGTAAAGTGTTACCACGTATATTAAAAGAAAAGCAAAACAAAACTTTAAAAAACCAAACAACTTACTTTAATTGTGTGTCATTTACAGCAATATCCAGGTGTGATTCCAGCTGTTAAACAAAAAAGAAAACAAAGCTGTACTTTACAGAGGTCAATATACTATGTTTAGTATTTCAGACCAGTAAAATGTGTCATACTCACATTTCACCAGGTTCAAGATTTTAACAAGTTTATTTATCCTCCTCTAATCCTTACAGTCACTTCAAAAACCCCCATAAAAAAGATTCTATTTTAAAAAAAGAAAATAAATCGCTGCACTGCAGCAATTTTCAACCACTGGGACAAAGGTCTAGTAACAATTACATGTTGTAACTTTTATATTCTGTTCTTTGTATTTTGGCTGCAACAAATGTTCCTGTCTTGCTTAAGACTGACACAAAATCAGTACATGGTTTATTTGTCTAGTGCCATAATAATAATAATAATAATAATAAGAAGAAGAAGAAGAAGAAGAAGAAGAAGAAGTGCGGTCAATAACTGTGTATAAGATCAGTATGGTGTCATGAATTTCACTTACTGCCTTCTTGGTCAAAGAAAGTGTAATTCCATTAAAGTTACCTTACAGTGGCAAAATGTGAATCTGACTGACTATATTCTTGACATGAAAATAATGCAAAAAACCCAAAAAACAAAGGGAAAAACAAACTTCAGTTTTCCTCTGAAAAAGTTTCAACAACAGAATAAAGAAACAGATCTCTGTACCAGTACCTGGAAAACATAATTACATCCCACTAAAAATCATCATATAATGAAATACTCATAACTTACTATTGAGTTAAAATTTTCATCAGGATAAAACTGGACACACCTTAAAGTACTCTTTGATTCCTGGAATTAAAAAGGATGTGTTTTGTAAGTAAGACAGCATATTACATAGACTGAAAAGTGATTGGATACTCAGCACCATTCTTCACACTCAACCTACTTTGTTAACAGATATGCAGAAGTTATGGGACAAAAGAATTTAAAAACCACATATAACCCCTTACAATAGCACTATGACATGCTTCCTTCCTGTCCCAGATCATTATCTGCCAATCATATATAATTGCGTGGGCCGTCACTTGAAGCACAGCAATACACGTCTCACACATTTTAGAAAGTTAAAAAAATGTTTTCCATATCTACCTATATGGCAAAAAGAGCTGTATCTTACTTTGGTCAGTTCAAAAAGGGTATCTCAGAAACAAAAACGTGAATACATTTCTCCATCACAGTTCACTTCCTGTTATTTCCTAACATTCACTCTTTTCATGGCTAAGAAGAGTAAATAAAAATCCTTTTTTATTTACAGAGAATGCATCAAGTCCAAATAGTCCCTCAGACAAAATAAAAAACCCAAACCCAAAGTTTCAGAGTTTTTTTCTAAGAACCTGTCCTCATTTGGTAACTCAATAAGTCTGCACACAAAATACTTTCTAGGTGTGAATTCTCTAGAAGAGAGATATTATACTCACAACAGTTTTGGATAGATTTAGATACTTTTGAGTAAAAGACTTTTCTAAAACAAAACAAAACAAAAAAAAAAGAAAAATTTAAAAGCCCACCTTTTTTACAGAAAACACTAAGACCACCCATCTTCTTGCAATTTTCTAAGCACAACAGCAGCTAAGGCAAGTTTGGCTTTTGCTTTAGGTTATTTGAGGCAGGAACAAGACAGACCATCCTAATGAAAGAAACTCCTACTTGCTACCACACACACTCAAAACTTCACTGTCACTAGACAGGCAGGAACAAAACTGCAAGAATGACTTTCACCTCACCTTTGGAACAATGTAGAAAAGTCTTTGCTCCATCATATCCCACTGTGCCCAAACGAGGTCATCTACAACTTTGGCTCTTGGAAGCTGACCTGACTTTTGAATCACCTACGGGGAAAGAAAAAAACATTAGAAGCCATCAAATAAGTTTTGCAACAATTATGCACAGTCTGTGCTTTAAAGAGAAAAGAACTGAGAGAAGAGACACAAATAGTAAGGAGCTTGGAAGGAACAGGCTCCTTGTTAGCAGCATGAAGTTCACCTTTGTTGTGTGCAAGGTGCTCAGTTTAAAGAGATCGGAAGCAAAGTTTTCAGGGTACACCTACTAACAAATCTTTTCTTTCAGGCTTCCTTACTTGCAAGAAATTCAGCACTTAAACTGCTCAAAGTGAACAAAGAATAGCAGAGGCAGCCTTCCTCAGAGAGGAGGGAAGTACCACAGTGTGTTCAGAATCAGCTGCATTAACTGCTGAAGGGAGATGTGTCAGCTCCAAAAGAGATTTCTATCCAAAGTCTCAGCCATACGAGAGAGGGGGCTGGAAAAGGCTAGAACTGTGGAAAACTGTTGGGATTGTATACATGCACACTTGAATGATGTAGGGAGATTTCATGTCAACCAAAACAAATCTGTTTGTCAGAAGGACATCAATTCAATCTGTTTTCATAAGTCTTATACTTAAGTTTTTACTCCACTACTGTAGTCTAGCATATAAAACCCATCTGCTTGAAGGGTCATGATAAACTGAGAAAACCATGGAAGATTGCAAAGTGACCAAAATCAGGTCCTTAACTTTTCCTTCAAAGCCTACCATTCACCTCCATAACACAAAACATTGTCTTTCATGACACAATTATTTGCTATATTAGACGAATGTTCATTAATAGGAAGTCTTTTAAACAGAACATACACAAAAAGTTGATGACAAATTCACTTTAGGAACAGAAAAAGAGATGAGGGGAAACAGAGATTGGAACATTCACTGTACTCTGACTGTATCTAAGTTTTACATCTTTTGTTCATTTGGTTTTTTAAGTGAGTCCTTTACTGGGTTCACACAGACTCACAAAAGACAAGGTTAGGAAGGCAACTCTGAAAATATTTTCAATGGTTGCAAATATTTAAAACAGTTTTAAAATGAATAAACACTATATTTACTTCCAGCTTCTAACACACAGAAGCATTCAGCAATACATTAAAGAGCCAGTAAAATAATTCTCCTCATAGATTTCAAGGTGTAAAGTTTTTCAATCTGCTTCGTGGTTCCCTACATGAGTTGCCATACTAATCAATGCTTTCTTTAATAAACTCTGTGTTGCCCAAGAATAAAACTACAAAAACTTTCAAAACTTTCAGCTAAATTAATTGAAGTAAAAAAACCTCAAACCCAAAAAATTTTCAATCTTACCACTTTGTGTTCTTCTTCTGCAACAACATGAATGTCAAATTGTTCAACATCTTTAAAATATTAAAAAAAACATTACAAACAAACACTTTTAAATGCTTTTATACTGCTTATTAAACAAGCTCACCTCTTAGAATTCTGTAAGAACACTTTAGGGCCAAGAAAGTTCAACTCAGATAAGAGGAAATCTGTGACACATGAGCACAGATGCCTACACAGAGACCTGGAGTTTCTTCCTTTCCTGAGAGCAGCCTCATCCTTATGGAAACAGTTCCCTGCTCACATCAGCACAGCACAGACCTGAAGCGCAATGACTGGAATGTGCCCAACCAAGCCAAGGAGCACATGTGGAAAGAAAGAGTCTGTGGACCTGCATGCCCTTTTCGAGACTATCCCTGACCTGTTTCACTTCCTAACATGAACACCCCTCACAGTCCTTTTCCACACAACCTTCCTAAAAGTTATCCACAGCTGGCTTGCGTGAGAAGTGCAACATTCTCCCAGCAGATGCTGTGTTTCTGATTTAGCTCTGTCCACCTAAGCCCAGCTACTCAAGGTTGGTGTCTAGCTCAGGGAAGATGGGCCTCTCCAAGGGGATGGGAAAAGAGATCTCACTCTATAATAAGAAGGAAAACCCCAGCCTTTCCCAAGTGTCCATCTTTATTCATTCCCTGCCATTAGATTAAGCTGAACATGCAATGGTAGCTGAAACCAAGGAACTATTGCCCTATCCTTGTCCCACCTCACACCTTAAATGACAGCCCACCTTTAAGTCAATTGATTTGCTCTGAATTTATATATGCATCTATAAAGAGTCTATTTTAGCTTTTTTAGAAATAAAGATAACTGATGAATGCATGAGCTAAGCAACTAATTGTAAACAAAGATGACCATTCTGTTAACATTGAAAAAATCTGGTAAATGACACAGTTTTCAAAAGACCTTTGGAATACCTAGAATAACTCACACCCTTCTTTTTCCTGTTTATCTTTCCCAATAAAAGTCTACCAAAAATACAAACTACAAGTCATCTTGAAGTAAAAGAATGACAATGTACTTTGAAAATATTTACTTACATTTATCTTCTGAAACTAGCAAGAGACGACTTTCTCTAGAAGCATTTCTGCCTTCAACTGGATAAAGAAACTATACAGAAAGTTACACAAAAGTAAGTTAAAAAACCGAAGTCGTTTAGAATATTTATCTAAAATGTTTTGGGTTTCTCTTTTAGCTGGATATTTATGTATTTTAAAATTAAATCAGATACATTAATGATATTTAATTAATAAAAATATCTATTATTATATACTAATAGTCACCAGTCACTATAACTGCAAACTTTGGAAGACTGAAGAGAAATAAAAAAGCAGCCTTCATTTTGGAGAAATATTCTATACCAAACATTTTATGAAGTTTCATTTTTTTATTTCTGTGAAGAAACAGAGGAACATTATCTCTGTAACAGTTGCAAGACAGCATGAGCTATTTCTGCACTAAACCATGTTTTCTCTCTAGCACAGCAGATTAAAAAGGCTTATCTTCAGATTAGTTGAATACTTTACCTGTACTCGAACACAGCTATCCACAGCCTTTAGGACTCTCACATTATTAATGGGATGGATTTCGATTAGCAAGGTTAAATACTTGGATACTGCAAAAAGAACAGGTTTTAGATTACATTCTTTTATGTTCAGAAGTTTGTTTTCTAAATAGAAATTACATGAGAAAGAAAGCAAAAAGGTACAATATTTCAAATAGTATTAAAAATCCACTTGCAGTACCTGACTGTAAGAGCTGACTTGTTCTTTCTTCCTCTGTATATTGAGAGAAGCTGACTGCTGTGGGGTGAGAAAACACCAACACAACCACAGTGAGTGTGCATATTTGACATTAATCTTATCAAACATCTTTGAAAAACAAACTTCACAATTCTTTTGCCAAAAACATGTATGCTAAAGGAACATCAGAAGCTCTTCTAGATGTAGCAGGCATGAACAAATGCAGGCAGAGGAAGTGAACAAAGGGTCAGTGTGTCTTAGATGTTTTAATAAAACAGCAATATTGTCACAGCTGTGTCTTTATGTTGTTACCTACATTATCTGATGATGGATCCACTGAAATTCATAAACTGCTGTGGGCAACACATAGGTCAAAATAGATTTAAGCAATTCTAGACCCAAATGTATCATCCTACTAAATTAAATCTTTACCAAAAAAATTTAATGATACAACACATATTTACCCAATAAGGTCCTTTCATTGTTGACTGAACAGCTGATTATGTGCAGATCCTTCTCAAACATATAGAGGTGCTACAGAGAAATACAGTAATGTTAGTAACTGTGCTTTTTAAAACTCCATAAAGGAAACCATCTAATTACTTCTTCTTAGGAAAACACTGCTGTCCCACAGTTTTTATCTTTAAGCCATATCTTTCCCAGAAGAACCATGTTTCAAGCTTCAATTGTAGTAGTTCTTTTCCTCGTGTTTGTGTTTTTACTGGCTGTTTTGAGCTCTATGTTTCCTCTAGAGCAGTATAGCAAACTTTTATGTAAATACAAAATTTCACTCATTTCATACTATTATGGGGGATACCTGGAAAAACCTATTATCATGATTTTAGTTACTGAATTGCAATATGTTCAGTTTTAGAATAAAATAATCTCTTACAATGGTATCAACAAACAGACCAAGAATACACATAAAAAGAAAACCCCAAACATTTACTTCTTGGCACATGTGTGCAACATGAAGAGGAGTGGAAAGGACTTGTTGTTTAGAAACAAAGATTGCAGGCATGATGCTTTACTCCTCTCAAGCCTTTCAGATGTTCGGCAATGTGGTGCATTTTAATATAACTGAGAATCATTCCAATACCTTCTCCAGTATCTTTTCTTTTTCAAACAAGGATACGCTCTTTAAGGATGTAACATACTGTGTTGCAAAGCATCAAAATCTGAAACACTACAGCACTGTCTTCACCAGAGAGAAACCTGGCATTGCTCTCACCTCATTTTGTTTAGTTTGAAGATCGTACAATCCAATGTGAGTGTTGCTCTGATTTCCCTAAGGATGGAAACAAATTAGCACTAGCAATATAAATACACACAAAGTGAAACATTGCTCTTTTTTTATCCTGCCTCCCTGTTCTCCCTGCCCCCTGACACACATCCTCACACACTTCCCTGTCCTATATATAAACAGGCAGTTAATTATCTAATTCCAAGAAAGCAAATTCTAATTCCAAGAGAACAAAGATTTATTTTTTCCTTTTAGAACTAACACATGGGATAAAGCTGAAATGTGGCCAATCCACAGCCTACAAGCCATTGCATAAACCAAGTGCCTCTCTCTCACTTTGCTTCTAAATTGGTTTTAGTTATGGGCAGTAGGGTCAGGAAGAGACATATCTGTACAAGAATAAATAGGGATGCTCTGGCCCCTGGAGATTTAAGGCTGGTATTCTGAACCTCACCAGCCTGGTGGGTCATTGCTCCAAAATGGAGCAAAAAAACATCAGACATCACCAAAAATCAGCTTCCAGTGATCTGGCTGTAGCCTGGAAATAGGATTTCAGGTCTGCCTTAGGAAGTGCTTGTTTGAAGGCTAAGTATTTTACATGCTCACCATTAACCATCTACCTTGGAAGAGTAACATAATATATATCCTTTCTAGCTTATCGATAATTAATATAAGATGATTTTGTTTGGGGCACTTACAAATGTTAGGGACTACAAATCAAAACTTTACTACATCTTAATTTTTACCATGCCTTAAATTTTCCAAATATATTAAAAAAGAAAATTCTGCCTCGCAGCATACACTGGATAGCAAATCAAACTGATGTCTATTAATGTACTCTGGGTATAGACACCAAATTGCTAAACTACTGAAATTAAATCCAGCCACACAGGCTTCTACTTACACAGTGAGCATCATTGTTTTTAACAACTGCTTAGGGGAGAGGGGAGAGATCTGTGGTTATTTACAAATTTATGGCATCTTGCTTTGTGAAGTTGAAACAAAAGCCTGAGTATTCGCTTCCTAAGGGGTCTATTTCTGAGTGTCTCATTATTGTTGTGGCAATGACAAAAGTCTTTGACTTCTGATTTAAACAAGGAAAACAAAATGTCTTTATATTAAGACACAGGCTCCAGGCCTCCTAATTTAAGATTAAGGAAGTGCTTTCACAAGTAACTATTTTTTTTTCAAGTGGGTCTGAAATATTAATATCCCCTGTACTTAGATACTGAAAAATACACTTTACAAGATTGGTAACAGAACTACATCAATGCCCATGACTATGCATAAACTAGGACATTTGTTTTCATGTGCACTCTGAAGATTTTTGCGTTACCTTGCAAATAGAATTCACTTCTGTTAAAAATCTCTTCCTTTACACTAACTATTAATATCACAAAATACAGACACTGTCGAAACTACAGTACAAAATAATACTCTAAAATAAGCTTGCAAATAAAACTCATTGTCCACCTTCCCCTGGTTTCACACAGAATACGCTTGACTGTCTCTCACTTAGAAGACAAATGTTGTTTTCTGTTTGTATCTATTGGGAAACAAGCCAGGCCAGCTCAGTCTAGTTTACATCCTCCACACCATACACCTCCCAAAGAACAGGCTACAAGTGGCCACTTCCCTAAGCTCCACCAACTGCTTTCAGCAGATCCCTACAGACTCCAGTGGGAGCTCACATACCCAGCATGTAGGAAGACACCTACATTTAGAGCTGTGAACCTTGAGCTACAACTCATCCCTTGTGCCAGCTGCAAGAGTCTGAAGAGCACACAAGGCAGCTAGACTGCCAGAGGCCCAAAAAAGCTTAGTGTGAGATTCCACAGGTGCTAGAAAGCAGCAACACCACACACATAGTACCAGATCTTCTGCTGAGCCTGATGGTTAGGTCTTCTAGAATTTTAAGCACTGAAAAAAACCCTAAAATTTGACACACTCTTTAGAACTGTTCTTATGGTTACTGTTGTCTTGTACAGAGTCCCCTCCCTATGCTTGTACCAAAGGAAACATCCACCCACAGTTAAAGTGTATTGCACCTTGATGGAGGCCTCATGTCTTCCCTTAACCCTAGGAAAGCTGGAGAGTTTTAGCATTTTTGAGCCAGAGTGGAATGAAAGGTAGCCCTACTCTACTGGAGTTGATCTTGTATCTGGACACCTCAAGAACCAAGATCCTCCAGGATCCAGCTGGATCTACAGACTCCTCTGAGCTCCACAGTCAAGAAGCACAGTTTGTCTCATCAAAGGAACAATGAGAACAAGACAAAGTTTCACCTTCTGAAACCATTAGAAAACCCACTTAGAAGTAAAACTAAAAACATATGCCAGGGAGAGCAGAATCCCTATTAAGAAGCCTGCTCTAGATACTTCAAGACATCAAATAAACAGTGGTTACTTCAGACTACTTGCAATAAAGTGTTATGGATGAATCTTAAAGAAAGGTACATGCAGAAATAGTGTTAGATAAATGGCATCTAAGACATTTCAGTAGGAGAAAACATTTAATTAAAGTACTGCATATGAATTTAATAGCTAGGTTTCACTAAGAAATTGAGGGTGAAATTAAGTGCTGCTTATGAAGTGTTTTATAGAAATTGCATATCATTCATGGGGAGATTCTGGGCCAGCAAACCAAGGGCAAAAACTTTATGCACTTAACCATTTCATCATTTTTAACCTTTGTCTGAAGTGGAGATGGGTATTTTCCTACTGCCCAACCCCCCAGATCGTAATCAGTCGTGTTTCCATGTTCTAACACTTACTGCAAAAAAACATTAAACTACAAGAACTCAATTAAATTCACATACAGTATTATTCTCAACTGTATTTTTATTAAATTCCAAGATGGACTTACCTTCCAGGTATAAATAATTTTTCCATTTCTTTCAACATTTACAATGTAGAGTGCTGATGAATTCTCAGAAGTGTCTGAAATAAGAAGTACAAAAAGGTACAGGATTTTCATTTCAGCTGGTTCATCACATAATTTATGCACACTTTAAGCAAATATGCTAAATACATTTTTACTTGTAAATACTTATTTGCATATGCCAAAATTACTCCCTTCTGGAAAAAGAGAGAGTACTCCTTACACCATGATTTAAATCTGATAAACTTATACAGAGACAGTTAAGGGATTTCAAAACATGCAAGAAAAAAAATTAATTTTGTAAACTCCTACCTCTTCATTATAATTATGATTCTAATGACCACTGCCTTTTGTTGTGAAAATTAAATGTGCTTTTTCAAAGAATAAAAAAACCAAACCAAACCAAACCAAAAAAAACCCCCTTGCATTGATTCACTACACACAACATGGGGTTCAAACAGTTAATCCATACTCCAATGCTTTGGACACTACAGGAAGACAGAACTAGCTTGAGGACAGTATCACTTGCTCACACCTGCCCCTTCAGCTTCTCAAAGGAAAGCCTGAAAATAAACTACGTCTTAAACATTACTTCTACAACACCAACACCACCTCTCCTGTGTCCTTCTTAGCCCCTCCTCCTCCTCCAAAAAGAAATAAATAAAGAAAAAAAACCACCAAAATCCAAAGAACCACAAGACTAAATACAATATAGAGAGATATGCAACCTACCTACAAGTACGGGGAACTAAACAATGCAGGACAAGAAATTATATGGGATGTGAATGAAGGAGTACAGTTAAAATGGAAACAAATGAGTAGGAAGCTAAGATGGACACAGAAAGAGAAGAGCATATCTGGACAAAGCAGTACAAAATAAAAAGAAAACCACCAGAAAAAAAAGATAAAATATTGTACTCAAGGTAAAAGAAATGCATGCTTTCCTGATGCTGCTTTTATGTCTTCCAATCACTGCAGGCATCAAAAATGTGTTTATTTCCAATGGAAGTTTTTACTAAAACTGGAAATTTTGCCCTTAGTAAAGTTGAAGCTGTGTGATTGGTCTCAATTTTACAATAAAGGTGGTCTATAATTCAGTAAGCATCAACAGAAAGAACTACCCACAACCCTCTGCAAGCAAAGTGTGGACAGAAGGAAGATACTAAGTGAAACTTAGTTTAACAAGCTTGATACTATAAACTGGCTTGTACAACTTGTAGTGATAACAAAAAAACCCTGTTTTGAAGCATTATCAGAAGGAAGAAAATTTACCATTTTGTTGTGGGAGGACAATGAAAACCCTTCCTGTACATTGAGCAACACATCACTTTCTATTGGTTTCAGATCACTCGAAGTACACTACAATACCACTACGTTAGGGCTAGATGGTGACAACTGGGAGAGTCTAAGATAACAATATACTCTTTTTTTTTTTAAATCAGAAGCTTCCTGGAACTTAACAACCACCTCAAACTTTCAAGATGAGTACTACAGTCTCCACATTTTCTCAAGCAATACTTCCTCAGATCAGAGTTTTGGTAGAGAAGAAGGTCCATGGGCAATCTCCACATCAATGAATTTCCCTATCACGTGATACAGACATCTTAAAGGTGCTGAAACAGTTCTGTGTCAGAAGAGAGTTTCTCATCACTGAACAGTCAGCGGGACTATGGAGGCAAAGAAGTGACAATGGTCTCTGCCCTTGGGAAGTCCTGCAGGAAAACCCTGCACACAGAATTACAACTTCTTCCTCATGCCCACAGCTGAGACCAGCAGATGAAGGGCTGCAAAAGAACCAACCCAGCCTGCCTGCCCAGCACATAGCTTTTATCAACATAATCAGGAGAATGTAGAGTTTGGTTTCCTGAAGGCCATTATATGCAGCTCATACCAAATTAGGTGGAATAAAGAGAACAAGGCTGGTTCGCTTCACTTGCCACTCCCTTCCTATCACCACAGCTACTCCCAGCTCTCATGCAATTAGCAGCTCTCACATACTATCAAGTGCTTTCGAGTCCTTAGGAAAGAAAATAATAAATATGAATAAGTTACATCTGAAAACTCTGACACAAAAGTACCATGACTCCTAAAAATTACTTGCTTTCTGTGATTAGATATTTCTTTGATGTTTAAATTAATCTTTTCAAATCCCTACCTCCCACCTTCTCATTCCTAATATGACAGCACTGCATGAGGGGGAAGAAGTCCCTATACACAGGTAAGTTAAAATACAGTACAGCAGTGCTGGCATTTGATCAGATGCAAGTTCCAAACTAGATTCTTCTGATTCTCTATTAACAGGGACATCACTGAATGAAGACTCTATTACATTTTAAAAGACTCAATACAATTTTCTCCTTCCCAAACACAAGTCAGTGCCGTTTGAGACCCTTATGCAATTAATATACATATTGATTTATCTTTGAATTCATCACTGATTAACTGATAAATTAATAGATTCATCATTATGCATGGAGAATTTCAGAATTTTACCTCAGACCCTTTCATTACCCTTTTCAATAATTGTTCAGTAAATGTAGAAAATCCAAAGTATTTGTTAACAGATTTTTTAAATGATGGCTTGGTAAATAATTCTCTTATTCTCTAAGCTGATATTTTCTGGTTTGTCACCAAGCAAAATCTTATGAGCCTATTTCGTAACAGCCCCTCAATGCAGGAAGTAAGTTACGTATTTCAAGTGAAGTAAAAGCAACTGGAGGGGTTTCAAGTTCATCACACTTGCATGTCGATGGTATTTTTACTGAAGCAATAACAATTACAGAATTATTATTATTATTTTATTAGAATAAGGTTTTCATCAGTTTCTGAAAAGCAGAACTGAGCCAGCTGCTCTGCAGATGAGTAACAAGCAAAAAGCCACAGCGCCAAGAACACGGGAGGTCACTTTTTTCCAACCACTACCCCGAGCGCTCGCTGTGCTGGCGATCGCACGGTGCTGTGACAGATGACGCTGCATCTAATTTTAAACTAGCACTCGTTTACCAGACACACCGAAGTGTTCAGGCTGTGGGGGTTTTCCTCCCAGAAAGGGGAGTAGCGTGGGAGAGGGAGTAATGGTAACACTTATTTTTTTGGCGGGGGGAGCGGGGGGCGAGGGGGGAGAGAAGGGGAGAAAACAAAAAGAGAAAGCTCCAAAAGTGTGAAGAAGCAGGAAGAAGAAACAAGCTGTGGAGTGTAGTAGATGCGTCGCAGTGTTTTCGGCATGTCAGAAATTCCTTGAGGACAGCAAACTCGCCCGTCTCAAGTCCCCTGGCACCCGAGGGTCGCTCCCCTCGAGCCCCGGCCGAGGGGGGCCCAGGGGCCGCTCCCCCGCCGCCATCCCCGGCCCCGCGGCCGCGGCTCTCGCTGGGGACCGACCAGGGATCTCTCGGGACTCGCACCCGGGGGTCTCGCCGCAGCCCGGCTCCTCCGCGGGCGGGCGGGCACGGAGGCGGCCGGAGAGAGGGAGGGCCGGCCGGCCGGAGGGATGGGGCTCTCCTCGGCCTCCCGGAGCGTTACCTAGAGGCGCGGCGCGGCCCCGCTCCGCCAGCCAGGGCACCACGTCCCTCCGCAGCTCGAACTCGGGCACCAGGCGCAGCAGCATCGCCCCGGCCCGGCCCGGCGCCGCTCCGGCTCGGCCGCCCTCAGCCCGCCCCTGGGGAGGGCACCCATCGGGTGTTCCGGCGGTTCCCGGCCCGCTCCCGGCGCCGCCGGCCCTTCCGCTTCCTACCGGGCACGGCCGCGCCGGGACAGCGCCTCCGAGCCTCCCGCGGCCGGCGGCCTCCGTGCAGCTCACCCGCGGGACTCGAACGCTCTCGTTTTCCCCGTGGAGCGGGCGCCGAGGCTCCTCCTCAGGTCCGCTGGAAGAATCGCAGAATCACAAAATATTCTGAGTTGGAAGGGACCCCCAAACATCATCAAAGTCCAGCTCCCGGCCCTGAGCAGGTCAGCCTCAAGAATCACACCGTGTGCCTGAGAGTGTTGTCCAAACGCTGCTTGGTGCTGTGACCGCTTCCCTGGGGAGCCTGTTCCTGTGTCCATCCATCCTCTGGGTGAAGAACCTTTTCTAATATCCAACCTACACCGCCCCTGACACAGCTCCAGGCCATTCCCTCCTGTCACTGGTCACCAGAGAGGATAAGAGGCAATACTTTTGGAAGTTTCGCCACGCAGTGACTCAAAGTGCCTCAGACAGCAGCCTGTTGGTGAGGCCTGGAGTTGAGCTTCAGTCACTGGGTGTTCACAGACCCAGACGCCCTGTGATGAGTTGCCCTGCTTGTGATTCCCCAGGAAGCATTAGATGTTTTCCAGAACTTCAAGCAGCATCCCTGTTTTCTGAGATTGTGCACTCTGAAATTGCTTGTTGAATAGATGGAGGCTCTGTCTGTAAAGTACTGGCAAAGCTTGGGATGCCCTCTCAGACTAGGCCTGGTCTGTTTGTGCTTTCCATCTACAAAGGAGGTAAAACTTCATGTAATCTTAAGGGGGGTTGTGGTTTGTTTGCTTGGGATTATTTTAGCTGCTGAAAATATTTGAAGCACTGATAAGGTGCTACTTCATGGCTATCTATAGCCTGCCTAATTACAATTTCCCTTCTGAAATGTGCTGGCCGATACCAGCCAGCTAAAGGTGGCATAGAAATGGAGAGAGGCTGTGAGGGCACACACCAAACTTGACGTACCCAAATACAGAACAACTTGAGCCTGTTCTAAGAGCTAATACTGTACCAAGTTTTTCCCCATCACTGCTAAGAACTGGAGCTATAAAAAGGCCAGATCAGAATCAGGTATGTCTGCAAAGTGTGGATGAAAGGCAGGTTGATTATCAAAATGCAAAGCAAGCACGCTCTTCTTCTCAATCTCTATATTGCCAACTTTTACAATTTTACCACAAGTTTTGTAATCAGCACTTTTCTTAAAGCTCCTTAGATCAAGTGGTTGTGCAAGAATTTCAGCTTATATTTTCACTGTTGTGAAATAAAGCTTGAAAATGTGACTGGAACATTAATTTCTGACACAAAAGTAGAAAACAGACAAGAGGTCCCAAAAGGATGCGTTTTTTGAGAGAAAAGATGGGGCTAATTCATGAGTATGAGTATTTGGGAATGACACAACTGGAGAGACAAGCAAAGGAGATAAATAAAGGCAATGAAATGACTGATTCTATAAGTGCAAAAGGGGAGATTTTCACATAGAGAAAGTCTCCTGTACCCAGATCTAGAGTTCATTAAAGGCCAGATGAGGTCAACCGACAAAAGTTTTCCTTCTGCTGTAAAGCAAAACAGAAAGAAATGTGGAGATGGGTAATAAAGAGTCTGCCTATTTGCATTCTCCAAATGCAGAAAGAAAAGAAAGAAAATGGAATATGTTTGACTAGTATGATGGTACTGGATTACAAGAAAAAACCCCAAATACAAGAACTATCACTGTTCTTTTGTTTCAATATCAATCATACCAGTTTTATAGTTCTTGAAAGAGAGCCAACAGAACTGGCGGATGAACTATTCTCTAGTATTTACAGGCCAAGAACCATGTGACAGTGCTGTTCTCTTAGAGAATCTTACACAGGATGTTAAAGGCCCTTGGGACAATAGGAGCTGTATGCAGTTAACATGTAATTTACCCAGGAGACTGCTGGATCTGCCATGGTGTGAGCTGGTGAGCAGCTGTGCAGACAAGTGGGTGTGGAGGTGTTCCATTGTCCTGTGGTCTGTGCATAGGATCCATCCTACAGTCTGGGAAGGAGTTTCCCTGTCTGGGAAAGAATTGGAAGGATTTGTGCAAGTTGCTGGAGGAGTTTGTGCTGGAGGAGTTCACAGTCAGGTGTGCAGTAGGAGAAACTTCTCTTGTTGAGAAAGTAGTTAACAAAATTTCTCTCAGACTGTGCTTTCACTAAAAAAAGGAGTCTTCATTGTTTTTGTAAGCCAAATATGTTTACATTAATTCATGGAAGGTTCTCAAGACTCCTAGGCATTCCTCTCTCAAGGCATAGAGTGGCACCTCATCTCCAGTGCATCATCCAATGTAGAACTGAAGTCAATCTTCCCAGAATTGTAGTAAGGATTCCTAATTTTCCCTGTAGTCCAGCAGTTGATCTGAAATCCACCAGTTTCCAGTGGCTTATCCAATAAAAAGTTACTGCTTCTGCAAATTACTTTAGTTCAAATGTAAAGGTTTCCTTGGGACTTCTAAAGGTTCAAAACTACTGATAACCCTGGGAAATGTCATTATGATTCCATGGTGTAATTATCTGTACTTTCTCAAAATTGATTAATTTTAATTGATTAATTTTAAATTATCACAGGAAATATCATAAAATGCTGACAATTGATGTCTGCATTAAACTTTGCCTTCAACAAAGTGCTTACTTAACAAAATGTACAAGATAGCCAATCTTTGAATAAAAACAATCACAGATTTGGGTCTTTACTGTCCTACTTTTAAGGAATAAGTGAATGGTCTTGCATAAGAATTTGTAATACCATGAAGAAAACTCAATCCCTTGCTGCTCCTTTTCCTCAAGATACCACTAAGTGTTTGCTACAGTTGCTATCAGTTGAGTAGCACCTAAGACTTTGAAGTGCAATGGTGTTTCTCTTTCTCTTCCTGTGTTTTCATTTTTACCTGTTTTTTTTTTTGTTTTGTTTTTTTCATCACTTCTACCTAATTAAAACCTAATTCTTTCACAACTGTAAAAATTAATTCACAGATTTAGAGCTTTTTATGTAAAACTCTGTATTCCTTGAGCCACCAGTCTGGGTGTGGACATCAGAGGCCATATCTACAGGCCCAGAGCTCCAAGTTGAATTCCTAGAAGCATAACACATTCCTCAGAAACCACAAAGCTGACTTGTTCAGAGTTCTTCAGGTAATAACTCAGTATAGTGTATCAGACCACCTTAAACCTGATACATAAAATTAAATAGTTGATGCAAAAGTCATAAGCATCTACAAAAACCCTTCAGCAGTCTTTGAATCAAGACAGAGCCTGATGTATTCTTGATAACATCTCCCAGCTTTGCTAGATGGAGAAAGAAGCTCTTGCTTTAAAGAAACAACCCAATTTCTTCTCTCTCTCAGGTGAAATTATTGTTATAATCCATTTTTCACTTTTGCTTGTGTCATGAAACCAAATTGTGAATTTTGCTCTCAATTTGCTCTCCTTTTCTGATTATCTGACTCAGTTAATTTTGGTTTTTAATTACAGTCTGAAGCTGTGCAGGCACAGGAGCTGATCCTGATGGAGCAACTTCCAGGAGTGGGCTGTGAAACTAAAGCCCCCTTAAAAAGACAAATTAATTTTTTTCTATTTTAGTTTTAATCAGAAATCTGTTCCTGCCTTAGTAACAGGAGGATCTCTCTTGAATTTTTATCTGGATTGAGTCTTGACCAGAGGGAAATCATTAGAGAGCACTAATGGCCCCACTGATTGCATTGTAACCATCATCCGCATTATTTTACTGCTAATAACAATTTTTTGTGCTAACTTCCTGTGTGCCTATTATCCCTTTTCACACAGTTCATATGGCAAGAATTACAAAATTATACCGTGACACAAGTGTGGGGCTGATGAAGCACTGCCCCCTGACACGGCAGTGATGGGTGTAAGGCACCTTTCAGCTCTCAACAGAACAAAGCTTTGTTCATGAACAAAAACATACAGAGCCATAAACCATTGATGTGTTCCACTTTGGGGAATTATACATAAGACTTCTTATGAAGAATGAATATCTGGAATAATTATTTAAGCACATGACAGCCTGGCAAACAGTTCATGACTTTTTTGGGAAGTACTGCTTACTGAGGGCAACCTCTTTTCCCGCCATTCCAGTAACAGAGGGTTTATTGTCATCGTGTCTAGACAGTTGTTTCCTTGAAGAATGTTTTCACCCAGTCAAACACAAAAAATATACATAAATTTTCTTCCTCAAGTTGGTGCTTAGTATGTTTACTAAATCCTCTTGGCAACACAAATAAGATGCAATTTGAAATCAGTATTTTAGTAGTAAAGTGTGCGATTTAGGGTTGGCAGAATAAAATACCTTTATTTCAGTGTGTGAGATTACCTTTTTTGTCTCTTTAATCGCTGAATATCAACATAGATCGGAGTGATTTCACTGAAATCAGTCAGCATCCATTGTGGAAGCCAGTGCTTCATGGAAGTGCTTTTGTATGCTTTGTTTAATAATTCATCGTAGGAAATAGTCTTTCAACTACTAATGAAAAAAAATCATCTTGCTAATTCATGCTTATGTTGAGCAGCACCTTCTTTTAAATAGCTTCATTGAAGTCAGCAACATGCTCAAGCCAATACCATGAGTGAACGAGGCTCCTGAAACATTTAAGGTATTCCTCAAAGTGAGAGAGGGGAAGAGAATGGGGCTTAGGGAAGTCTCTGACTGTCATCCAAGTGGCCTTTTTGTTTCTGCTGCTTCTCCCTGCATGGCCCAGGCTCTGAGGCTCCTTTGTTCTTTGCACAGCCCAACCCCTGCTAGCACTGATGAAAGCCCTGTGAGCACACACTGTCTCAACAGCTGTTGGAGGAGCTCTTGGCTCTATGTTTATTCATCCAGCTCCAGCCTGATTGGGATTCATCGGCAGGGTTTAGAAACGTGCCCTTTTTTCCTTTGTAATTTTTCCGTTTTGACTTCATTTAGAATTGCAAGAGGACAGTGCCAATACTTCGCAACAGAGTTGCAGCTCTCTTGGGAATCCGTATAATAATGCATATATCAGCCGTTCAGTGCCAATTTCTTCCACTTTTTAGATGTCTTTCCATTATCATTTTTATTCTAAATTGTAAGAAATATTTAGCAAAAATGCATTCTTTCAAAATGTAAGGCTGCAGCACTGTAGAATGGAGACAGGGACAGCACAGGATGAACACATCAGTCTGAATTTTGTCTCACTGAGCTTCAGATCCTTTGAAAATAGGGTTCTAGCGTGAGGCTTTTTGTCTAGGCTCCTTCTAGTTAATGAGAATATAGAACTCCAGAGAATAACTGATACCACCTGGTTTTAGCAATTAATTTAAGGTGCATTTTACCTGAGTGTGGATGCTGGTTCTCCTGTCCCCTCACTTCTGCTGTCATGCCCATGGAGAACATGCAGCTGAAGGCCTGGAGGAAAGCAGGACTGTCCCTTCCCGTGTCTGCCTCCAATTAGATCACATCCAATGTTATACAGAAGGAGCCCTGAGGGTGCAGTTTGATGAGCAGCTGATCTAACAGCTTGTGACTGTTGAAAGGATGGACCCAGACTTCATTCCCTTCTTGTTTTCTTCTCCCTTCCTCATCCCCAGGTCACTCAGCCTCTTTATTCATTTGCCAGCTGTCCTGTTCATCTAACACCTCTGTGATCCAGCTGTACTGGCTAACACACTAAATCTATTTACTTTTTTAAAATGATTTAATTTTCTACCAGGTTATGAAGGTGTCTCCAGTCACAGAAGGCTTTTACAAGTCCACAGCCATTGCAAGGGAAGTGGTGGTTGTGTGCAGCTGGCAGCAGGGAGGGGAACAGAATAGAAGACCTCCTGTACTGGTGGCAGCGAAGTGTTAGACCCACATGGCTCATTCAGACCCTTTGCCAAATGCCTTCCTCTAACTTTCAAGTTGAAAGAAGCAGTCGTTCTTGCCCAGCATTGCTCTGATCCGTTGCCCAGCCACTGCTGGCATAGTTTCCAGACCAGAGAACTGCTCCAACTGAAAAGTAACCTTGAGGGGAGAAAGAAGGAGCTGGAAAAGGATGGTTTCAGTAATGTCAGCTATCTAGCAAGGTTGCTGAACCCTTATGTCAACAAAAATGAAGTTACTCAACAGAGCTGGGAATAAACCATGGTGTAAGGTTCTGCCAAACTACAGCCTTAGGATGGGGTTAGTGGTAGTAGAGGCACCTGCTTTCATTGACTTGCAGTAAAAGGAGTCTAGGTATGAGCTTTTAGCTGATTGAAGTCAGGTGAGTAAAACCTACTTTTAACCTCCTTGGCATGCTTTTCTGTTTCCATCAGGATCAATAGAAACCACTAGTTTTTAATACCTTATTTGTGTACTCTTAACAACCATCCCTTTGATAGTGTGCAATACTTTTAATATATTCAAACTATTCCCTGAAAATCTAAATACATTTCCCTGGCACATCCTAAAAATATCTTTTATTTATTTTATGTTGGTTCCAAACAAATGTCACATTAATAAGCAGAGAGGCTTGGGTAGGTGTACGTCATCAGTCACGCAGTGGTTTCTTCTTCCAAAATACTTCCAGAATTAGGTCTAGCCTCTTTTAACAATGAACTATTTATAGGATTTGTAAGGGCCTTATCCTCCAACCCTGACTCAGCCAAAACTCACCACTGACCTTGACTTCCTGTAGTCTATTCTTGTAGCCTTACTCATGTGAGGAGCTTTTTATTCGCTGACCTGACTTGGGGAGCGTATTCTCATGAGTATGATTTTGCAGGCTTGGTTCCCAGCTCAGTGGGACATGGTAAATGTCACAGAATTAATTCCTGAGATGCATGTGTTATTTTTACAATGTTATAAGTTCAAAAATAAGAGGGAAATATGCAGCTAAGTTCTGCATTGAGTACTACAACAATAAACTGAGTGTAATTACATTAGGTCTGTACAGCTACGAATGAAAGCATTAAATTATCATTTTGGAAGATAGTACATGTATTTTTAGAAGAAAGTAGTCACTAGATTTCTCAATCATAAAAATTATTACTCAAAGTAATTGATTTTTTTCTCAGGAAGCTATAACTGGTTTTAAGTAGAATATTGCAGTGTTAGGTGATTACACTAGCACTGTATGGCATTGGCAATCTTTTTTCTGTATTTTTTGTGTCTTTTTCTAAAAACCCTCCTAACTAGTGTTGATTTTACTAGTAGTTTTCTATTTTTTGTTATGATACAGGATGATACATTCTAGAAGCTAATATATTGTCGTTAGTGGGTCTGCGTAACAAGGTGTATTGTCTATATAAAAAACAAATTACTGTTAGCAGTCTATTATGTTTCCATTTGTTTAGAATCCCAGAATCATAGAATCATTAAGTTTGAAAAAGACCTCTAAAATCATAGAGTCCAACCATGAATCCAGCACCACTGTGTTCACTACTAAACCCTATCCTCGAGTCCCACATCCACACAATTTTTTGGACACTCCCAGAGATGGTGATTCCAGCCCTTTCCTGGACGGCTTGTTCCAATGCCTGACCACCCTTCTAGTGAAGACATTTTTTTTTAATATCAGATTTAACTGCCTCTTCCCTAATATCCAGTCTAATGACTCTTCCACTTATAAAGATTGTAGTTATGTGTATTTGTTGTGTCTTCTTTACAACGTACTATGTTACACATCTCTTTCTTTTTACTTTTGTATTTTCTCACTATAAAGTGGAAGCAAACACAAGCATTGCAATCATCATATCTGACTTGTTTACAGCCCAGTCTCCCCTGGTCTCTAACCAAAAGGCATCTTTTGCTTTCCTCTTCCTCTTTTTCTCACTTTGGGCCTCTTTCCACTACAAATGACATCAGTCCAAAACTGAGGAATGCTGCAACTGGGCTTGATTCTACCTCTTCCCAAAGCACTGTTAATTGCTCTTGTCATAGCAGGAGTACAGAAATCAAAAATTTACTTTAAATTGCATATGGATGCATTGTTGTACCTTCAGAAATGGTCAGTTCCAAATGCTTTTGAGAGAGGTGCAAGTGGCCCTGTGGTTGTCAAGTAATGATGCTGTGCACCCGTCTTGGATGTTAGGTTTCATTCTGATCTCTGATAGTCAGAGATTGGTTTATCCTCAAATTCTAACATTTAATATTCCAGGGTATTCAGATTAATTAGAACTGTACATATTCTCAAAATCCATAGAAATGTTTAATTCCTTTTTAAGTTTTAGGCTCAATGACATTTTTTATCCACAGTCTAATTACAGGGTACATGAGAAGTAAGGGAATTATTTAAAACACTGCCATCATTTAATTGCTTTGAATGAATTTCAAACTCCTGTTCCATCTTTCCTATAGCACATTTTAGTCTTCTGTGCTCTTTCCTAAGTCAATCACAGTTAATTTTTTATATTTTTCTTTGGAGAAGCTGCTTTCCATGCTCTGGATAATTCTTGTAGCTTTTCCTGAACATCTTCTGAGGAAGGCTTTTGAAAAATCTTCTTTAAAACCCAGAAGTAATGCATATGCACTTTTTTTTCCAAACAAGTGTGGTTTTGCTTTGCATGGGCAGAGGTGTTTGGCCTATCATGGTCATGGTTAGGCCTTTCATAAGTCTGTCATTAGAGACTGGGTCAACCATTTGACCTAGTGATAAAGATTCTTATCTTAAAATGTCTAGAAATGTTTTTTAGCCATATTTTTGTGGATATATACACATGTTACTGACTTAAAATACTGTTAGATATTTAGATGATTTAAATGAGAATGTTTATACGTTGGCCCATGAACTTTCTCTTACAGTGTTGGATGTATCCTGCCTGTGTTTTATTTTAAATTTATCAGTTTATAAGATCTGTGTTATTTCCCCTATAATCCTTCTGCTGTTTTTGTATTTTTATTACAAGAAAAATATTATTGTAATCAATGTTCTCTGCTGGGAAAAAAAAGAAGATAAACAGAGGTGATTATTTGTTTTGCATGAAACTCCAGACTAACTAAGCCAGACAGATCAAAGGTCCATCTAAATACCAGCTTGCCTCTGACAGTAGCCAGTAATAGATAATAAGAGAAAGCATATATAAAAACATAAAAGGTTTTTTCCTTCTCTTGCAACTCCTCCAAATTATAAAATTAAGAAATCAAGACAATCTGGAATATATTAATTTATTTTTTTGGCATCCAGAAAATCCTATGATATTTAGTTTAATGATTTAATAAATGGGAAAAGGTACATCTGTTAATTTAATTCTCCTGCCTAATTATTTTTTGTGGTATACTGTAGTTTTTAAGCAAAGAAATATAGTGCATAATCATTCTTCACTCAGGATTTTATATACATTTATCACATTTTTGTTTTTCTAAGGTAAGGAGTGTATTTAATATCCTTTCATGTAAAATCTATGCCCTACTTCTTATCATCCTTATTATACTTTGTGTTTTTCTGAGACTCATGTTTGAAAAGGTATATGGAGGCTTTATTCTTTGTAATTGTTGTTTTTATTTTCTTGGGAGTGCCATTGATTCATAATTTGCATCTTCAATATTGTAATAAAGTTCCCTTTAATTTTTCTTACGTCAGTGACTATTTGCTTGTCAAATTCCCACCTAGACCTTCTAATTTCCATTTTATACTTTATTTTCCGTAAGTATCTTTTTGAAGACATGTAAATGAGTGGTTTGTTTTTCACATTGAATGTTAATTATCAGTTGTAGCTCACACATTGCTTTTAGCTTTGGCCCTAGGGCAGGAAGCAGCTGTCCGGGACAGCAGACTGGTGGGGACAGTTAAATTGCTGTAGAAACAGTCTGTACTTGGCAACATCGTTCAGAAGACTTCAGGAGATCAAGATGAACTCATGAGGTTCAAGGGCAAGAGCGAGGTCCTCCACCTGGGCTAGGACAATCCCCAGTATCAGCACAGACTGGTGAATGAAGGGATTGAGGGCAGCCCTGCTGAGAAGGACTTGGGGGTGCTGGTGGATGAGAGCTGGACATGACCTGGCAATGTGCACTCTCTGCCCAGAAAGCCAGTGGTGTTCTGGGCTGCATCCAAAGCAGCGTGGGCAGAGGGGAGAGGGAGGGAATTCTGCCCCTCTTATTTTGTTCTCATGACACCCCACCTGGGGTTCTGCATCCAGGTCTGGAGTCTTCTGCACAGGAAAGAAACAGAGCTGTTGTAGCAGTGTCAGAAGAGGGTCACAAAAATGATCAGAGGGCTGGAGCACCTCTCTTATGAGGACAGGCTGAGAGAGTTGGAGTTGCCCAGCCTGGAGAAGAAAGGACTCAGGAAGACCTTTTTGTGGCCTTTCTTTACTTAAAGGCAGCTTACATGAAAGATGGAGAATGACTTTTTACTGAGGCCTGTAGTGATAGGAGAAAGGCCAATAGATTAGATCAATAGATTAGAATCAATTGATTCTATTGAGTTTATTCTATTGATTAGAATCAATACATTAGATTGGTTATAAGGGAGAAATGTTTTATGATGAGGGGTGGGTGAGACACAGACACAGGTTGTCCAGGTGAAGTTGCCGATACCCCATCCCTGGAAGTGTTCAGGTTTGGATGGGACTTTGTGCAACCTCCCTGCCCATGGCAGGAAAAGATGTCCCTGACCATGGCAGAGGGTTGGACTGGAGGATCTTTAAGGTCCCTTCTGACACAGATCATGCAATGATTGATTCTGCGTTCACTACTTGCCAAACCCATTTTCTTACCTGCTCCTTGCCCAGGAGGAAGAGAGTGGCCACACGAGACAGCAGTGCCTTGCAGTTGCAGTAGGTTTTACATGTTCACACATTCCTAGTGGGGACTGTGGGTAGGGAAATGCGCAGGTGGTGCTGGGCACACCAACAGTGGGACTGTGGCTCTTAGTTATGGGAACAAGAAGCTTGCTTAGTTTTCATGCTCTGAACTGCTTAAGGACCTCAAATTAGATACTCTATACTGCTTTGTGGACTGAGAGCCTAATGAGGTTAGCTAATGAGTTGTATGTCCCATATTGTGCAGAGTGAATGTTTCTACAGTTTTGTTTTAAGAACTCTGTGAAAAATAGCCTTGAGTGGTATTCTCAGGCTGGGAAAAAATTACATAAAAATGCAAATACATTTTTGAAAACCAATTTTAATTACTTAAAAGCTAAGTGTACCAAATACCTTAATTCTAATTGTCTGATTGTTGTGTGACTTTTCTCTGAAGTGAGGTTACAGTTCTTTAGGTACCTTAAGGACACCTTGATATTTCACTGTAAAAACCCTCACTTTTTTTTTTTTTTTATTACCACAATCTTATTTTTTATTCTACATTTTAATTATTGGTAGATAACCTGTATAAATATTAATCTCTTTTTCTCAAAATCCTAAAATAATATTTTTGGTTCTGAATGTAAAGGTCAGCTCCATAAGTAATTTTAAATATCAACAACTCAGATTGCCTGAACTAAAGGCAGTTGAAAGTAATGTGGTTTACTCTGGCTCTGGTTTTTGTCATTTCTGGAAAGGTTTGAAGTTGGTAAATGTATGGAAAGTTAGAAAAAGATCAGTCTTGCTTAAAAGCCAGGTGAAGGTAGAAAATTTGCTCCGTAAAACACCCTAATGAAGTAACCATGGGAGTCACCGAGGAGGGCAGGCAGCATCCTGCAGAGCTACATTTCCAGCTTGCTGATCAGACTGTTCCTTCCACTGAGAAATACACTGAGGGCACTGGATGAATGCACAACATGCAAATCTAACCAGTTGTAGGTGCTTTTTGTAGTTCTCCCATGACTAAGAAGCTAATGATCATGAGTAATTTATTTCAGCCTTTTATTCTATGTCTTTTTATCTAAAGATGGGATCCCCAAGAAGTCACCTCCCTCAAACTGTGGAAAGCACAGAGCAGTAATCTGTAACCTCCTCTCAGTGCTTCATTTTCAGTAATGCCCATCTGTAAAGCTGCCACTGCTCCAGCACATCTGATGGGCTCACCAGGTGTGCACAATACAGTTTTCACTTTCAAATGGCCAGTGCAAGTACATTTGTTTCAGGGGACGGCAAACGCCTTAAGCTTGTTTCTACCAGCTTTCAATTTGCTCAGGCCTGCCACCCTACTGCCCTCTCACCATCCTTTCTGTAGGAGTTGTCACTACCAGGAGGAGCTGAGTGTTTTGAAACATGGTGTTGCTCCTGGATGATCAGTTTGATCAGAGCAGACTGGTGTTTTCAGGTGAAATGCCTTGAATTCGCTTGGGAGTCCTGGATAAACAAGACTAATGAAAACATCCAAGTCTTTTAGAAAGTTACCTAAGAACCCAAACTTGTGCCACTATTTAGTGAGTGGAGGAAGATGGGCAAGAGTGGTCTGTCTGCCCCCCACCCCACCACCCCAAGGTGCTTTGTAACTACAGATACAAAGTAGTACAAATACAAAGTAGGACAACTGTGTTCATGTAAGGCATATATAATTTTTGCTTAAAAAGGGCTGTCTTTGAACAGTAAGAAGTAGGTGTGTTAGGGTGTGTGAGGACCCCAGTAAGTTGTTGGTTGGTTGGTTGGTTATAAATGTATATATATATATATATGATATATATATTTTAAAACAGAGAAGAGAATCTTGTAAATTACAGTCTTATTGGTGTCAGACTGTCCCAGATTAATACATCAGCTGCTGTTACCCCACGAAGATATAGTTGATGCTACTAAGAGTTACATTTTATAGCATACTTTCTAAACACTGTAATCCAGCCTTTCCCATCTGGATTACACCTCTCACAACCCATCTAAAATACAAAATAAATGAAAAAGAGGCAGATATTAAAATCTTGGAAATATAACTAATAAATATAAAAGCTGGGAAAAAATTCTGTGCAGCAAAAACAAATTAACATAAGTAGCATAACATCTTTAAACTTTCTTTTTTTTAATTGAAACAATTCCAGAATTTAAGTCACTTAAGGCTTGTCTGTAGGCCAGACTGACTGGAAAATGTTTCAATTTCAATGAACCACTGTTTGGTTTAGTCTGAAACTGGTAAGACCTGAAAAACTTCCACAAAACCTCATTTAAATATAGTAATGCCCAATTTTGGTAATGTAACATGTACAAACAAGATGTCCATCAGTTTAGTTGGCAATTTTGAAAGATTTCCACTAAATACTCTGCAATCTTCTGAAGCATTTGAGAACCACAAATACTATGGACTTTTTTCCCTGCTATTTAGAGAATAAATGTGGCTTACTTTCTACAGGTTTTTTATGTTAGTATTTTTTATTCCTGCTTCAGTGTGGTTGATACAGTAAAGCTTTTTCTCAGTGCTCAGCTAGGGTCTTTTATTCTGTTGGGTGCTGGTTGTGTCTTTTGACCTGTGTTGGGGATTTACTGGTACAAAACTGGAACATAATTTGGTTTTGGTTTGGACCAGAATTTGATGTAATGTTTTTAACATTTGTATTCCACATGCATCTTTGTAGATTACACTTATGGGCAAAGGATTGGTGCACATTTGAAAATTAGCTTTCTAGACCCTAGCTAGACTAGCTAGTAATCTTACTGTGGGAACAAAATCAGGTTTTAAGGGGAAAATTAATTAATTCTATCTCATTATTTTTTTTCTTTTGTTTCCTCTAATATTAATTAGAATGACTAAATGTTTTTGAATATGTCATTTCAGCTTTCAGTTTCTAATTTTACAGTATTAGGTGATCAAGATTGCATTCAGATCAGGGTTTGTATTTTTTACAGAAAAATGTAATTTCTACTATAAAAAATACATGTGAAAGCTCAAGCTGCAATTTTTAAAAACTGAAGAAAGCAAAAGTCAGGTTTACACAGATCAAAGGAGTTACAGCAGTGAAGAATTTGGTTCCAAGGCTGAGATCTGGCCACTCAAAATTATTTGCCCTCTCTAATGGGGTGATACAGACACCATGACTGCAATAGGGCATCAGTTTACAGTTTGGTTCATTTAAACTATTTCTTTGCCAGAAGTGCAGGGAGTCAGCCATAAAAGTGGCCAAACCAGGAATGTATTGTTCTAATGTTTATGAAGTCAGAAACCCCAAGCAAAGACCCTTCAGCCATTCTATCCCATTTTGTCAACTCTTTTAAAGTTTTGCAGAGACAGGGTGATATGGAATATGTTTCATTTACTATAAAACATTGCCAGAGAAAATTCTGAGGGCATAAGCCACATTTCTGGAAATTGCAATGACTCAAGTGACCTCTTGTTCTGACAACTACAATTTTAAGCCTAGACTACTCTGATCTGTAATCAAGATAGGGAAAAAGAAACAGTGATGTGGGCAAAACAGACAGGACTGGATTGCATCAGAATATGGTGTTTGTTTTCTTGTCTGATCCAATATAATACATAACTTAGAGATAAAGAGTAGTAAGAAAACTGTGAGGATTTCCTTTCTCTTTAATTTAGTAATTTGTACAATTGTTTCAGGTTAGTCATTTGCTTTCAGGATTGTTTGTATTGTACCAGACCAAGGGCAGCTGTACCCCTATGGAATCATGGTACTGAGAAGCTGTGTGGGAATTCAGGAAACTGGTGTTCCATCCCCTACACTGATCTGATCTGCTGTATCCTAGACCATCCTCAATACAAGTGTGCTTAACTGCTCTTAAAACTTCCCATTTCCTAAAGCCTTTCTAGTCTATGGCCTTCCAAGCTAACCTGTTTTGGTATTTAACAATCCTTTAGGTTGGAAAGCATATTTCTAATGTCTGTGCTGAATCTCCCATGCTATAAAATAACCTAATTATTTCTTGGTTTTCCTCTTGTGGCTATGAGCAGGAATTAACCATCTGCTCTTCATTTAAGGAGAGACTGTTTCATTTTTTTAATCTACAGTTATTTAAATATATATCCAATGTGATAAAATGCAGTAAAACTGGAAGGGTGAGGATTTGCTGTATTGGACCTGTTGGTGATGTGTAGGCTCACTGTCCTTTCTGTGTGGCAGCCTGCCACTGCTCCTTAGCAGTAAGAGAAACCCTCCCTTTGGCCTCTATTTGTACTGGTACAGCCAGGTGGAGATTTTGTAACTCCTTGCCCTGCTCTGAATTTTTGTGCTTGTAGTGCAGATGTGGCAAGGGCTTGTGGTGTTGGCAAAAACCTGTGTTAAGTGAATTTGTCTCAGGCATGAATTTTACCCCTTACACAAGTGTAACCTCAAAATGAGCAGGTCCTGCCATTGCCTAAAACTGTGGAATCATGTAGACCACAGCAATAGCTTTTCAGATCAGGACATTTCATTCAGTGTTTTAACCTCTTTAAAATATTTGTAATTACTAAAAGCCAAATTATATTGTCATGTAATGCTGAAGAAGCTGAATTCTGCTGAGTTAATCCTGAGTAATACTGCTGCCCTTAAAAGCAGGTTTGACCTCAATGTGTATGACAGACAGGATTAATCAATTTAAAATGTTTTCAGTATTTCAGAAACATGGAATGTTAGTTTCACTAGCTGAAAATGAAAAAAGCTATTTACCCCAGTAAACAACATTTGATCTCAGTTTAAATTACGGACTGTGGCTCTGCAAAGTGGATGTGGTCATCCTGCTCTTACTCATTGCTGTGTAGAGGGATCTCAAGCATGGTAAATGGGGGTAGTAAAAGGTCTGGGATAGTAAAAGCTCAAGAGCTCCTCAGCAGAACAAAATTAACTCTAAGAAATTACAAGTGTTATAATTCAGCAGGTCCTTTTTCTTCCATCCCCCCTCATGCTTTGAAACAGGATTATCACATACACAGACTGTAGAGTGGATCTGTGGCATTTAAAGAAGCATTTATGGGGACTACCAACAAATTCAGAATTTGGCCTACCAACCATCCAAAATGTCAGGAATTATTAGCAAAAAAGGATTTTTTTTTTTTTTAGCTCATGGTTACAGGAAAATCTCCAGTATGACATCTGATCCGCAGAACTGATGCCACACTGTCTTATCAAAATTGCAGAGATACCAGAGAACTCCAAAGTGTGAATATTTTTGCTTTTTTTAAGGTAATTTTTAGATTTCAATGACACTTTTATAATACTTCCTTCTCATCCAGCTCATTAAATGCTGGCCATATCCTACCCTTGATCATTGTAAAAATCATCCTCTGGTATTAAATGAAAAGTGACTGAGCCAGGTGTGAAGTACAGGCTTGGAAATTCTGCATTCCTCTGGCCTTTCTGTAGCTCCAAACATCCCTGGTGAGATCCAGCACCATATACCTGAGTGTGAACTAATGTTTGCTTCCCCAAAGGCATGCAGCCAACACAGTCTTATTTATTGATTTCACACAACCCTAAGTCTTCAGTTTGAAATTCAGTTGTATTTTTACTGAAAATTCAAAGTAAATGGATATTTTCATGTGGCTTAGAAGAGCAGAAGCCACACAAAAATGGAAGCAACTCTGCATCTTGCCCTCTAATGGAAAATCCAAGCACTCAGTTTCCCAGAAAACCTTCTCAGAGCTGATTTTAATGTAAGCAAACTACTGCTTAGAGTGCTAATGTGTTATTTGCTGTGACTTGTGAGATGTGTTTCACTGTTTTATGATATTCTTTTGTAGGTGCAATAGCAATCTATTGCCTACATAAGATTATATTTTTGAAATGCAGTATTTTTAATGTATGTGCCATTGTTCTGGAAATTTGAATTGCATATAAAAATTAACATGAAATTTTGCATTGTAAATTGGCTTTTAATGTGCAAATTATGGTGCATGCATGAAAGTTTTGCATCAAAACATTGGGAAAATAGACATAAAGTGATTTTTTAAAAAAATGAACTGATAAGGAGTTACTTGTAAAATGTAAATTACGAAAGAAAAGGAGGAAGGGTAGATAAAATGTCAGTGCTGACATTTTTGTTGCTGCTCATTTGCAATTTTAAAAATGAAAAAAAGTTCAATAAAATGCCATACCAGCTTTTTCTTTCCTTACCTTGATACAGCATTTTTAAAAATTAGGATTAGATGCTTACTGTCTAGTGCAGAATTGCTTTAAGCTGTTACTTTGAATGAAAGTTTTCCAGAGGAAAGACTTTGAGATTTGGTTCTCACAAAGCACGGCATAGGATTCTTCTTCGTGGAAGAATTCCTTCTGCTTGAAATGGGCTTTGCTTCCCAAGGCAGCAGTGAGATGGGGTAACTTTATTCTGTGCTCACTGAAGTCAGTAGGAAGTCTTGGGAGTCTACAGAACAGCATCAGCCTCATGGGGAGCTTTATAACCAGTCAGAAGCCTTTTCTACATCAGAGCCTTGGCTGCAAATTTTTCTTTGCATCGAACACAGTCACCAAGTCATCTAAATGCTCTGGAAATCTCTGGAGCTGCAAAAAGATTCAGTGGGCTTTGAATTACTTCCGAAAGGCCTTCAAGCCTCTCTCTACAGTTAAACTTGCCCTCGGAGCTCTGCAAATGTGTTGTATTAATTTTTCATTTGAGTTCCTCTGACTTGTTGTGCACAAAGTACAAAAAATGAAAAGATGCTTTAATGCTATAGCTACGGACATCTGAATGATAATCAAATATTAATCATTTCCTTGTTTGCTTTTGCAGTTGATAGAGGCTAGGGAAATGAAGCCTTACAGGTGCTGTTCTAAAACAGAAAGGGCATATGAGAAGAAAGTATATGTGAATATATTGGTGGAAACTATACAAAATAATACAAAAAAGTGAACACTACATTCAGATTAATATGTTGGAGAAAAGTCAACAAAACCTCTGTACCTGATGTGGTGTTTCACAAAGTTACTGGAGATGCTAGGGGTCAATGGGCAAGGGTCTCCCAGTGTTCATAGTAAGAATATTGATGTTTTCAGATTTTTGTAAAACTTAAGTCCCTCACCAAAGTGTTTGAAAGAAATGGAGGTGTCATAGAATGAAAGAAAAAGTTCTCTTCAGAGTTCTTGTCTTCACAATGAAGTGTATTATAAAGAGTCTCTGGAAGTATCTCTACTGAGATGGACACTGCCCAGTTAACTGGTCATAAACAATCTTGGATATGAAGAAATTAGTTTGAGAATGGTAACAGATTATTTGGGAGAGTCCAGTTCAAAGATGACAGCTGAAAATTTCAAACACTGAGCAGCTGTAATGGCTTCTGTATGAAGAAACTCAAAATAGTTTTGGACTGAGTAGCTTGCAGAAGAAAATTTAAGGAAGGGTTTGAGAGAGAACTCTGAACTTGTGAATACAATGGGAGTTAGCCATCATTTTCGGTGATTCAAGGATTTAGGAGGAATCAAATGAAATCCTGTTGGGAAACATCTTTAAAATGAACAAAGGGATGTACTTTTCCAGGTAATGTATAAGTATGCTACAGAACTAGATACTTCAGAATATTTTGGACTTGAAATGTGTCATGTCAAGGAGCTGCTACATTCACAGATACTGTTTGGTAACCGTGGCACAGGATGTCAGTGCATAAACTCCAGTTAAGGATGTCCTTAGCTGTAAAGTGCCCGTGCCTGTGGATGACCTGGCTGTGGATCTGTCTCATCTCTTGTGTTCATTCCCTTGACATCCACTGCTGGGCACTTTAGAGACAGGTTACAGGGGGCATGGACCCAGCTGGACTCTGACTTGACCTGCTGTGATCAAAAAATGTCGTAATACCTTTTTTGTTGAAACTTTGGAAAGAAACACATGTTCATTGAAATTCACTCTTTGACCTCTGTGAACACAAACTATCAGTAAAAAAAAAAAAAAAAAGTGTAAAACCAGACACATTTCACATTTTTAATGTCAAGTCTTTGAGTGACTGTTTCTGAGTAATCATTAACATACCATTATGGTGAGACTCCATTACCTATCAACAGCCCACATGTTGCATTTGGGGGGAAAAAGAAATGGGGGAGGGTTATAATGTATGTTGCTTGTAGTTGGATGCACATTAATATCTCAGGTTCATTCGTCAGACCTATACTTTTTACACTCAATTTCTAACCCTTATGGTTTTAGCCTATTTCAACCGGTATTGTTGGAATATTGTTGGAACCAGTTTTGTTGAACTCTTTGTCCTGATAGCAAAATTAACTTTAAAATGTTCTCTTCATCTGTCTAATAAACAGTTGTTTTAAAATGCAGAAAGTTTTTTTAAAAACTTCTGGCTATTTAAAACTTGAGTAATGAAACTTTTAAATTCAGTTTTAGTAGAAATTAAAGCCTTAGTGAGTAGAAATCTACATTTAGTAATGAACAACCATAAACCATTGTGAGTGATAAAATCAAAAGATGGCAACAAAATAACAATTGAAAATATTTTGTCATGAATGTTGGTGAAAGGTAGGTTCTTCTGAGCAAAGCAGTTGAGATCACTGTTAGGTTAAAAGGAAGAATTTTGCATTAGAGAAGTGTGTGATGAGCACAAAAATGTCAGCATAAGGAGTGAGAAGATCAAGTATTTATTGTTCATAGACCATAACCTGCATCTAACTGAATTATGAGGTAATAATGTGTAAAAAAATTATCTGACCTGCAGAAAACTATTTAAAAACCCATTTTTTTGAGACAGATGCTTAACAGTTTTTCATGCGGAAGCTGGAAATATTTTAAAATGTTAATGCCTCTTTGTGCATTTTCTGCCAAGATGGATTATGTTATTTACGAGATTGGTTTTGTTCCTGCCTTTACAAATTATTGGTAATGACAGAATAAAAGTGCACATCAGAATCCCCTAATATTGATGTTCTTAAGCTTAAGTCCTAAGCCTTCACTTCTTGTGGCTGTGCCACAAAGAAATTATTCTGAATTCAGCAGCTCTCCAAATAAACAACACCCAAAGCGAGGGCCAGCCACACTACAGCAGTGCTGTCAGCTATTCCCTGTACCTCTTTTCCAGTGGTGGATCCAAATGAGTGTTCATGCTGTCTTCCCCCGTTCCTCCTCACAGAGCTGGTGGGACAACAAAGGCTGATCCCCTCTGACAGAAACCCTGTACAGGACACAGGGCCACAAACATCTGCTCCCTCACTGTCCCCTGTCCTGCTGTTGGCTGCAGAAGAATCTCCCACAGAAGCTGGATTCCAGCTGCTACTGGGGGTGTCTGCAATCAACACCTTGTCATTCAGGCTATTTTTCAGCTTAAAATGTGAATGTAAAATATAAAGGAGGCTGTTTATTATTGATTAATTGCTTAAGCTTTTAGGAGATAAAGTGAGAAGAATCTCTAATAAATATGTATATCCATGTATGGTTGTTTCCCTTTAGAAAAGCCAAGCAGTTCAAATCAATGAAGGCTCCAGCTTTTTGGTGATTGACTGAGCTTCTGCTGAGCAGACTACTGAAAGCAGAGTGTGAGCTGGAAAGTCTGATAATTCCTGAACATGTGCGAAACAGATTTCTAAGCTCTTTCACCAGCAGCCCTTGGAGCAGCCTTGTGGCAGGAATGGAGCAAATGGAGAACACATAACTGAGGGAGCAAAATTATTCTCAAGCAGAGAAGGGACTATTTCCCATTGTCACTGGATGTCAGAAGGTTTATCTGTGGTCTTTCAGAAACAGCCAAAAGCACGAGCCCCCCCCACCCCCCAGGTGAAAGTCACATTAGTAACAGTAAGTGAACTTTCCATATTTAGTTGTGAGACACATGAGAATCATAATGAGTCTACAAGAGCTTTGAAGTGAGACACAATGATAGGACAGCAAAAAAAACCATCTGGATAAGCTCTGGAGAGGTGAATTGTATAAACAATTCCTAGAAAATATTCTTAAGGAAGGTTTGGTACCTCTGCTGCCAGCTTTTCTGTGAGAAAACCTTTTTCTGTGAGAAAAAATGTGGGAAAATATAGCTTGTAATTGAGTGTAAAACCGGAGGCTTACATTTCATTTTGTCAAACAGGTCTCACTCTGTTTCAGAGTACAAGATGTAGGACCAAGGCACAGCACAATACACAATATAATCTATAAATAATCCCTCAGATACAGAGGGAAGTAACATAATGCTTTAAAGAAAAAAAAAATATTCTGGGTATCTTCTAGAAAACTTAATAAATTCTTACAGACATCTAAAATAAAAACAAAGAGTTGTCTGCAGGAAGTGGACTAGTCCTACAAGAAAAGGAAACAGCTCTTTTGAGGAAAATGTGGAGATTTGAGAAAAATCCCACAAAACTCATGCTGGTATTGTGCTGACCAAAAAACATGCAAGAATAATTTTAAAAAACTAAAATTCAACACAAGACAGAAACAGAAGAAAAAAAATTTTCATTGTACAGAGAATATTAAGGATAAACTTAAAAAGAAGCCTATGCTAATTTCTGAGGCAGAGCCTGAAAGCATTTAGCAATGGAATTATTCAAACACAGAGGTGACCAGGACCTGCTTGCAGCAACTATTGCACCAGTTTTATTATTGAAATTCAGCTAAAAAATTTGTTAGTCAGCAAGCAATTAATAACGACAGGATAGCATTGAACAGCAACATTTATGATAAAGTTATTTCATAGAATGCATTGATTATCCCAAGAATTTCAGATATTTGAAAGGTATGAAGGTCTCTTAGACACCCTTGCAGCCTGTATTATTTGGAGGTCAATGGGCTTGGAAAATGATGTTGAAACAGCAAAGCAAACACTAAGGCAAATGAACATGATTAAGACCCTGTCTTGGTTTACTTCACTACAAAACCACACCTCTGCACTCAAGAGCCTCAGTCACATGTGCAGTACAGACCAGGAAGATCACTTGGGCAAAAAGAAATTGAGGGTGTTCTCATGAACTCAGACACCTCTCATTATAGGACTGTGAACAAAAATGGTGAAGGTAAAGAAATGCAACTGTCCAGCAAACCTTTAGGTCCCACCACCATGCAGAGACAAAGACAATGCTCATTTGCAGACAATGAAAACAAGAACCACCAAATTATATAAAAGCTGTAGTTCAGGTCTGAGGAGCCACATTCACTCCAGATAAAAGAAGATATTCCAAGCAGGACTACTATCCTTCTGTTTTCTCATGAACACCAACGGTTTCTCACTTAGAAATCATCTGGCACAATGTAGGGAAACTGTGTATTTATCTAAGATTTGGAGTTAATGCAGCAACCCTTTTCCTGGGAAATCTGACAGTTGTGCAATGACAGCAAGCATGCGCATTTGTGAGGAGAGGCTTGACGTACATTGGAAACCCTGGACATTCATAATACATTGGAGATTGTGGCTCCATGTGTAGAGTAGGCTTCATGTTTCTCCAAGAAGTGCATCTGTGTGAGCAGTTTGATGGCTTAGCCCAGAAATTCTAGTTTCATTCTGCAGGAGAAGCACAGATTACTTCAGCACTGACAGTGCGTAACTCCAAGTCAGACTTGAATAATTGCATACGGGTAAGAGCAGTTTCATCTAGCTCTGCATCTTGTTTCCAATAGTGACTACCAAGTGAGTTTCCTGAGAAGGTAATAAGGGCCTCTAGAAGCCCTTCCCAAAATATGTTTTTGAGTGTCTGCTGATCAGCAAATCTGTGACTTCACAAACAATTTGATGTGTGTTTGTATTGAATAGTCCTAGGTATCCTTTTCTGCCATGAATTTATCAAGTTCTTATTTTGAATTCAGATACATTTTTAGCATTCACAATGTCCTGGCACAAGTTCTGTTGGTTAATAATGTGATGAGCGGAGACATAGCTCCTTTTATTTGCTTGGAGATTGGCATCTTCTGGCTTCATTTGATATCTTCCAGATTTTGAGCTGAAAGAAACAGGTATTTCCTATTCACCTTGTTCAGGCCACTCCTGATTTTATTGTTCTCTAATATATGTTTTCTTTTCACAAACAAAACCCTTAATCTATTTTATTATTCTTCATCCCATAATCACTCCGTATCTTTAATCATACTTGCTGCACTTATCTTTATCCCTTACAGGACTTCTATATCAGTCTTCTGATGGACACATAACTATAAACACTGCCGAAGATGTGGATATGTCATGTATTTATATAACAGCAAAATAATATTTTATATTCTTGATTCCTTTTGTAGTGATTTCTAGCAATGTTTTTCCTCATTTTACATTCCTCTGCAGTGAATATTTTTGCCTAGTCATAACATGGTAGGAAGTTCTTATGTGAGTCTGTAATCAGCCATAGTCTGTATCACTGACTAATTCAGTGCCATCAGCAAATATTTTCATCCCTTTTTGACACTGTTTTCTGATCCCTTGTGATCTGTGTTGAGCAATACAGACTTCAGCACAAAGCCATGTGGGACTCCATGTGTGATCTCTTTCTGCTGTGGGAGGCAACTAATACTTTACCTCCTTTCTTCCCATCTTCTGAACATTTCTTCATGTCTGATTAGCTTCCTCAAGAGCCTCAAGGGAGACAACTTTGAAAGTGCCTTCTGGAAATCCAGACAGATGGTATCAAACAGATCTGTGCTGCCAATGTTCTATTGACATGTAAGAGGACTTTGGTAGATAAGTGAAGCACAACTTCTCTTTACAAAAATCATGTCGACTCTTCCACATTTTACCATTATTTATCCTGATGTCTACAAATTCTGTTGCTTATTGTTGTTTCTTCTGTTTGAATCAGTACAGGGTTTTAGTTCAGAGTATTGAAGGTCTGCCCTGCAGTCCTGCTTTAAAACTGGTATCAGGACAGTGAGCAATAAGTTTAGCAATGGCTTCTCTGGGCTGTCTTTAAGATGAATTAAATGGATACACAATTAGGCAGTGGGATCCCTGCCTTTGAAGTACATGCAGGAGACAACCCCAAGATGTTGTGCCCATGCTCTGGCATGGGCTGAGCAGTGCTGCTGGGATCACTGCATTTGAGAAGCCTCTTAATAAAAATCCTACTGAATATTTGCTCTCCTGTGGAACTCCATTTCTGTGAGCAGTATAGAAGACAACCATTCATGTTTCATTTAGAATGAAACAAAGCAAAACCAAAAAACAACTCAGGCAACATGTAGATTTGCACTTAACCAGAGATCAGGCTTTTCAGGAATGGTGAATTTTGCTGAGCATATTAAAAGGCTGTTTATTTGGTTATACCAGTTTTACAGAATGTGACGGTCGACTTGACTGGATTTGTATAATGCAAGTAAAGTCTGAAATTAAAAGCAGATTTAAACCATGAGTAAAGCTAACTTTGTGAGCATTCCACTTTAATAGTTGTGTGTGGACCTGAGAGTATTTTGTCTTTCTCAATTTTTTTTATTTAGTATTCAAAGCATTCAGACATCCTATTACCTACTCATTGACTGCCAGATAGATTATGGAAAAAATAGTAAGTGCTTTACTATGTTGGGTTCTTGGTTGTTTGGGAGAAAATTCCAAAGAGTTGTTAATGGATTCTGCAGGTATTTCCAATAAGACAGCCTGGATGTATATACAGCACATATGATCTATTAAATGTTTGTCAATTATGTATCTTGTTCCTGGAGACTTCCTGGCTACTTAGCAGATATATCTTTCCAACACACTGACACCATACTAATTTGTAAAAAATACTAGCAGTCCAGGCAGTGTGTCTTTCACAGGGCTGTAACTTCAAAAAACATTAGTGGAAGAAATTTGCCTCTTATTGTTTTTGTACATTGCCTGTGATTATTGCTATCGTCAATTAGAAATACTCAGGTGTGCTCTCCATTATGCATGCTTTCAATCTGCTTGATGCTGTCTGTAATGAAAGGCACAACTTTTATCTTTGTTGCTCTGCCCTCATGCTTATGCCATCGTTTCCTTGGTATTAATAATTTACATCCTGTTAAATTCTTTGGCACAAATGCTTTGAAAATGCTTAGTATATGCTATAATAACCTCATGGTGATTTTTATCTTGCTTTTTGTTTCTGAAGTTACATCAGTAAAGGACAGAAAGCCATTCTCCATTTGTAAACACAAAGTCCCTGGACAATACTGTCCGGGGACTTTGTGTTTGCTACCATCCAGATGGCAGTGAGTGTGAATTTTGCATTTTGATTGAGATGGTTAATATTGATGTGAAAACAACAACAACAAAAAAAACCATGTTTGCAGAAGACTGCCTACTGACTATGCATCTGGCAATGTAGCAGGTATATCATTTATTCCAAGTACAGAGAACATGTTGCACTTAGAGAACATAACCAAATATAATGGTTTCTGACTCTAATCAAGTAGAGTTTCTTCTGTGATGAGTAGAAATTGATGCTTGCCGGAATTATAAATTGGTAGAACAACCAGGAACAAAAAAGCAGTGAGCAGTTTCAAAGTTAAATAATTAACCAGCAAACATACGTACAATCAATACTGCAAGCAAGTTATGTTAATGCTGAGGTCTTAGCACTTTCAAGAGTGCATGCTTGAAAATTATAGTTAAATACATGTGCAAAATAGTTTTATGACTCATTTATTTGAGCAATTACTGCATTTTTGTACATAAGAGCTAAATAAAAGGAGGAAAAAGGATAATTCTAAAAGAGCTTGATATTAATTTTCTTCAATAAGTGGTGCTGAAATGTAACAGCTGCATTGTATTTTGCCCTCATTCTTTGTGCAGATTTCCTTTTATCACAACTGAATCATTCTTGTCTTCCTCTTTCTATTTTGGTTCATATTTACAGATTTTATCATCCACTTTAGTTCTATGATACTAAGAAGCCCAAAGTCTGTACTGTGAAAATTGAATAGTTTTAACTACTGGAATTTGCATGCTAGTATTTTTGGTTTTCTTGTGTTGCCTTTTCCCCCAGCCTGGAAAAGAAACTTGAGATCATTTTAGCAAGGAGGTAATATAAAAGGGGATCTTTATTTTGAAGGTCTTCAGGAGCAGTTATGGAAAGGTGTCCATAAAAGCCCAGCCCCTCCAGGGGTGAGTACATATTTATAGCTTTTAGAAAATTAGCATAATTGATTAAAAGCACCAATAAGTAGAACAAGTGGTGATTCAATTCCCCCCCTGTTCCAGTCTCTCTTCTGGAGCCCCCCTCTCAGCACTGGCTGTACTTTGTTTATGAAAATGCACTTCAGAGTTGTTCTCGCCCTTGGTTCCCAGGAAGAACCGAGATAGGACAGGGCCTTGCACCCCCCTGGGGCTTGGAGCTCTGGAATTTGTTTTGTCTTTCTGCTTAGGGAAAGGCCATGGAAAAGTACTGGGAAAACTAGCTATTAATACAGGAGGCTACAGAGCTACAAATATATGTGCAAAGAGTACAGGGAACATATAAAAGAAAAAAGGCAGAAACCAAACGGCATCACTGGATTTGTTTGTTTTGCAAGTGGAATTTCTCAGAATTCAGCCAGGAGCACAGGATCATTCAATGGTACTACTCATCACCTTCATTAATGATCAAAATGAGAATATGCTAATGAACTTTTTTGGTGGCAGAAGGCTAAAGAAGGAAGAAAGTCAATCCTTGGGGACCTGATGACTAGGAAGAGGGTGGAAGTTAGAGTAAAATCCATTGCACTGGAGGGCAGTTCCATTACAGAGTCACAGAGTTTGCATTTACACCTTCTCATCAGCTTCTAGATGGTGTAAAAATCCTTTCTCCTCAGAGCTCGCACATGAATGAGAACATGCACCACCTCTACTATATGTGATTCATCTTTCTAATGGCAGTCACTAAAATTCTACCTCTGCCATCCAGGATACTCTTTGTATGTCTCCAGGTCAGAACTGTGACTCCTGAACCAAGAGTTTGGCTCATGGCCAAGGCTATCTGGGCTTTCCTCCTTCCACAGCCTCCAAGTTTCTAGGGAAGTTCTATATTCAGGGGGAGAAAAAACTGGGCGCCATATTTTACTTATCCAACATTTCCAGTGGCCTGAGGTGACAAGAATGGATCATATGAACTCTTTTCTCAAGAAAGAGCCTTCCTTGAAGGCTAGGTCAGTTGGCATTCTTGGTTTCTGGGTCTGAATCCAGTGTCACATAGTCTGTGGCAATGCCAAAGCCTTGATGAGCTGTTAATGGAATGTGCTATGAATGGTTTGGGTTGGAAGGGAGCTTAAAGATCATCCTGTTCCAACCCCCCGGCCTTGGACAGGGACACTTTTCAGTAGACCGGATTGCTAGAGCTCCATCCATCTTGGCCTCCCCTAGGGATAGGGCATCCACAACTTCTCTGGGCAACCTGTTCCAGTGTCTCACCATCCTCACAGCAAAGAACTTCCTTCTAATAGCTAATCTAAACCTACTGTCTTCCAGTTTTAGTCCATTCCCCCATATCCTGTCACTACATGGACTTGTAAATAGTCCCTGTCCATCTTTCCTGCAGGCTCCCTTCAGGTACTGAAAGACCACAATTAGATCACCCCAAAGCCTTCTCTTCTCCAGGTTGAATAAATCCAATTCTCTCAGCCTTTTCTTGTACGAGAGATACTCCATCCCTCTAACCATCTTGGTGGCCCTCTTCTGGACTCACTCCAACAGATCCATGTCTTTCTTGTGCTGAGGACCCCAGAGCTGGATGCAGTACTCCAGGTGGAAATAATGACAGTTCTCTCCCATTAGAGAACCTTTGGCCATTCCTTCCTGCTATTCTCAGGTAGCAAGCACAGCTCTGGAAAGTGACATGCTGCTCTTGCTTACCAGCGCTGAAACTCTAACCAAAAAATTTCCTCCTGTGTTCCCTTATTTTCCTTCAGAATTACATCTACTCACTGTGTCTTTTAGCCTTCATCCCCAGCAAGCAGATGCAGAGGTTAGGGAAGTTTTTCAATAATCTGAAACTTGGCACACATCTAATCTTCCTCATCCAAGAAGGATTGATTCATCTTAAAGAATTTATTTGACTCTACATCTGTGAAGAAGACCCTATTAGAAATGATGAGCAGTTTTGGCATAAGAGTAGAGCAAAAGCTTGTTTTTTAATATAGTAAAACAAAGATGATTATGGTGAAGAGGTATTTTGTGCTGGAAAGAATATGCTTGAAAAAATGAGGTTGAAAATAAGAAAAACCTCATAGAGTTATAGAATTGAGGTTTTGGAATAGTCTTCTTGTGTGGCCAATGGAGACAAACAATGTCATTTATTTGGAGATGAAGCTTGACAGTTTTATTAATTGGATTATATTCAGTTCTACATGTGATGCCAGGATCTTGGACTTCGTGTCTTTTGCTGTTCTTTCTCAGTTCTTACCCTATATTCACCTATTCCTAAAGCTGGAGAGCAGTTTGACCTAATTTCAACAGTCAGAGAATTCATAAGGAACTGCAGACTGCAGAGGAACTCTCAGGTGAACTCCACATGATGATCTTGAAGACAGCAATAGCATTAGATAATACTCCTACAAAAAACCCCTGGCTTCTCTTCCTCACTCTGTATGGGCTGATTGAGAACCCCTTATTCTTCTCAGAATGAGATGGCTCATCAGTTCTAGATTTCACAGTCTGTATTTATTTATTTATTCTTATGGTTACATTGTCTTTTAGCTAAAGTAGAACTTCTTTCTCCTTGATTTTTTTAATCCCTTGATCTACTTATAGATCAGTTGTATCCTTTTTCAGTCTTCATCTCCAAGTTCTTATTATTCTCTGGAAAGAGATTTTCCATTGTCCTTTTCACACTAGGCCTGGTGGAAAATGACTGCAATCTCATTACCAACATATTGATAGAGCAATACTAACACTCATTTTATTTGAATATTTCTTTCAGATCTTGTAAAATTCAAGTTGAAAAATGAGTTTACAGAGAGAATTGGCTTTCCTACCTCTATTCAAACTGTTTATTTTTAGCTGAATATTACTGAATATGGAAGCAGTCCAGTTTACATCCTGGTTTGATTTCCTGTTTACATGAGCCAGTCTGGTGTCACCATCGTATTTCTGGACCACTCTGGAAGCTTGTGTGCAGCCTTCCTTCCACCTCTGAGGAGAGCTGCCCTACACAATGGAACTATTGTTGTGCTCTCTGATAATGAAATATTAATACTATTGGACACAGTATATGCTGGGCTTATGTCACTTTGCTATAGGGCACAGATACAGCAGCAAACCTTTCACTGAAATGTGGGGAGAAAACTCATGTTAGAGAATACATTCAGAACTGTACCTGTATTTGTTTGAAGTTAATATATAAACAGATCTGGTCATATATGGGGTGACTCCCTATGGTATAATTTTTGTGGGCTTGAAGGGGAGGGGTGTCTTTAGTTTTAATTTTTTTCCCTTCCCATCTGGTTTTGTTTCCCAAACTATAAATCTTACTATTTCCCTTAAGAGACTATTAAAAATGTTTTGTTTTTTTTTTAATCTACAAAATACTTAAGGATCTGAACTGGTTATTATGACTACTAATGGTCATAACAGCAGTCATTTCACAGGAGGGACTCTTAGGGAGCTCAGTTTCCCCAGTCCCTCTAATGCATTAGCAGTCTCTGTCCTTGTTATTATTTTCATAGGATTTTCAGAATAAAATGCAATAGGATGTGCATCGAGAGAATGCTCATGCCAGGTAAAACAGCAGTGTTTAATAATTTTAGCTCAGATTCTGTCTAGCAATTTTTTGTTTTATTTTCAGTCAAGTTGCATTTTAAAGAAGTGGGAATACTTTAATGTGTGCTGATGAATATAAAACTAGAGACAAACAAGTCTAAGTTTTGCTTAAGGGTGATACAAATATTGCTGTGCTAATGGGTAAGAAACTTGAAATAGAACTGGTAAATTCTTTTTTCTTGAGGCTGATTCACAATAACTAAACGAGATAAATGAAACAAAGCTCATTCAGTTTTAGCAATCTTTCAGATTCATCGATGCAAAATTTCATACTAAGATTATTTTTTTTTTCCAAGGGATACTGCAAACTTCATTTTTATTAGATTACCTGTTTCAAAATCACATTTTGAATGAGTGCCTCCCATTAGAACATCCAGATTCTCCCCCGGTGTCTTTTAAACATGCCAGTTTTTTTAAGGATGCTCTTTCTGATACTTGCAGGCAAAGGTTGGAGAGCACAGATACCTAGCATGCCCTGTGCACAGGCTTACCTTCTGCTGCTGCTGCTATTTCCATTTCAGATGTGCTGGCTGTGCCTGGGGAATACCCTCGAGGGAAGCTTTGTCACAAGGAGGCAAATGAGGCTCCCCGGAGCAGCCACCGCAGTGCTGCAGCTGGCCCGCAGCAACCCACGCCCATCACCCTGGGGCAGAGGCACTGCCTGGGCTCAAGACAGAGTTCAGAAATTCTGTCTCCGATTTTAATAAGGTCAAAAGATACAGATGGAAAATGGCTCCCGATTTTCCTGATCCAATAGCACAAAGCAGACCTCCTACTGCATTAATAGTGATGTGTATAAATAACAGTCCCTGGGCCTCTCAGGGATGGATTTACAGTGAGGCTATAGCAGCAACTATCAAAAGGGGACACAGCAATTAATTTGAAAGCCATATGCTATTTATTTTAATACTGTTAAAAACTTGAAGAAAATCTTGATTGTATTCTGAAACATTTTTCTCCACTCACAAAAATCAAAGAAGTGCCTCAGTCGACAATCTTTAATTAATGAAATTAAAAAAAAAAAAAAAAAAAAAAAAAAAAAAAAAAAAAAAAAAAAAAAAGAAGCAGAAACTTTTAAAGTCTGAGCAGTATTTCACAGCTGTTTTATTTTTAGAGCTGGTCATGGTAAGATTATGCTGATGATCACAATGCACACACTTGTTTTTGTTTCAGTTGCATGCTAGCAATACCTAAAAACCACTTTAAACCTCAATGCTGCTTCAGTAAGTGCTGCAGCAAGAACAAAGTTTCTTCTGTGTACTGGAACTGTGTTTGTATGGGGTGGGGGGGTGTATGTTACAGTTAGACAGGATTCCAAAAGATGCACTGATCATGAAACTCAGTAATTCCGGTCTAAAATATTTATTACCTGCATAAGAAATATCACATTTAAGGGGTTTTAGCAATATCACACAATGAATCCCCAAAGATGGTAAATAAATAAATAAAAACTAAGCAAGCCAGGTAATATTAAATTGTGGTAGGAGTATTTTCAGTGGTAATTACAGGAGTCTGTCATTGCTGAACTGAGAGTAATAAAGGCAAATGTCAAAAAATCTAACAGTCACATGGCACTTAATGAATATGAATGGAACATATTATACAGACACTGATCAGGTCTTTATGAGTCATTTAAAATGAGATTAGTTTCAGGTTTAAATCAGAAATTCAATTTATTTGTAGTATACAAAGGATACTATGTATCTTACCCAGATCTATTGTCCACAATGCCTTTCGTTTCCAAAATTAGAAGTTTGAGACTCCATGGGGGTTGCTGTCTTTTAGTTTGTTACTTAAAATCTAAGTGGTTAAATTGTAGCTAAAGATCAGCCAGAAAACTTGATACATTGTTTTTATCCTCTTTGAAAACAAAAGTGACTAAATACTGAAATGTTTTGAGGATAAAAGTGTACAAAAAGTATGTGTACTGATATTCCTGAATGTTTCATTTAACTATTTTCAAACAGCATGAAACATTTTGACATTTGTGGAAAGACACACTGCATTTCAGTTTGTCAGATCAAAGACAAATGTTTCACTTGGACTTCGTTTTTATGTGTACCCTTGAGCTGTTCAACAGCTTCCTGGCATTTATACTCCATGCTCCAGCTCTTTCATGTGCTGAGTCCCTAACCCAAGTTGTGCTGACTTCAATGGTAAAGACATTTCTGCATCTGTAAGTATAACAGTGCATTGTTTTTGTCGGAAAGCAGAAAAACATTGGCAAAATTGTTTCCTGTGGAAAATGTAACTTTTACAGAAACGGCATTTTCCATTGAAACACCACATTTTTAGAAAACTTCCAACTAATTGCACTTAAAATATATTCCAGGAGAGTTATTTTGAAATCTATAAATGCTAACATCTATTTTTTAAATCCTAAATAATTTTGATTACAAAAACTTTTCAGACATCCAGTATAGATAAAATTAATTGAGCTTTTATGTATAGGATATATTGATCATAATTTAATTATAATTCCAGTATTGCATTTTTAATTATACAACACCATAAAGTGTTATGGTGCATTATGGTTCTTTTGCATTACTCCAAATAGTGAAAGTCTGAGAGTCTGCAGATTATTGCAAAGGGGAGAAGAAACTGGTGACAAAGTGAGCGATCATTGTAATGTAGTCACAAAATTACAAGGAATATACAAGGTCTTGTTTTTCTGCACACAGGAGGAATTAAAACTGTAGGAGGTGATGCCCTTACTCAGAGCTGTAGGGTTCTTTTGAGCCCCAGGTCTTTGATTTCTTTCTGAAACACACTTCTGGGTAGATATGTGCTGGGTTTTGAACACAGCTTCAAGCCACAGAGGCACTGAAGCCAAACAGCTTTGATGTGAGCCTGTGCTCCATCTCAGCTGGAGGGAAACCTCTGAAGGTTGGTAAACTGGGATGTGTGGTAATTCCACCCACTGACTGGGCAGCACCACGCTATGCAGGCCAGGAAGCACATTTACCAATTTACACCATGTTTACCTTGTGGGAACATGAGAAGCCACCTTGGAACAGAAAAAATTGTGTCTTCCTTCCCTGAAGCAGCTGGAGTAGTGCACGGCACGGCAAAATGAGATTATAACAGTGAAGCTGTAGGTGATTTACTTGCTTTTCTTCAAGGACCATACTTTTAAGGATTGTTAAGAAAAAACTAGAATTTTCTGCTACAGATTTGGGTTGAAACTTCCTGTTCTATCTATAGGGTGAGTAATTCACGCTGTGTGTCTGTTTTTCCGCCCGTCCTGCAGCTACACAAATACACACTCATGCACACATGCTGCATTGGTCAGATGTCTGGGGTTAACCCAGAGAGTATGAGCCCCAGATCAAAAGTCTTAGTTAAAATGCTATTTTTGCTGCTGAGGCGTTAGGTGTCTGTTCATACCACAGACATGAGACAGCCTCATGCAGCATTTGCAGGGCTGTGGGAGATAAAAGTGGTGCTAATGGGTTTGTGCTCAGGACTGTCTGGCAGCTCTTACAGGTACAGGTACAGGTACACATGCACAGGCAGACAGTGCCAGGCACAGTTCTCCACACTATTCCTAATTTCTTTGTTTCATATATACCTTTATTTTGGCTAGTGACACACGTCCAGTTTAGGGGCTTTGTCTGTCTTCTGAGACTGTATAACCTTCTTATCAGTTAACCCAAATGAAAGGCCACTGTTACACTCACTGGTTTACAGCAGTTTATGAAAGTTCAGTGACAGATCATGAATGAAGCCAGACTGATAACTGGGTCACTGGGTCCTTTCCATGTCAGGCAATAACAATATCAGATTCACCATGATCTTTATTTTCCTCCTCTATAATTCAGTTGTGTGAGTAAATGAAGAAAACCATATAACATTCAAGACTTCATTAATTGGTTGTGTAGTCTCAAGTATCGCTTTTCTGAAGTTACCTGCCATCTGGCACTGGGAGCAGGTTTGCCAGATAACTGTTGAGCAAACAGCAATCTTCCTAAGCAGATGGAAATCTAGCAAGGAAAAACCATCTGATGATCCAAGCCCCAGCTATCCTTGTGGTCTCTGGTCTCTCTCTGTAATTTCTGTATTTCCCTTTAAAGCTGCTTTTTGGTATTGTAGAAAAGGAGGTTTGGAGAAGGACAAGAAGGAAGAGAGGGATTAAAACAAGAAAAGTAGGCATCCCTGTGGCTCTTCAGGGCCAATTGATTAGCTTGTTATGGAAGCTGGTGCAAAGGACACGGACAGGAGACTGAGCTTTGACAGCTGATGTGCTCATAAGGAGTGCTCAGGCTTCACTAAACCTCAGCACAGAACGGATGCCCTCTCCCAGCTCCTGCATGTGTCCTTATGTCCGCTGTATATTAGCTGATGAACATCAACAGCTAGGAAACCCAACCCCTTTATAAGATGCTGAAGTCTGCAGCAAGTCATGTGAAAATGCTAAGCCTCTCAGTTTTCCAGCCTACCCCTCTGCCAGAGATGACTGTGTCTGTAGCAGATGCAGAAGGAAATGTGGATCCATACAACAGCAGCTACAGCTCAGGGTCCTATGCCATATCTCAAAGCTTGCCTCCACTGGGAAGGTGGCGAGTTGGTGGGCACTGAGCTGGGCTGAGGGTGGTAATGTGCCATGGTAGTAATTCTGGTGTGGAAGTGGTATTCTTTGGCAGCCTTATAACACAGTAATATCTTACAGCAACACAAGAAGACCAAGCTTTTTGTAGGTTTCTTTTGGTAACAAAGCCAGATTAATGGATTGATCTGAGAAGAAAACACACCGATTTCCTACGGTCTCATATTGCAGCTGAGTGGGTTCCCTGGGCCGGTTCGAGGTCCTATCCGACAGGGGTTGTGTTGGTGTCACTGCGGGCGCCACACGCTCCCGGGGCAGGGAGTGAGCAGAACAGAACGGGGGATTGGCAGGAGTGACTTCACCGGGTCATGCTGCTCAGCATGGACCCTTGTCTCTGTCTGTGTGACAAAGTTTTATTGGATCAACTGCATCACTCAAGGCCCTTTAGAGCTTCACCAATACAATTACATTTTAAAAGACTTCACTTGGAATATTTATTAAGCTATGAGGCTATACATACACACACCTCTACAATTGCTTTGCTGAAGCAGAAGTTATAAACGTCATCAGGACACCAAACATGAAGAAGTTTAACTTTTCCGTATAACGCAAAGAATGAAATAGCACATTGGTAAATCCTCCAACACCACGTAAGGCAGAGATTTTAGGCTATGTTTAAAATAGGAAAGCGCGGAGTGCCTGAGCCCTCCCGCTGCGGGGTCGAGGGCTGCGGGACCCTCTCCCTGCCTGCTACGGGCACAGAACCCGCGGACACCTGGCGGCACTTCCACCGTGCAGCTTCGCCTGCGGATATTTGTATGGAGTATATCTATCTATCTATCTATCTATCTATACACACATACATATATATAGGTACACTTCATAAAGAATATACGCTTACATATAAGTATATATACATGATTACTATACAAACACACACATCTATGTATACTTAATACACACGCATACAAACACGCGAGGAGCGGTCCCCGGCCAGGTGTCCGCGCCTGTGCCCGTCCCCTGCCCCGTCCCGCCATCTTCCCGCTGCCCGGCGTTCACCGCCGCCGCGCCTCGGCACCGCCGGGGTCGAGACCCCCGGCCCTTCCCAGGGCTGCGGGCTTCCCACCCGGGCCGGGACCCCGCTGATCCCGGCGTTTCAGTGGGACGCTGCGCGAGCCCCCAGCCCCGGACACGGCGCTGTCGCGACTACAAGTCCCGACATGCCGCTGCCTCCCGGCGCGGCGCCGCGGGCACCCACCGCCGCCCATTGTGCTCCAGCCAGGGGAAACTGCGCTCCGCTCCGCTCAGCCTCCCCCCCGTGCGCCGAGTGGTCCCTTCCAGCGCTCCATGAGGCGCCCTTCGGGCAGTCCCATCCACGGGAAACGGGGGGGCACCGGCGGAGCGGGGCGAGGCGCGGAGCCCACAGAGCTCCCTCAAGCCCGGACGGCCGGTGATTGGCGTGCGCGGCCGCCAATAGGGCGAGGCGGTGGTCGGGAGAGCCAATGGGCGCTGAGCGGGCCCGGGCCGGGGCGGGGCACAGGGGCCGGGCCGGGGCGGGCACCGCGCGTGCGCGGGCGGGCGGGAGGAGGCGGGGCCGTGTCGTGTCCGTGTCGGCTGCTCCAGGGAGGGTCGGGCGGAGGGAGGGGAGGATGGAGCGGGCGGCCGGGCGGCCGTGAGCGGGGCGGGAGCCGAGCCAGCAGGCCGCGGGCAGGCCCGGGCGGGGGAGAGGCGAGGCAGGGAAGGGAAGGAAGGCAGCCGGGTGACGGGTCGTACGGCGGAGGGGGCTCCGGGCGGAGAGCGGGCGGGCGGCCGGGGCTCCCGCTCCGCAGGGCGGCCGGCGGGGCAGGATGAGCCAGGAGGAGATCCTGAGGAAATTCATTAAGCGAGTCCAGGCCATGAAGGACACGGACCACAATGGGGAGGACAACTTCGCCAGCGACTTCATGGTGAGGGGCGGCGGCGCGGGCGGGGCGGGCGGGGCTCCTGCCGCCCCCTGGGGGGGGGTGACCCGCAGCCCCTTCCCCATCCCCGCCGGCGAGGGGGTGTCGGGGCGGGCGGGCGTCGCATCCCTAGAGGTGACCTGCTATTGTGTGCCCCGGGGCTCGGCCGGCTCCCTGTGCCCACCACCACTGGGGAGCTCGGGGGGGAGGGAGAGTGTCCGCCTGGATTCTGCCTCCTTCCTGCCCCCAGCCCCGGGAGGTTTGTCACCGCCGCCCCGGCCCTTCCCCGCTCCTAGGGACGTGGTGGTCATCGGCTCTTGCAAAATCAACCGGGAGGCTCCTCGTCCACCCGCCCCGCTGCTTCCCTGAGCACATAAAGGGGACAGAGGCGGGGCGGGGGGGCTGCGAGCGCTTCCTCGCCCTTGCAGCCCCTTTTCTGCGGGGTTGCCGTCTGTGATGTCAGCTGGGGATAATCGGGCACTCCTTCCCTCTTTCCCTCTTTTATCTGCCCCTGTAGCTGCCTGCTTGAGATTCTCTTCTTTCCGAGGAGATGTGTTAAATGTATTGATAGTCCTTGGAGGAATATTCATCTTCCCTTCCCTAACATCTCCCATCCCCCATCGCAGCCCTGCCTGTATCCCTCGTCCTTTCTTCCTTCCAGATCAGTTCACCGTCAGTCTTTGGTTAACGTGTGCGCTCGGGGAAAAATTCTATTGGAGAATTAGTGCTTTTCCTGCTTTATTTTAGCTGTTTAATCGGGCTGTTACGATATCTCGGGAGTTTTAGGTTTTGAACTGGTAGTCTGAGCTGTGAACAATAATTTTGATTGGGCAGATATTGCTGGCACTTTTCAATATCATTTAAATACTTAACATCAAAATGCAGTGTGACCCCCAGAAGAGCTGAAGGAGAGCGGCTTAGTGCCCTCCGTATCTGTCTTTGAAGCTCGTTTTATTACGCGTCGCTCATTGCGGTTTAAAGCACATCGTTAGCCCTTTAAGCTGTCAGTCTGTGCTAGTGGTCTGGCAACAACAAAAAAAAAGCCCTCAGTGTAAGTGTCGCATCGGAGATTGTCCGAAATGTGGGGAGGAGGCCGCGGATGTTGCGCAAGGCGGAGGGGCGTTGGGAGCGCTGGCAGGTCCAGGGGTGGAAGAGGAAGTGGACTTCGGGAAGTAACGAGTTCATCCAGGGTGGGGAGGGAGCCCGTGGGAAATCGGCCACGCTCTTTGGGCAGGATTTTGCAAATACTAAAAGTATGCTGCTGGAACGTATGAGCGTGTGGGAAAGGAAGAGAGAAACGTGTGAAATGAAGAACGACATTGGAGCGATAGGACCCTTCTAAATCTTCACACGAGAGCTTAAAGGTTACAGAATTTGACAGAAACTTTTCATCAAGTCTTAGCTTTAGTAATATAATTGCTATTTAACACGAATTGACATCTTGTCTTCTACTGATGAGTCCGTCTTGTTCATGTAAATTAGATATACTTTACTGAAAGGCTGGCCTAGACTAGTGCAAAATGCGGGACATTTTTAATAATCTCTTATGTTAAGTACTTTGTTCTAGATCTCCTAATCCACCTCTGCCGTTTCATATCTGATAATTATCCTGTTGTTTTAGCTTTGTTGTAGTCAAACGATATACAGTGCATATTTTTATCATCCTTTCTTTGAACCAGTGGCACCTCTGTATGGAAAAATCGCTTTTGTTTCAATTTCTCTGTTTGGCAGCGTGTTGTTTCTGTAGCTTTCGGCTGTAGAGGCAGTGAGTTTTCCCATTGCTTTCCTGTAGCAGCAAGAAAAGAGATTACTGGTAAAAATGGGAAAATAGGATTATGGGAACAAATGGGCAAGATATTTCAGGAGAAAGATGTATTAAATGTTTTGGGGAGAATTGTGGTGAAAATTTCTTTTGTCCTCTTAACACTTTGTATTTCAAACTTTCATATTTGAAAATCATTGGAAATGAAAGAAAAAGCAGGAAATTAGGATGTTGATCTTCAGCTCTAATATTCACCTTTATGTAGTAAAGCAGACATAGATTAGTGTGGTGACAAGAATTATAATTACTGATTTTCTAATTTATTTTTTTTTTACTAAGAATGTATTGGAGTATTTTGGGGTTTTGGGATGTGTGTTTTGGGGTGTATTTCCCTGTCTTAACAGAGCCATGCTTAGGTCCTCTTTGAAGTTATTAAGAAGGGAGAAGAAAAGAGAGATAAAGAGGATACAAGTTTCAATATTCTATTCAGTTAAAGAATTAGTAGGTATTTTGTGAGGGGTGAGAAGGGAGGAAGTTGTATTTTCTCATTTAAGTGCAGGATGCTCTGTGGCTGTTAATTAGTGGCAGGTCTGTGGAATAGGAATTGCTGTTACTCATCGCTTAATTTCTAAGTCAAAATGGAATCTAAAATATGAATGGAATAGTGGGTGAATGCAAATGAACACAATTCTTTACCTTTAGGTCTTTATTGCCTTTGAATGTGTTGAGTAATAGGCTTAGAGGGTTGCCTATAGGCCTGAGTGAATGAACTAAAAGCATGTGATGGGTGCCAGGGAGTGCTGTAGGAGAGGGTAGAGAAGCTAGAGGTGTGCACAGGTAGGCTGATAAGCCTGGCTGATTGCTACTGAAAGTCCAGAGTGTAGATGACTAAGGCTGCAATTTAATAATGCCATTGACATACCTGGAAAGAACTTCCTCTTAGAAGGTGGAAAGTTGATTATTACCCACTCCACCACTGCCTCCCCACCTCCCTTCTGATAACAAGATAAATTCTATAATCTGGGCACCAATAGCAAGTTTGTTACTGGAAATCAAATGTATTTAATTAATTTGCACTAGGAAGTAAGCAGGACTTACTAGTAGATCACTTCAGTACTCTGGGTGTGCACAGTTAGGATTAAATGAAGTGGATAGTTTGAAAGCAGGATAGACATGTCTGTAAACCTTGCCAGTAATCATGTATATATAGATATGGGGGCAAGTGTGCTTTTTCCTAAAATAATATAGGTTAGAATTTTGCTACTACGGTTGCAGTACATCCTGGAGTATACTTTTTCCTGGGTTTTTGCTGACATTGCTATTTGGGTAGAAGGAAATAAGTATAGATTACATCCTCTTGGTGTTTCATGCTGAATGAATACAATCAGCATGGTCTAGGTTCTGAATTTTTTTGTAACGAACATGTGTCTTACATCAAACAAGGGTTGGAGGAAAAGAAAGCAGCTACTCTAGAATTTAGGAAGACCTTGATAGATATTATTTGCTGATTTATTTTTAAATTTTAATTTACCCACAATTAACACATTTTTGTTTTCTTATGTTATAGTGATGACAAAAGCATTCTGACACTCATTTCTCTTATTTGGTGTAGGTTGCTATTGTTGTAGGGGAGCTGAAATATGAATAGTGTGAAGCTTTACCTTCAAAAATCAGATGTTATGTTTCAGTTGTTTTGTGGTATACGACAGTTTTGCTTCATCCTTTGAGTTACAGATCTGGCTAATCTGTTGTCATGGAACACCGTGTATGGCTGAGAATGTTTTTTTTTATGATGGATACTGTGTAGGGGACCCTGAGCTGCTGTTTGGAGGTAGTGGTGTCAAAATGATGTTGTCTTAGATCATCAGTCTAAATAATGATTTTTTTTTAACAACTTTGTTACACCTGGTCACAGATCTCTGTATACCTTTCATTCAAGAAGGCACAGGTAACTAATTCAACTGAATATTGTGTGTCAATGTTCTGTTCAGTCTGTCTTAGCTGAAACTTTTAGTTTTTGAGACAGTAAAGTACTCAGGGTGCTGCTTTCTGAAATATGAAAGGGAATTTGAATGGTTTGAAACAGGTAAAAAGCCAGTTTATACGCTTTTTACCTCTAGTTGGTTTTATTTTTGACATTTTTATATTTTGTGAAAATTGTTTTGTGAAAATTCTATTTAAAAAGATGGGAGATGGAATGTGCTTGATTTGTAAGGATAAAATGTATCATAGGAAGTGCTACACCAGATGTTACAAAACTTGCTTTCTGTGTTTTTTGAGGGTTTTGTCATTGTTTTGTTTTTTGGTGTTTTTTTTTCAGGAAAAGGCACAATTGATAAAGTGCCTAAAGACTGCTTAAAATGAATGAACTGTATACTAAATCACTGATTAAAACTACTAAGATACATAGTGAAAGTCCACACACTGATGCCAGTCATGACATAGATTTTGTTCTGATTCTGAAACAGCATTAGGGATACCAGAAATATCTATTCAATTGTAGCACTTCAGAAATGCCCCTCTTAAAAGCTTGTCTGTGTATTAATGTGCATTTGCATAAGCCTTTCTGATTCAAATACTATTAGTGCACCTCTTGAGTACCTATGAAGATACCTTTCAAATTTATAAGGCAGGCATATAATCTGGAAATTTATAAAACATTAATCTTTTTTTACTATCTCTGCATTTTTTAAGATCCCACTATATAGACATTTTTGGAAGTGATGTTTTCTAGTATCTATTTAATAAGTTTCATGCTTGTGATATATTGTTAGAAACACTAATGGTTTTTCATATGCATTATAAAATGCATGCTGTCTTTTCAAGAGATGTTATTGTATCTGTAAAGGTTCAACTGGGAAAAATGCTTTGGTAGAATCAACTGGATGGTAAACTGTTTCTTGAAACTTCAAAACCAAGATTTCTTTGGTGTAAGCAGGAGTTTGCATGGAATTTTTGTAAATTGGGTTCTTCTGAAAAAGCATGAACTGTTTGGAGCACTTCTTTTCCCTAAAATGTGACAGAGAGAGTAATTGCCTTGGAGAAAATGACCCGTAAATGTGTTGTACAGCTGATCGGTTATGGGAAACTCTGCTCTTAGCAATGTGTTAATAGGTCATAGACAACTGTCACTTTAGATGTGCCTTGTGCATTTTTATCATTTCAGGGTTAAATAATGGATCTGTTAGTATTCACCTTTCATATTATGCTTAAATTTGTTTGTAAATGTATTTTTAAAGTTTTGTTTCCATTAATTGTATTTCAGCTAGGTGCTGTTAATTTGTATGTGGGGGGCACACCCCAATACATTACTTCATTGTGTGTGTTTGTAGTCATCGAGGCCATTCCTAAAGCTTCTTTTACATGGACCAAATCTGGCTGGAGCAAGGTGACTGAATAGGCTTCTGAAATTTTGTGAAATACTATTCATTCAATGTTATATGAAAATACAGTTTTACATGAACATATTTTCAGTTTAAATATTAAGCTTTTCTGTCCCCTTCTGAGGAAATGGGAGCTGTTTCTGTTGCTTCAAAGATACCACTCTGAATTTTCATAGAGGCAGAGTTGAATCCAGCGACAAAGCTGCTGCAGTGACTCTAGGGTATAAGAACTTGCAAACTCTGCCTGAAATTGCAATTCTTTCAGGCACATGAAACTAAACCTAGTCAGTTAGGCAATGCTCTGGGTTGTGTCAAATAGCTTGTGTGGTAATAAGTTCTGTTTGCTCATTTTCCAAAGAGCGCTGTGTAAGTCTACTGTTCTCATGGAATAAAGGGTTGTGTACAGATATTGCAGAATGTTGAAGAATTGTTCAGGAGGAGCAAATGGTAATGTTGACCCTGCACCTCATGGCACACGACATACACTCCAAATTATTTAAATAGCATGTCAAATACATACTTTGGTTTTATTCTTACCTCAATTCTACAGCCCCTTTTGCTGTATTTAGTTATATATGTATATAGATAGGTACATATCTATATATATATAGTAGATACCTATGTATGGATATGTCTCATGTGACCATAATTAGTCAACTGTAAACCCTAATCTATAGTTCTGTAGCTCCATGTACATGCCTATGTATTTGTATATGCATGGTTTTATGTCTGTGTACTGCACTGCACACGTGTCACTGGTCTATAGTATGAATTTCTTGGTTTGGATTGCATGTAATTTACTTTAAAATTGCAATAGATTCAGGGTGTTTTTTCTTGATGCTGTTATAGCCAAATACAAGTTATCAACTCTGCGAGCAGGGGATGGTTAAGCAGATATTCAGATTATCTAATGTGTATGCATTTTTGCATCATAAGTGCAACTGAAGTCTGAGGCTTCTATATTAATCTCTTAGAGCCATTGGTTTGTAATAAACAGAAATTATGTTTTATCTTCTTCACTGTTACTGTTTAAGATTCTTGGATTTTCCATTGCGTGCTGCTACAGTTTTACTGTGGTATGCTTAGTACAAAGAACTTTTTGGCATAGGGAAAATAGTAATGTACTTCTTAGTATTGGGAAAATGTGAAACTATAGGAGTACCTTGGGTGTGCATTTCTGGAACTGAAATCAGAAGATAGAGAATAGCTTTGTCTTGGTCTTATAAAACAGCCTTCGTTTTTAGGGAGAGGCATCAATGTTAAAGGTCAGATAAGGAACTGAGTAAAGCACAAGTGAATTAGAGCAGGAGCTCTTTGTGCCATTAGAAAGTGCAGTGTTTGCATCCTGGTGTTTTCCTCCACAATTGCTCCACAATTGCTATGGTTATGCCAGCACAGGCTGGGATAATTCAGCTATGTGTGTTTGCCCTAAATGAAGCACAGACATGAATTTCTATTTCTTTTAACTAGCATGGGAATGTTGCAGAGAGATTAAGCTCTTTGTTTTTCTGCTTCATCTGATGAAAAACCTTGCTAATATAAACTTAAATCGTGAGTTATTTGTTCAAATTTGAGCAATCAGAATGTGTTTATGAAAGGAGAGCACTCTGTTATGGCTGTGGAGTTCTGGATCTGGAAACTGGAGCCCTAGAGGGTGGCTGTGTTGTTGGAGTTGTGTCTGGAGACCCTCTGCATCTTCAGGAAGCCAGATTGTGTTCAGACCCAATATTGATGAGTGCAAAGCCAGTAGCTTTACTAGGGAAGCTGGGAATGCAGCAAGGTAAGGAAAGAGTTGTAAGGGCAGAAGAACACAGTCAGGCCTGTCAGGCTTTAGGACTATCAATTCTGGGAAACTGTGGTTTTAAAGTATCTCTGAATACTGGTGTCAGGATGTTTCAGTCACTGAGGTTTGCATAGGAAAGTTACTGCTTGTGTCCCTGAGGGCCTTGTTCTAGCTAAAGTTTTGTCATCAGCATTAGAATGAAAAAATTCTTACACAGCTAAAAAGATCAAGTAGAGAAAAATGTTTCCCAAAAGGTACCAGATAAATAGAGGTATAAATGGATGACCTACTTTAGTTGACCTGATTTTTGCTCCTATCTGTCCTCCTACAAGCCAATACTTTCAATTTCTTTAAAAGGCAATTTTATTGGTGTTAATTTATGGGAAGACTTGAAGGCAATATTGTCCTAATGGAAGTGTCTTGTGAAAGTAAAACCTAGAAGAATTGAATTATCAGCTCTAAAAAGTAGCAAGGCAGTCACTTCAGTGGGGGAGAATATCTGGCTATTATGAGAGGACTGAAGCTATGAATGATGTTGCCTCATGGGCTACACATGTCATTAGGAACAAAAGCAAATAAAAAAACATTCATTCATTCATTCGGATTTCTGGAAGGAAGCATCAATAATTTTGAAGGAAATCCTACCATAATGCTTCTGACAGTTAATTTTCTATATTAGTTTTACTTCTGAGCTCCCTTAGTTCTGCAGAAAGAATTGAATTGCCTTATGTTAGGGATGTGCCAAAGGCAACTACATGAGTGGACTGAAAGTTTTAAATGCTATATGGATTGGTTGGATTGTTCAATTTATAATTTGCTACGATTTGGAGAAATCCTAACGCAGTTGTTAAGGATATCCATATAACTTGTGTTCCTTCCTTTTTGGCAGAAGGGCTATATGCTTCATGTTTTAAATGTTAGAGAGCAGGCCTTGATTCCTAAACATTATTGAAATTTATTAGTTTTAATTGCCTGATCTTTGCTATGATTTTTGGTGTTCAAAGTCATGGGTTGGAAAGCATCATTCTCTGAGGAGAAGTTAACTTAGTTAAAACCATATTGCTTTAAAGAATGTATGTACTACTTTAATCTCATTCATTTAGTTATGACACTGAACTTGTCATTTTTAAACAAACTTTTTAACATTAACTTCCTTTTTATGTTGTCTTGTAAGGTGTAGCTGAGTTTGTTTTTCTAAGGTCAGAGTACAGTGGTGTCCCCTTGAACAATTTTACATCTTGCTGCATTTGTCCTGCTGTCCTGCCATTCTTGCTGCCTCACGTGGATGACATCTGCTTTTTGTTTTTCTTCTGAAAACACACAGATGTTTTGTACTCTTTGTGATCACGGGAAGAACAGCTTCTTCAATGACAGAGTGGGATTTTTGGGGATCTGGAGAGGTAAATGGCCATCTTTCAGCTGTGCAACTGGGCTGCAGTGGGAACAAGGGGCCAAGGCTTGGTCCTCTGAGTACTGAATAGAATCAAAGGGAGGCTGAAAGAAATGTGGTACATGAGTGATTTCTTACGTTCCTGGTTTTATTGAAGTTGGGCAATCAGCATCTCTGCTATTGTTGCTATCCTTGCTATCTTTCTTATTTGCTTTAGAGTCAATATCATGGATGAGAAATTAATTTCTTGTGCTGAGCTGGACTAATGCTAGTTTCTGGTTCATGCACATTTTTCCTGGACTTACTGGCAAGATTTCCAGCTACTTGTCGCATTTGAGAGTCTTGGGGGCCTGTTCCAAAATTTTCATGTTGTTTTCCATTGTTGATTACATTTTAAAATACATTTTGTCTTCCATTTTGTTTGTATGCTATCATTTTTATTCTCCTGGTAGTTCTTGGAGGACACAGCTATCTTTGAACAAGTGGGTTCCAAACTGAAAGGATGTTTTGTGGGTTTCCTGTCCAAGTGTTCAGAGGACTTGTCAGTGTAGATTACGCATCCTGTTTAAATGACTGATTGCTGTGGGAACTGCACTGCTCTTGAGAAGCCTGGATAGTGTTCTACTCTGTCCTAAATGTTTCACTTCTTATTTAACTGTGTTTGACTCTGTAATGCATAACCCTGTGATGGAACACTGTCTTTTTTTTCCTTAAGTGTGTGGGTAGCACGTATGGTACTTGGGTGTAGCTTCCTACTTAGACAAATGTTCTTATTGGATTAGTTGTCCAGTTGTTTCACTGGACAAAACTTAGAGATCAATTAATATAAAAAGCAGAACAAACAGAGAAGAACAAGTGATAGGAATAGGATTGGGAGTTGATGACTGGCTTCTCTGTGAGTAAAATTAATCATGGAGATGCCTTAGTGGTAAATGTATTGTGTATCATATTTGCAGTGCACAGCTCTTTTTTAACTGTTTTACACATGTAGAAAATAAGTCTTAATTGTTCCTTTATTTTCTACTTGAATCTTTACCTTCATGCATGGGAAGCAGGATTACAACTGGAATGCTTTCTTATTACTTACTCCCTCATGTATATTCTGATAATTTTAGCAAATAGGTAATCGTTAATTGAAATCAATACAGTTGTCCAGTAGGAATACTCAAGGGAAACATTTAGCTCAAAATAAAAGCTGGAAATGAAACACTGTTCTGGAGGGAAGGGCATATGTAGGTTAGTTGAACTGCTTCAAGAAATTGAGAATTCCTGCAGAGTTGAATTAATTATAAATTGCCTATAGGGCAGTACCTCTGTTGCACAAACTACTAAAGGAAGGAAATAATCTCTTAGATACTGTGAATGTCCCCAGATGGCTCTAAGTATTCAACAGTTACTTCTAAGATTTCAATTTTAGTAGCTTAAATGGTTACACAAAACTGTGTGGATTTTTTATTATGACCAAATTAGACTGTAAAATTAATTTTAACTCATTTTCTTTGAGGCTGCATAAACAGAACTGTGATGTTAATGGACATATAGGGAACTATATGTAAATGTTAATGGGGAAAGGTGACTGATTTTAGGCAGGAAGAAAGGACTTGGAAAGTACTAGAGGCACTTACTGGAATTTACTTCAGTAAAGAAATACAGTATTTTATAGATGCCTTATTTCTCTGTTATTTCTACTTCGTGAAGCCTAGGCCCAGAAGGGAGAAATATGTTGTTTCTTTAGCTCCTTGCTAAAGAATTGCTTTAAGTGCTACACAGGCACTTAAATCTTTGGACATGAGTCTGCTTTTCAAACTGAATGCTCTGAAATAAAATGTTATGAAGCTGCAGGTTAAGCCCTATCACAACCTTTTATATTTTCCTTATAAACAGAAGAACTTTTCCAGAGGCTGTTCCATGGAACTGCTGTGAGGATTGCCCTGGCATTCTGTAGTGGTACTGCTACAGTTGCTTCTACAACTGGTGCCATGTATTTTCTTAATATTTTGATTAAGATGATGAAATGTGACCTTTCATTTCTTTTCCCTTTTGTGGTGAAAATGCAGCTTGCAAATTGAGATGTCAACTTCCTATTTTTGTTGTTCTGAAAAGAGCAGGTGAAACTGTGGCAGAAAAGTCTAGTTGTATTTTTTGCAAATTACAGAAATCTATAGCCTGTTGATAAATTATTTAAAACAAGAGACCAATAACACTGAAAAAATGTGCGTATCCCAAAGTCAGCAAGCTGTTGCCATAAATCAGTGTGATTTCCTAAAGGGAAAGAATATTTCCTTTTAAAATGCTAGCTAATTCCGTAACTAATTCTAATGCGGGATAGACTAATGTGAGCTTGCATTTGCTACCTTATACATGATTAAACACTGTAGTGTTTTTGGTGCAAAGCTATAGAAATGTGTCTTTCTGGCATGGCAATTTAAAAAGCATTAGTGCTGTTTAAATTGGTGATCGTGTGAAAATGAAGGCAGCATCCTGTTTCTCCAGCCTCACAGCATACATAATGCACTTCCCTTCCGGTATTCATAGAAAAAATATTCCCTGTCTGCTACAGTAAGACAGGGAATTGATCCCCAATGAGAGTATGTGGATATAAAAACCTCAATGATCACGTCTTTAGCTCTTCTGGAGAAAGGTAACTTCCAGATATATTAAGTGTATATGAGGTCAGGATATGTTTAGAAGTGAGAAAAGCAGCAATGAAATAACAAGGGAATTCAGTGAAGGGGTATAAGTAGGTAAAGAAGTGATTTATTTCTAGAGACAGTACCTTTCAAACTAAAAATGACTGTGATTTTTTGCCAGGTAAAGGATCATGTACGGCATGTCACGGAGGCACTGGGATTGGCTTTTGTAAATAAATGCAAAAATGAATTTCTTCTGTTCTTTGGCTGCCATGTGGTTTATGTTTTATTGGGCCTTGGTATTGCTTACTACTTTAACACCTCCAGAACTTGATGCTGAAGTCAGGAGTTTCCCAAATTATGTACTGATGGTGTAGATGGAATAGTTTGCATGGAAAACCTGAATAAGATAAATTATAACAAAGCAGACAATATTTACTTATTATCTTGGGTTTTTTTCCCCCTGCTAACAGATTTATTTTTAGTGTGGTGTTGGAATTTAGTGTTTATTGGTGATGACTGAGAGGGTGGAATGTTGTTCCTATGGGAATGTGGCTGCATTGGTTTTGCGTGGCCACATTTTGGTAGCAGGTGGGGGCTACAGGGGTGGCTTCTCTGAGAAGCCATCAGGAGCTTCCCCCACATCCAGCAGAGCCAGTGCCAGCGGCTCCAAGGCTGAGCCCATCAGTGATGGTGGCAACTCCTCTGGGATAACATATTTAAGAAGAAAACCCAAAAAAGTTATTGCACAGAAGTAATTGCAGCCAGAGAAGAGCAGAGTGAGAATATCTGAGAGAAACAGCCCAGCAGACACCCAGGTGAGTGTAGAAGGAGAAGCAAGAGCTGCTCCAGGTGCCTGAGCAGATTCCCCTGCAGCCCCTGGTGCAGCCCGTGGTGAGGCAGCTGTGCCCCTGCAGCCCAGGGAGGTCCATGGGGGAGCAGAGATCCACCTGCAGCCCCGGGGGACCCCACACCTGAGCAGGTGAATGTCCAAGAGAGGCTGTGACCCTGTGGGGTCCATCCTGGAACAGACTCCTGACAGGGAGAAGCCCATGCTGGACCAGGTTTCCTAGTAGGACTTGTGACCCATGTTGGAGCAGTGTGTTCCTGAAGGACTGCACCACATGGGAAAGTGACCCACACTGCAGCAGTTCATGAACTGTAGCTTGTGGGAAGGACTCGTGCTGGAGAAGTTTGTGGAGAACTGTCTCCTGTTGGATGCATCCCATGCTGGAACAGGGGAAGGATTCCTCTCCCTGAGCAGTGGCAGAAGAAAAACATGCGATGAACTGTCACTTGCATTCCTCATCTCCCTGCTCTGCTTGGGAGGAGGATGTAGAGCCTGGGAAGGAGGGAGGGGTGGAGTAGAGGTGTTTTGGTTTGTTTTGTTTGTTTTTAATATTTGTTTTACTTCTCATTGTTGGTAATAAATTCAGTTAATATTTCAAAGTCAAATCTATTTTGCCTATGTTGGCTGTCAGTGAGTGATCTCTCTCTGTCCTTATCTCAACTTGTGAGCCTTTCATTATATTTTTCTCTCACCTGCCCAGCTGCAGAGGGTAGGGGTAGAGTGGTTTTAGTGGGCACCTGCCACCAGCTGGGGTCAACCCACCATAGCAATTTACCAACTTCATATGCCTGAACTGCGTATCTGGATGAAGGTCCCAACCTTCTCTCCTTCCTGTGGTTGGTAGGTTAGTTTGTATATGATTGTCATATTGTGTAAAATGTTAAGTACATAAAATCTTTAAATTTACAAGCTTGGCTTGAGAAACTCTTAAAATTCGCAACACACCTTGCATGACCAAAGTTATCTGACTTGCTTCTGGAGATTATCTCAAAGGCCATGGGGGGAAGAAAAGACAAGAAATGCTTGCTCATGTGAGCTTCCTCTTGTAGTCATGCTCCAGTCTTTGATTTGTCTTTAGCTTATTGGATCTAGCTTCGGGACGTTATATAAACAAGGTATCCTTCAGGAATTCTGTATTTATGTCAGCTAGTTGTTGAATCATCCTATGAAGTGTGTAGTTTTCCACTGGGCATAGTACTTCTGTCAGATCTTATGCAAATTACAACATGTATTTTTGAGCCATATTAACTCTGATCTGTCTTGGATGTTTTAATTCTGCTGCTCCCTTTGTGTTGTGATTGGATTTTACTTACTAATTTTTTTTTTCATTTCTGTTTGTGCTACCTTATCCCTGGGCTGCTAAAATGATTTCCTTATTTTTTTAAACCTTTGGTTTTTACTGGTTTTGGATGACAGAAGCCATTGCATGAGTGGAAAACTATGTGAATAAGTTTCATACCCTTCTTCAACTTTTCCTCATTTCTGGACTTAAAGCTCTTGAGGACACCCAGTAGCTTTATACAGGTTGTCATGGATTTAATGAACTGAAGGTAAATGATTATCTGTAGTATAGTTTGGTAGTCTTTTAGGCTGTGTGAGTATTGCACGATTGGTTGTTGGATTATAAGAAAGTATATGTATGGTTTTTTTGTCTTTTTTCTTAATTCAATGGTCAAAGTAGGCTGGTCTGTTTGGGTCTTAGTTTTAAATTCAGAACAGAGTAGCCTAGCCACACATTTTATTGACCTTATTATCCTCTTGAAGAGAAAGTTGCATTTATAAATGTTACCTGGCTCTGATAGTTACTGTTTTTTAATGACTATGGACAATGAGATTTAACCAGACTGGTTTAAATGGTCTTTGTGAGAAACTTCATGCAGTGTCCCTTATGAATTTTCCTGTTATGGTTTGTTCTTTTCAGGGTTTGTATTGGACCAGGTAATATTGCTTATGGATCCCTTTCCTCAAAAGAGCCACTGTGGTGTTGATTTGTTGTCTAAGCTTGGTTATAACAGAGATTCTTGGAGACCAAAGCCTAATCTGAGTATTTAGAAATAAATATTGAGTCCTGACAGCTACAAGGAATGCAGTCAGTATTCAGAGGGAATAGATAGCAGTGTAGCTTGTGCTGGAGCCGGGATGCAATCTTCCAGTAAGTGTTGTACTTGTGCGTGCTCACATCCTGTGCTATTCACCATAACGCACCTAAAAGAAGCACTTGCATCCTGATAAGACATTGTGATACTTCAGTGCTCCTGTGAATTAATTCGCTTTGGCTGTAGAGTATGTGTTTCTGCGTTCTGCATTTTAAAGCCAGGACTTAGCAATCCTGTATGTCTCATCCTATTACTTGTCATGCAGTCACTGTCTCTTTAGAACAAACGTGTATTCCTGTCTGGGCTTATTAGCATTAATAGCTGTTCTGGTTGCCCAGTGGAATACTGATGCACAATGCTAGAAACTGGGAATGAGAAGAAGGTAGCCTTTAAGGGAAGTCACAATGCAAGGATTAAAGAGGGCATTGCTTTAGAAAAATGCTACTGTTCCTTGAAGTCAAACTGCAGCAGCAGATACAGAAGTTGAGATTGAACTTAACTGACGTGTTGAAAATTAATTGAGGTCTTTTAAAGGTATGGATTTGGTTTGGAATGCTGCCACTTCCATTAGGAGGAAATAAGATTGAGAAACTTTGAGTCCCACTTAACTGTGCTTAAATAATTCTAGTAGTAAGCATATGGACTTCTGATATTTGGAAAGGGTCATTGTTTCTCCCCAGTCCAAATTTCATGCAGTATCTATAGCCTATTTTCTGGCTAGAAACCTTGCAATAGCCAGTCCTCAACATCTGTAGGAATTTAGAAGTTTGGTTTTTCTCTGACTAAAGGCACATCTGTTTCCACACTTGAGAAACAAGTCACATAGTTTTCATGGCTGTAACCAGCAATGCTGCTTGTTCCTTTTAAGCTGTTTAGTGCTATGTAACCTTATTTTTCCCAGTTGCTCTTTTTTTTTTTTTTTTTTTTTTTTTTTTTTTTTTTATAAAAAAGAAATGCCCACTTTGGTTTAGTATTTGCTATCTTTGTGAAATTTTAAATTCCATTCTTCCTTATCTAGCTTTTCCCTGAGAGTGGCTTTGATAGATCAGAGGAAGTAACTTTGGTAATGCAACTTTCCTCATTTCCTGTATTTTATCTACTTATTTTGTCATTCTGAAGAGCTGTGGCTAGCAGCTTCACAAACTCGGAGATTTAAAATTTGAGAAATGACACCTAATTACGCTTTTAAATAATGGAAATGTAAGTTCAATACTCAGTAAAATGCTATAACGTGTATGTTTCTTGAGGGAGGTAAAACAACATTTTGATGGAGAAGGCAGCAGAGAAGAATAAAGGTTAGGAGGAAGCTGTTCAGAAAGAGGAGTTTGTGGAGGTTGCATTGCATTTTAGTGACCTAACACAGGAAAGGTGTTCATGGCTTTTTTGTGTGCAGGTTGGCAGCCTGCTGCTCTCTCCATGAGTAATGTATGTTGAGCAATGGACTGAGTTGAAAGAGACACTAAAAATGTGGAAGAAGTTCTGCCTGTGCCAGGAGCTGTCACCAGTATTTTACACTCAAACAAGGCCTGACTCCGGTCTCTGCAGGCAATGGGGCTTTGTGATGCCAATCCAGCAGCTGCCTCTGCACTGACAGTGTCTCACCAAATCACATTGTTAATTCTGTGGCTTTGCTGAAATAGGTTCTGGTTTTCCAGAATTAGAATGTGAATTTGACCACAGCTCAGACTTTTTTTTTAAATTTAGTTGTAAGCAGAGAAAAGAGGAATACTTGACTGAGTGCTGAGCAGCTTTCCTGGTCGTAGATGGGCAAGTGTAGGCTGCAGCCAGTGTCCCTAGCAAGTTACTGTACAGACAGCACTTGCTCTGAGATGAGGAAGGAATGACAATAAAGGAGATTAGTGGCTTAGGGAATAAGATGAAAGCAGCAGAATTGGAATAAAAAGCTAAGAGGTGAAATTAAAAATTGATGCAACAGTTAGAGAAAATCTCAATACATGATTAGCTGTTGTCATTGATGTTAACTATTGCCTCTGGTACAGGAAAAACAAACCAACTCACCCTTGTCTGTAGGGTGGGAATGAAACTCTGTCCTCGTGTTAGTTCATTGTATCAGAAGCTGAACAGGCTTGCAGTAATGAACCATGGCTCATACCAAACTTAAAGAATCCCAAAGTTATAAAGAAAGAAACCACTCTATCCTTATCTTATAGTCATGTGGATCGTCAAAACCTGTCTTTCCTGAATTCCATTTGTTAGCTTCTGCAATATGTGATGGGAGGAAGCAGATAAATAGCGGTTTGTACATTTATGGTTTTAGCTAGAGGGAAACTTCTCTAAAATCTGAAGTATGCCTTAGAATTGTATCCAAGGTGCTAACTTGCCATTTTCTATAAGGTAGAAAAACCTAGAATCTGCTTTAGCTGCTTTTTCCTTTTTTTGATGATTCTTAAAATAAGAAACCTGCAGTTTTCATTCAATCTCACTAACCCTTTAGCATTTGTAATTTACAGGGTTTGGGTGGTATCTAAACATTTAGGTACATAATTAATAATAATGAAATCAGAATCAATAAAGCATGAAAGAAGTATTGCTTTGTAAAGGCTACTTGTGTGCTGAGGTGATGGGTTTGTTACTTGAACACAGTAAATTAGTTGAATATAAATAGTTGTGATGTTTGGTACAATAGAATAATGGGAATGTGATTGTCTCATGCTGCCTGGAAAGGATCTCAAAATGTTACAAATATTTTTAGTTTTTTTGGGGGGATGTATGGGGTGTGTGGGGTTTTTTTTGTGCTGTTGAAATTAGAATCTGCTCCACATGGCACAATAGGTATATTCATAATTGGGATAGAAGATGAGTAGATGAATCTACAGATCAATTATCTTGGTACTGAGTACAACTGTATGTGACCAACCAATAGTGTTAGCAAGGTGGATGAAGACGTGATGTAAATAAGGCTCACAGGAAATGCTGAAGAGTTGGAATTTGGCCAGGATATTCCCCTTGTTGCCTTTTTTGCTGTTCTCAAGAACTACTTGTTCATTAAAATTACCAAAACAATTATCTTGGCAAGAGATGGACCAGCAAGCACAGTGTTATTGTAGGGCATATATGCACATGGGAAATAAAACCTGGAGTTATTTCCGTATTGAGGGCAGTTTTCTTGAGATTTCTTTGGATTTGCAGCGTAAGAGCAAAAGGGTAAAACTGTCTTAGACTTGCATGAGCAAATAGCATCTGAGTAGAAGACAGACAGTCCCTTAAAAATAACTTGGTTATAAAAAAATGAGCAGTTCAAGTGATCATAATGGCAGTTGTGGTGGTTGGAAGAAAATAATAACATGAATGAGATTTTTTTTTTTTATCCTTTTCAGGCAGTGCAGTGTAGCCTCATGTACATAGTGCAATAGGTGTGTTAGTAATGGGGGAAGAAGATAAGGAGATAAATTTTGGGATCATAGGATACTTTTCAGGTTCTTCAGAGTATTAAAACAATGTAATGTGTCAAATCAAATGTGCACCTAGTCTAATACTTTATTGTGACTGAAGGATACTGTGAGAATGTCAGGAATGAAATGGAGCCATCTTCCCAGCTTTCTCAGTGGCAGATTCTGGGCAGAAGCGCAGACTGTGTCCATAGTAGCAGCAGGTTGATGAGCACAGGACACCAGAGCCCATCTTTGGTCAGGACAGTGGCAGGTACTGCTACCTGGCATGTTTCAATGGGCCCTGGACTGCTTGCAAGTGTTTTACTTTTTTAGTTCTGTATAATTTCCTTTAATTCAACTTCCCCCATTTTTTTTTCTTTTTTTTTTTAAGTGCCTTTTCTAAGAGAAAAAGTTGTGGTGAATTTTTTTTTAGCCTTTTCCTGTCTGGCAAGAATAACAGATGTAAGTATGAAGTAACTGTAAGTGGTTCTTCAGGATGTGTCTTTAGCCAGGTCCTGTGCTTGTTCAAATTGGCTTCAAGGTGTTTTTCTAGCTGGGGGGGTTGAAAGATTCTCTGGCAAACTGATCCAGTATCTTCAAAAAGAAAGAAATCTGTATTTCATACCCCTCTGAAATACCTAATTTCTTATTTTTCAACTTCATAGCCTTCCTTCCTAGTCTTGTCCGTAAGAACCATGAGGTTTCTTGTGTGTGCTACCAGTACAGTGATCATTTCCTTGATTGTATAGGTTTCATACAATCCTGGGTGCGTTAAAATATGACATGAAAACTTGTCTTGGTTTTTTGCTGCTTCCGTGTTTGTCTGTCTTCTTTTGTTATGCATGGTGCTGCTTCCCCTCTGGCATGGCCTTGCCCATCAGCCTAACATAATTTATGGAAGTGTCATTAGTTTACAAGTATGGTGCTGCAGTCAAGTTTAAGATTCCTTTTATATCAGTATTCTCCTTTTAGACTTAAATTTAGACACCCTTGAAGAGGTCAGGCAGCTGGACTAGATTATAATTTTAGATCTCTTCCAAATGAAATATTCTATTCAAAACTTAGTTTTCCTTAATATCTAGATGTAGTGCAGGTGAATAGAAAGACCTACCCATTTCTTCTGACAGCAATCAATTAATGTGCCTGAACTTTGACTTCAGCTCTGCCCTTCATTTAGGGTGTGGTGTTTCATTCCTGTCACAGAGGATTTCACACTGTGCTGTAATAATTTTCCAAGTCTAAACCTCTTTAAGCCTGACCTATATTTTAGTAGAGGTAGAACACATTCCTGTGGGGTTTCTTTGTTTTTTTGGGTTTTTTTGTTTTGTTTTGGTTTTTGGTTTTTTGTTGGTTTTTATTTGGTCCAAAAACGTTGGTTAGTGTTTAGGGGTATTTTAGGAAGTAGGAAAGTTTATCTTTCAGGTTTTTTTAACACCCAGCATCCTGTTGAAAAATGTGGTATTCTTGTAATCAGTAATGTTTCACAAAGGAGTTCTTAATCATGAGGTTCTTAACTCTATTGGCTGAGCTTTGTGTCTAGGGCTATATTTGTTCTGTGTCTCTTACCCACAAATGCTGCTGTTACTGACTGCTTCTGTTGTGGCCCAGGGATGCTTTATAAGAATTTCCTCCTGTATAGTTGGCCTGATAGCCAAGGACTGCCAGCTGCCCTGTTTACGTTGGGATCCAAGGTTTTCCTCTGCCCAAGAGGACACTGACATCTAGTGGATGGGTTCCACTGGCACAGGGCAAGAGAACTGCTGCTTAGTGGTCATCTTTCTTCTAAAGTTCTACCTAATTTTTCTTTCATTTAGATCCTTGGGGTTGTTAGGGAAAAGGAAAAAAAGAAAAAGCCCTGTCAATTCTTATCTAACTTCTGGAGTTTAAGGAGTAAAGTTTGTACAGTCAAAGTAGTTGTGTTTTATTGTTGTTGGGTTTTTGGGTTTTTTTTGTTCCTTCAAGTCACCTGCATATGAGCCTCAGTTGTTTGTAATAAAATGAATCATGTTATGGCATTGGCCAGTTGTCCTCCCAGCCTGTGAAGAAAGTAAGTTACCTCTGGAGCACAGCAAGAGGCAGATCATGGAATCATAGAGTGGTTTGAATTGGAAGGAATTTTAAAGATCATCTAATTCCAATGGGCCTGCCGTGGACAGGGACATCTTGCTCAAAACCCTACCTAGTCTGGCACTGAACACTTCCCAAAATGGGGCACTCACAGCTGTTATGGGCAGCCTGTTCTAGTGTCTCACCACCCTCATAGTAAAGCATTTCTTCCTAATATCTAAGCTAGACCTGCCCTCTTTCAGTCTGAAGCCATTCTTTGTGCTTGGAGCCCTCTCTTCTCCAGGCTGATCAACCCCAACTCTCAGCAGGTGTTCCAGCTTCTCACCTCTGAGACAGAGGGTGCCTCTAAGTTGCCTTCAATTCTGTGCCTGTTCTTCCTATGAAACTTGAAGCCTGATAATTGCCGAATAGCTGCCTTGCAGCTCATCCTGGACATCTGTTAGTTTAACTGGGAACCAAGTAGCAGGAGACGTGTTAACAAAACCACAAGTTTTCCAGGAATGTTCCTAAGCAGAGAACAATGCTTAGAAATCAAACTTTCTGAAAACATTAATCAAAATGTTAGTATTTCTTTAAAGACAAAAATAGACATTTTGTTTCCAAAGTACCAGATTCCACATTTCTTTATCAGAAAAAATAAACACTGCCTAAAGCTTGACAGCAGGAGATGCTATGCTTAAGTATTGCTGCAGATTATTGTTTGATCTTTCAAGCGTTTAAACTATTCTGCACTAGTACTCATTAAACAATAATGTACTGGGTTTGGATTTGTTGACCATCTGGTAACTTTGTAAATGTGGTTAGAATGAGACAGTTTCAAGGAACTTAAATGAAGGCTTAGAAAGAAGCCTTTCAGGTCCCTTTGCTGCTACAAGAGTCATAGAAAGTATAGACTGAAATTGCTTAGGATGAAGGTGTTAGACTTAAATGTTCAGGGACTGCTTTTAAAAGGAAAATATTGCTTCCTTGTCCAGAGTAAACATTGAGGTTTTTTCTCCTGAAAGATGCTAATATTTGCTAGCATTCTTTGATTACTTTGAAAATATCCCCAAATAAAACCAAACTATTGCAACCAAAACCATTGCCATAAAAAAGAATATTTTATATGAAGTACCAGGAAACAAAAGCTACTAACACTTTTTGTGTGCACTCAGGCAATGCAAGCAATAGTAGAATATGAATGTTTCTGTCCTAAGAGTAAAATTTCATTAATTTCAAGTTGAATTAGTTTTACTGATTTCAGACCATGAAGAAAATTAAAAACATAGTTCATCAAAACAGAAAAATCACAGCTTTAACTAACCTGTTACGTTAATTAAGGAGAAAAACTATTTTTTTTTCTATGTCCTGTTGTTTGTTGAGAATTTATGTGGTCTCATCTGTAGTTTACCAGGATGCTGGGAAAACTACTGAATACAGGTTATCAATAACTATTCTTTTTCCTTGGTGACTTCTATTAACACTTGAATTGCCACTTAGTTATTTGTGCTATGCATTTGTGTTTCCTTCATTATAACTTCTAGCCCACAATTTTATTTGGCATTTTTGAGGTTTATTCCTTCTACTTTTACCCTGAAAGTTGGTTCTCTTGATTAATGTTATATTCCAATTTTCATCTCTTACTGTTTTCTGGTTTGTCATCAAATGTTTGTCAGTGTGCAATGCTTTGCTAGAGAGGTCATGAAGGAAAATGCCTGCTTGGTCTGGGAAGTTTTTTTGAGAAACTCTGCTTGTGAAATCCCTTCAGTCAGATGATTTTTTTTTAAAAATTTTTCCTTGTAAAAACAAACTAAAGAGACTAGTCTCGACTGAATTCCTGTAGAAATTCACATACTCTTCTTTGGAATTGGCATCATGTCAAATACTTATTTGAAGCTCAGTTTGGAACAGTTTCCTTTTCCAAGAAAGGAAGTGGAGTCACATATTCCACATAGATGAGAATTATAGATAAAGATCTTGAGGTGGGATCTGAAGGTGTTCCTGTGCGTTTCTGAAATACCTGGAAGTAAATCTGTCATCCAGAACCTGGAGGTGTTGAGTAAAGTTGTTTGTGTGTCAGATAAAAACCCCGTGCTATTGTTTACCAAACAAACTCGACTTGTACATTCTGGATTGTAAATATTAATCTTTTCAAAGCAATGGCAGCTGAGGTTTCATTTAAATTTATCAGCAGCTTGATTGACAAGGCTGAACCAGATTCATTCTACCACTTGACTTGAGGACTTTTCTATTTGTTGAAATTTGGCACTGTAGAAGGACTGCATTTTGCACATTACCTGTGTAGCAAATTTAAGTTGTGGAGTACTTAAAAACCTTTAGGTGATTGTGCATATACTTCATATGAGGTAATTTTTTCTTTGCTCTTCAAAATGTAAAAATTACAGAAATAATTGCATCATAAGTGTAAAAAAGGCGTCCTACAATTATTTGGAAAGCAATTAAAGATTTGAACTGCAGTTTTGATGTACAGAATAAAGCTTACATAAAGGCTTTATTTTAGAAGTGTGGGGAGTATAGTGGTATAGGTGTTCAACACTGGTCTTAAGAGGATGTATATGGAATGTCTTTTACTTGACCCTTTATGTACAAGCTTTTGTGAGTCTTCAGAATTAAAAATTTCCTCAAAAATGTTAATGATTTTAAAAAGGTTAAACTTCTAACTGCTTGATTAAAACAGTATTTTCATTTACTTTCTGGTAACTTCACTGTAGTATTCTTGTCTTTGTATCTTGTCAAGATACAGGCCTGCCAAGGAGACACCTGTTTCCTTTGTCGCCACTTTTGGATTGGCATGGCCTGAGAATACCTGGGATTAAGGTTACCATGGAATTCGAAGTGTTGATGATATATCAAATAATAAATGGTTGTGCTGAAGAAGCACCACAGCTTTTTTCTTTTCTTGAAGTGCTTATTGAACAAAATATGAGGCAAGTAAGAAACAATCTCCTTGAGTGGTAATACTGTGTTAATACTATAATATGTACTTGGTGGGAATACTGTGTAGATGCCTGTATTACTTTTGTAGGAGACAATTGCATGCAATATAGCATATATGGAGAAGATTTAAAGGACCTTTTCTTTAATTCAGCAGAAACAAAAGGTAAAGTTCATATTGTTCAAACGTTTGAACATTTAGTAGTGCTACTTGAATGTTCAACCATTAAAGCAAGAACTTTAATGGAGAGATATAATCTGAAGTCATGCATGGAAGTAACTGGTTGTCTGAATTTATTGTTTCTGTACTAGCCATTACTGCTTTGATTTCATTTCAATAGTTTCAATAGCTCTTTCTGCCAGAATTAAGAGAATTTTGTTGACCATTGGATTCCCTGTTCTGTCTCTTTTTGAAACCAGAATTATACTTGGAAGGTGTATTCTGAATTGTTGGGGACAAATTTGTTAGGCAAAAATTGACAGATACTGCAAATATAAATGATTACAACACAAAATTTGTCTCTCTGTAAATATTGTGCTGGTTATTAGCTAGGGTTATTACAGTTGAAATCTTAGTACAAGTTTGTGGCTTTAATGAGGCTACTTCTTTCTAGCTCTTAAAATGCTATTGAATTCTATCATAAATGGCCTCTTTATAACTAGCACATTCCTTGGCTTCCAAACACAGCCTCAGAGAAAGGGTGAAAACAGTTGTGTGTTTTCTCCAGATAGTAGAAATGTATTTTCTGTTTGCAATCTTATATTTTTTTAACAATTCCTTGTATATTCCCTATGTATGTGCTGTTGCATGGAAGTACTGATTCAGTGTTTGTCAAAAGTTTTCTTATTTTTATTTATTAGAAAGTGGGGGTTTTACTTGCCAATCATGAGCTAGCGTAACTATATTATCAGTATCCTAGCTTTACCTGCTGAATAGTGGGGGTTCTAAACTGCTGAAAGTCTCTAAAGATGCTGTGTTTCCATACAAGGTTCAAGCTTGCTTAAAAAAAAAAAAAGTTAAACTTTCGGTGAAAGACAAAATTGACATATTTTTTATTGGAATTGTATATTTAACACTAAACACATGTCATTGAATATCAATTCAGCTGTATGCTGAGGGATGTCACTGAAAGGGACAGCACTAGAGCTCTAGAGATGTTTCAGTGAGAAAATTTGGACTCAAAACTAGATCACAGTTGCAGTGTTTCTTGACTGCACAAACATCTCTGCTTTTTACCCAGAGCACTTGTTAGGCTCCAGCATTTCAGCTTAAAGTCATTCTCAGTGAAAGTCTTACAGTGAAAGTCTGTGTTTCAGATAAATTGTCAAGCCATGGCTGTTAAAACCCTTTTGGGAAGGCAGGACATGACAGCTATGGCAGACCTTTTTTGAGGGAGTGTGTGTGAGTGTGTGCAGATTTATTGAAAGGCTTAAATAAGGTTTTAATAAGGCTCTAAGGCTACTCTCCTGTGCCTTTATTTATGGCAGCTGTGGTAGTGGGGGACTAGCAAGTAGGAAATTCTGGTTTACTTCTGTTGGAGTGAAAGCTCAGTGTTTCCTGTTTCAGTTGTGGTGCTTTTTTTTTTCCCACCTTATATGAATTGCTTGGAAAACAAACACTGACCTCAAGGAAATGTGTTCCAAGGCGTGGGAAAAGAGGAAGGATTTTGCATCTTGTGAAGGAAGAGGGAGGAGAATTTGGGTTGGTTCCCCCCCCTTTTCTTTCGTGCTGAATAGAAACAAAAGCAAGATACATTCTCCATGGATCTTAATGCTTCATGCCACATACCGTAAAGTCACAAACCAGGGAATAGTAAAGGCTGTGGTGATAGATGATGAAATATTTCAGGGAGAATTGGTGTGGCTAAAAAACCTCAATATTCTTCAAGGACAGAAGCTAGTACTTATTTAGATCCTTACGCTGTTTATTGATATGAATTGTACCTCACAATTTGCTGTGCAGGTTTCCCTGTAAATGCTTGTCACAGGGTGCTTCTGAGTGTTTCAGGATGTTATGTTGGTTGAGACACAAGCACTGAAGCTGAAGAGCCACAAAGCTGTCACAAACAGTGGCTGATCCAGCCCCTCCTGTGGCTGTGAAAAGTATGGCTTGTGTTCCATTTAGCTGCCTGATCGACCTGGAATAAAACCTCTTGTCTTTGGTGTTCTTTATGGAAAAAGTCACAACTTGCCTTTAGATAATTTCTTCTAGGTTTCCAAGGGTTAGTCCTGGGGACATTGTTTCTTTGGTATCCATTCCTGTTACATCACATCTGTTGGGTTTTGAAGTTAACCTGGTGTGTGTAACAGAGACAAGGACATGGTCTGTAGAAGTCTTCACTCAAATGTGTTAAGTGTCACATCCAGGATGCCAAAATTTGATTGACTTCAGGGGCATAGTCTGGGGTAGACTGTCAAGACAAAGTAGACTAGTGTGGTCACCTCTCCTGGATAGCTCAGAGTGGCTCTTGAAAAGAGCTTTATGTAGACCTATAACCATTTTTTGTTTTAAATCAAGACTAAATGTGATGCTTTTAATATGGTTGTGCTGTCAGCATGCATAAAACCTAATACTGAAGGAGTAAGAGGAAAATAATGAATCTAGTAACTTGGAAATCATGATTTTAAATAAAGGGGTTCCCTGGTTTATGAGTTATTTTTCTTTGTTTCTTTAAGTGCTTTGCTTCCATGTGCTCTTTGGGATTATATTGTGAAGACAGAAAATCATCTTATTGCAAAAAAATCTGAAGCTTATTTCTGTTTTGAATTATCAACAATAGTTCTGGAATTGCTCTGACATTGTTAAGGTGCCTGTTACTTTTATTGTGTGCTAATGTTAACCTTTTCTGGTTTTGCATCAAGGTGCTTCCTAGACTTGAGTCCAAAGCAGTCAACTTTCTAATTGTGCTTTCACACTTACAGAAATTCTCATGTTCTTCACTCATAAAGAACTGTTACTGCTTCTTTGTGCAGCATGTTTTCACTTCTTGCAAAGTGTTCACAGTAGTCATTGCAATGATGTGAGTGTGCTGAGCAAACAGTATGGTTCAGAAGTGGGAAGTTATAATCCCAATTCTGAATGAGTGTGCTGCAGGACCTTCTAAAATATCTCAGAACGTACATTAGTAACCTACTAGCTAAAACCAGATTATGCTTTAGTAATGTAATGTTCTGCTTTGGTCTGTTATTTCATTGCTTGTTGCCAAAACACAGATCTACTTAGTTTTCTTCAACCTTGTAAGACTGACAGTAGGTATGTGGCTTAACTATAATGCTGAACATAAATTAACTGTAATTGACAGTACTGCTAGTTTAGACTAGGATTAACATGCAGATAGTATAAAAATAGTTTTAGAAATGAGGGAGAGGAAAGGAGACTTTTGAAGCAGCTCACATTTTGATAGTGTCTGTGTAAAGCTATCTTTAGTTATTAGCAGTGTGAGAGATGTGTATGATTCTAAGGTTTTTCTTAGGGAAAATATGTGTTTGGAAAGATGGGAAATGTTGGTCTTACTCTGGCGATACCTAATTCTGGAGAGGAAGCTGCTGGTTTGAATTTTTTACCTGATTTTAATGAGATACTGAAGAAAGTAGGATATACTCCTTAACAGGCTGCTTGCAGTATTATCATTTTGCCTTTTCTACATGAGGATGTACCGGCATTGTCTTCATTGGCTGGTCCTTCTTTATGGGATAGAAGTCTCCAATTAGTGCAGTAACACGAATTCACCTCTTTCCTGAGAAGACATCAGCGAGTGAAGATGATGTAAAATCATAAAATGTCCCAAGTTGGAAGGGACCCACAAGGATCATTGAAGTCCCACTCCTGTATGGAACACATCATACAATCTAATACTGAAATGATGCTGTTTTCAATTGTCTGGGTGATTTTGGAGGGATTTTTCTTTTACGTGGTTCCCACAAACTTCCTGGAATGCAATGGGGTTTGTTGGACTTACCATTGTCCTGCTATGAAATGCTGAAGGTGGAGCTCCCAAGGGAGTGTATTACCAGGTCTGTCTATTCATCACCTCAGCAGAGATTCCCATGGAGCACCTAGAGCTCCAGGATTAGTAGGTGTGGCTAGAAGAGAATGCCAAGGCAATGAAAACTCCTTCTATCAGTTCAGCCTGCAATCTCCTTTCAGGGCTTTGTTTCAGGGAGATAGGTCCAGTGCAGTCTGCTATCCTGTTATTTTGCAGCTAAAGCCATCTGTGAATGTTGAGATACAGTGAAGTTTTATAAAATCAAATCCTTCTCCTTTCATTATGTTTGACTAATGTTTGAGAGGACTTTTTTCCTCTTTCATGAGGGCTAGAAATTCTTGCAAACAATTGCTGTTTGAAAGCTGACAGGAGTTAAGGGGGAAATATTGACATGAGTCACAAGTGTATGCTGTTTTACAAACACTCCCAAGACAAAGTGGTGTTCGCTGTGTTCATTTATTCCTTGTTATTGCAACCTGGAGCTGCACAGGCACTCTTGAATAGTCCATTCTCCACCTGAGTTTACTACCATCAGCTAGTCTTGGTGTTTCCCAGAGACCTCATGGATGAGAAAGTGGTATAGGCCTTGAAGTTAAAATACTTCTGGAACCAAAGCAGTTTTGGGAAGTCAGAGCCCCATTTGAGCACTGATACCAAAGTCTGCATTGAACTGTCAGTTGTCAAAGGCATCTCTGGCATTTCTTTGTTCATAGGTACAGAACCTGAAACTTGGATAATCTGACTACAGATAACCAGAAGATAGTAATTTTGAAATTTTTGTGGTCATTTAGTTCACATTGCTCCATACAGGTACATTTTTCTCACTGTATAAGCACTAGGGAATATATTCTGCCCTAGTAAGTTTTATCTAAATTATTTGAATGAGACCAGAGTTGCACATAATTCTTGTGTTTCTCTTCCCTTCCTGTTAGTAAGAAAAATGCAATGTCCACCTTATGATAGAAATATCTGTCTTATTTCATGAAATGAGTGCATTAATACAACATTTTTGAAGTGTTTCCTAGCATCTTTTTTCATGCTTTGATTTTTAAGGTAACTTTTATGGTAGCTTTTCTTTAATTGCTTGTTTCTTTGAGTATTTCTTAATGCACTTAGGGAAATTTTGCAGAACAAAATATGTTCCTGTGTGACTGGCACAATGTCAGGAGACCACTGCCAGAGCTGGCCGTGTAGAGCTTCCTGAGCCTGGTTTTTTATGGCCCGTTGTCACATGGCGAGTGGATGTTGGAATACTGTAGCAGCTGGCATCTGACACTCTGGTATGTCCTACTCCTCAGGAATGGTCAGAAAGGAGAGTCAAGAGACCATCTCTGTTGTATTATCTCTTGTTTTGCCAATTAGAAATGTCAGACAAAGCTTTGGAGGCAGTTTGAGGACTTGAGATAACAGAAACTCTGGTGAAATACTTGTCATACTCTCCTTGGAAAGAGGCCTGGGAAGGAGTCAAAGGAACTTTTGTATCTTTAATGAAGTTTATGCTTTTGTAGTGAGTTCTTTAAATTTCAGTCAGCTAAATAAATGCTTTCTTTAATCCACAAACAGCACTTCTATGATTTTAGGCATTGTGTCTTCAAAGGCTTTCTGACAATGAAAGTCAAAGATCTGTATTTCCTGAACTGATTGGACAAAGTTCGTAATATGGTAGGATTCCACAAGTTTGGTTTGAAAAGCTGGTTTGTCTTTTTGTAAAAACTCTGAAGTAGATTTGCAGTACAGATTGTAAAACCACTGTGGAAGTTCGAAGTATATTTCTGAAACTTAAATTGTTTCAAAGACTCATCTCCCCACTGTCACATGTGGTGTTTGTCACTACACCACAAACCACTTCTGTTGCACAATAGATAAGCAGAATTAAAATTGAGCTTTTCTAATGAGTGGAACTAAAGGCCTTGTGAATTCTTAAAGTATATGTTTGTGGCTCATCATAGTTACTCTTTGACCATTTTGTTCTGTAAAGAACATACCAGTGAAGATTTTTGTGGAATCAGAATAGCAGTCCCTGAATAGGCAAGTGTCAGGAAGTGCCCAGTGTTATCTGCAGGGGCACCAGGCTGGACCTGCCATGTCCCTGCTGTTGCCATCCGAGTATCTTCAGGGAAGCATTTTGGCAGTTGATTGACTTAACCCAAATAAGTGCTGCTTTGTACTGTAGACAGTTGTTTTTTAAGAATTAGCTTGAAACCGGGCTGAGATGGATCTTGCTGCCTGTGTCGTCAGCTTAGTGTAGTCTGAACAGAATTCTTTTCTCTTCTGCCCTGTCATTACCCCTGTCCTGCTATTGAGTACATTCTCCTCCTCCTGGTCACTCTGTTCTGTAACCTAGGAAGCACTGGATCCCTTGCATCCCACAGCAGGCTGTGAGCACATTGCAATAGCCTTCTGCAGCAATTTTCTATTGCGTGTAGAGCGGAATCCTCTGCTGAGTCTGGCACTTTTCCATTCCTGTGGTAGTCTGTTCAAAGCTCAGTTTTAAAATTCTTTCCTTAGTCTTCAGTCAATTCTTCCTCTTCCAAAGCATGAAATAGTTATTCTATGTAGCAGATACTACTAAAAATCATAAAGGGTGCTCCTTACTCGTTTTGATTGCTCTCAGGACAGTACTTAGGTATCTTCTATTACCCATGTCACAGAGCAGCTGGCAAACATGAATTAAAAGCTTGAATCCTGAAGTATTTTAGGAAGAGATGTGTGCTAAAATCGACCTGTTTTTCATTTCCAGGCTTTGCCTTGGAGCTGGGCTAAGCTAATCCTACTTTCTGGTCTGTTTAGCAGACTGCAGAGCAGGGGAGATTGGATCCTGTAGGGAAGAAGGCTATGCTGGATTCTCATAGCATTGCTTTCTAGAAAATGAAATGGCTTACAATTCATCCAAATTGTATTGGTGGAAGTGTTTTTTCTTGCATACCTTTAAAACGGGCTAAAGCATAAAGGATCATCTTCCTGCTTTTTGATACCTAACCTGACTTCCTTGAGTGTGTTCTTTCTCATGTAAAATAATTTTTGTTTCTAGTCATGATTTGTAGAAGTTTAGTTTTCTCTAAACTTCTGTTAAGCAGAGTGATGGCATTTGCTCTCTAAAAATCAGTGAGGTGGAGGGAAAAACCCTTTAAGTCTCACAACCATGTTGGAACAATACATATTAATGACTGTGCTTGGAAAGTATCGTTGGTCTTTGCTTTTTATTTCCCCCTTAATTGGTGGTTTATAGCCTATTTCAAAGTATTTCTCAACCTTGGAGTTCATAGCTGATTTAGCCAAATTATGTGCATTCATTTGGCTTTTTCTAGACTCCTGGTTGTGTTCAGTCTTAGCACAAGTGATGTTTTTTGACTTAGGGAAGGTCAGTGTCATGTAGGACAATGTTTCCTACGTGCAGTGGGATTCTTTGTGCTGTGTGGCAAACCAGGTTTCTCTGCCTCGTGTGTTTCCAGGTTATGCTTTGAATTTGTTTTTAGTGTTGCAAAGATGAGTGGAGTCTGCGTGGGGGCTTCCAGGAGCTGTTTGTGTCTTTTTAAGAATTGAGTCTTCTTGTTCCTCACTCTCGCAGTGCTTTCAAGTTAAATATTTAGCAGTTTGATCACTGTGTGGTCAGAGACTTACTACCACATCTCCAGATATTTACTGTTTTTCTTCATTGACTACTATTGCAGATTTCTCAAGAGAATTCATTTTAAGGGGAAAAAAAAAGTTGCAGGCTGCTTCTGTTGCTCTTTTTAGTGTTCAGTGATTGAATCTGTGATGAAGTCCTTGCAGAAGAGAAAATAATTAAAAAACTGGTGCTTCTTGATTTACCTTTTTTTTTTTAACCTTGCCATTTGTTTTTGCCCCACAAATGTCACTTTTCTGGTTTATTAGATATATATTATTCAATTAAATTAATGACTGGTTTTATCCACATTTGCATAGGTAATCTTTTTTTACTCTATCCTTATAAATTTCATAAAAATGTTTTTTTCTATGTAAGAGAGATACTAAGTTTTATGTGATTTTCTTCTTAGGGTTGAGTGTGGGCCTGTGACAATTTTACACCTAATATGCATCATTAGTCACCTCATTTGCATAATAAATTAGGAGGAATTATTGGAGGGCTTGAGTTGCCAAAACATTTTTTTAATTGAAGTGTGCGGTGAGTGTCCCAAGTGTTTTCTTCCTGAATTCCTCTAAAGCTAAAGCTGGCTTTCCAAACAGATCATCTTCTTTATGATACCCTTCTACCTGTACGTTGCTGCATACTCAGTGACAAACACAATTTACGTTTTTAACTGGCAAAAAACCTCTCCCATTGTCCCCCTTCCCCAAAAGAACACAAGTCATGAATGCTTTGAGTCTTCACATGAATAATGATGCATTGAATACAGGGGGAGGGAAACATGAAGAATATCTGTCCTTTTACTTGTGCAGAACACCCCTCACTGGAGATGCTAAACTTGTTTGAAGCTACCATCAGTCTTCTCTTGATAGTCTTATGCAGCACCACCATGTCAATGTCAATAGAATGGCTGGGTTTGCAACCACCAGAGTTAAATTTCTGAGTTCTTTGGTGTTCCTTTTTAAATCTGGATGTCTACACAGCTTAAACTAACAAGCACTGCTGGCTCTTCTTTTAGTTATTATTTTCAATGAGAAGTTTTGCTCCTCAGTTTTACGGTTGCAAAGGCCTAACTTGTTTGGAATGATAAAAGCTGTATTTCTCTTTTTATTTCCTAGTTTTCTGGAAGGCAGGGAGTGGCTTTTATTATGAGAGGTTTTGACTCTCACATTTTTAAGATTTGAAGTAGATGGAGTGGGGGGAAAATGACATACTGTTGTGAATACAGCAGACCTCCTGTCACTCATCTTAATTGTGAATAGCTTGTGCCTGAGAGACAGGGACCTTCTTTCTCTGAGCTTTAAACTCAACAGGCATTGGGTGTTAGGAGTTGGCACCAGTTAAATGTAAGATTTGGTTTCTGTTCAGTTGTCAGTGCTGGAAGCTTTGTGCCTTAGAGCCAAATACCAGCTGTCCTGAGCCAGCCTGTGCTGTGCCCTTTCTCAGGGTATCCTGAGATGTTTCTGTTTCTCACAGGTGTTCTTAATGCACTTCTTACTCCACAACAGGACAATATATTCAAGTAAAATATGAATTTTAGTCCATGCTGGTGCTGTAGTGGCTTTTCCAAAGTTCCATGTCTCATGATGCATAGAGCTGGCATCAACGTGGGTATAACCTGTTGATGTGCTAAAAGTACTGGATAACTGGGTGTTTAAACTTCATCATAGTGAATATCATAAAAGGAGAGATTTTTTTCTGAGTGATCATCTTCATCAATGAAACTAATACCTTGTGGTGTTCATCTTGAGGCTTGAAAATATAACTTAAATCTTTTTTTTCAGAGGTTGAGAAGATTATCAACAAAATACAGAACAGAGAAGATCTACCCGACAGCCACTGGAGAAAAAGAAGAAAATGTTAAAAAGAATAGATACAAGGATATATTGCCATGTAAGTCTGATTTACATGTTAATAGAAGACATAGGAAAGGACTTCTTATTCTCCATGTTTTTGAATTTTACGTTTTAGTTATTACTGAAAAGCAAAATTGGAGATAATTTGCTGAAAGATGGCATTCTTAAAAATTTTTATTTTTAACTTGGAAGGCAAAGTGAATGAATATTCTTATATTTTATCAGGAGAGGTATCACCCAAAGATAAATTTTTCTGGTTCTGAAGCTATATCAAGCTGACACTTTCATTTTAGCTCAGAATAGCTGAGAACTTTACTAGATGCTTAAATGTTTGTTTTCCTTAGGAGCGTGTTATTCACGGTAGAAAACAAACAAATGTCAGCATAAACTCCAGGTGAAATTCTAAGGAGGTTTAAGGAACCTGGCTTGGTACAAAATAGATCTTTTTTGCCTGTTTGTGTCATACAAGTTGTGTTGGAGAACTTTCCGTGCTGGATTAGCTTTGGTTTCTATTTTGCTAGAGTCCAGATGAAATTCTTTTTAATGTGTGGACGCAGAAAACAAGAGTCAGAGCACCATTCAGATTTTAAATCCACCAACACGTGGATATTACAGATCAGCGATCTGAAATTACAAGACTGGCTGTTACATGCTCACTTTGTGTAGCTTCTGAGGCCACCTATTTCAGAAGCTCTCACTGTGCTTCTTGATCTGAACAGCTGACAGTGAGATTAAAGGGTGGTCTTCTGACAAATGCCACTTCTCTTGTCCCACAAGGTCAGCAACAGGTACATTTTACTCTGCTTTTTAGTTGGGAGGAAATGTTTAATAGGTAGAGTGGAAAAGAGAGAGGAAGTTGTTGTCATCTTATTAACAGTGTCCTGGCATTTTGATGGATCATGAGCAATACAGTGAAATCTTGGTAGCACCCAGGCTGATTGGTGAGACAGTAGCACTGCAGCAGTGAATGGCTGCAGCTACAGCAGTAGATGAGCACATCTGTCATCTGCATGGAAATAAAACCTGAGTCACTGGGGCCTGGAAGGGAATGAAGCTCACAGTGGGGAAATGAGCGAACTTCAAAGCTGACATTGAGGAAAATTGAAGGTATATTTTCAGTTTAACTGAATGTCTCAAACATCTAAAGGCTCCAGCAATGAAGTGATGGGAGACCAGCTTGAAATGAGATGCAGGAGAAAGGCAAAGTGTCATTGTCTATCTCTCCTGTAAATCCAGGAAATAATGTACCTTTGTAACTAAATCAGACATTAGTGCTGTATTTATCAGAAATTGTTACTGCTACCAGAGAGATCAGTACCTCAGCACTAACTCAACACTGGCTTCAGAGTAAAAGATGCATGTTCCCTTTACTGTTTACTAGGCCATACTAAGTGGTAATTAAATGCAACACGGTGTTCACTGGTCACCTGAAGAACCAAGTAGTTATTGTGAACTGAGCCTTTAAGTAATATAACAATATCCAAGCACTTAATCTTCAGAAGCTGAGAACTGCAGTGGGTTTTTTTGGGGGAATTCTATTCCTGACCTTAAACTCTGGCATAGATGAGCTGTGGCACACACCGACAGGATGGCAATGTTGACATTTGGAAACTGCTCTAGAATTTTGGATCTACTGTGCTGGGAAGATAGGATCCTTCGTTAATGTGCTATTTTAATTAGTCTGTTCTGCCACTTAAAAGCAGTTTTGAGTATAATGTCCATGACACCATTGCATGCTTAGAGAGTGTTCTTGCTTTTACAATCTACATGTCAGAGTGTACCACAGTGCAATGTGCTGTAAGGGTTTTTCTAGGCCTTTATATGAATATGTTGTCTTCAGATTTGTGATCTGAAAGTCTCATAATTTACACTTGTGCTTTTTTAAGAAGCATTACATGGTAACACAAATTTTTTTGCATGTTATGAGGACTCTGGCAGAAAAATGTCACCATTTTGTAAGCTTTTTGGGAGAGCTTTCTGTATTGAAATAACTCTTAGCATTTACTTCTTCAGTGCAGGATTCCCTGTTTTATTATCAGTGATGTTTTGACAAAACAAAAACCCAACTAACCATATTTCCTCTTTTGAAATATATTTGTTCTTTGCCTTTTTCTTGAATTTAGGTCTAATCAAAGGTTTAGCAGCTGTTCTGTGGTTGAGGACCTGATCCTGGGAGCAGAAAGTAACAAATTGCTTGAGCAGCTGCTGCTTCTACAGATACTTCTGTTGCCCCATTTAAAGATAATTTCTTTTTTGATATGGATTTCCAACTTAAAAGAGCCTCTATTGTAGAGATAGTTGGAACAATTTTTCTATGATAGCTAATAAGTGTTGTTATCAACAAGTGCTGGAAGGACTGGGCAAACCTGCCAACCCCCTACACCATTTTAGTAACAATCAAGTTGTTGCATTAAAGATGCCAATTTTTTGAATGCCAAAAAAGAATACCAAAATGTTTAGTTTATTCTGTTAACAAATAATAATGCTATTTTTATATTGCTGAGGATTTTGGTCTCCAGAAATCTGCTGGTTTTATTAATAGCTTTCTCTGAGATAGTCAGTAATATTTGAGGCAGAAACTTGACATGCCCAAAACCCCCTAAATGAAGGAATCTGCTGCTTTCTACTTCAGAAGTGCTCCAGCAAAGAGCCTAATCCAGTGTTTGGGAGACAGGGGTCAGTCTGTGCCTGAGCAATAAACCCTAGTGCCTGTTTCCTGTTGTGATACCTGATGGAGTCCTCCTCGGCAGACTTGGAGAGCTGCCGGCTGCTTTAACTGCACACTGGTGTTCTGTGTTTTCTGCTTTCCCAAAGTGTGCATTAATTCTGACCACCATGATCTATGTGAATGCTGGGTAACTGCAGTTTTGGTGGCTTCTGATTAATTGTATTTTGCCTCTTTGTAATGAATTGCTCTTGGAATTCCAGGGGGTGGTACCCTGTGAACTTGAGCATCAGAAGCACATAGTAGCAGTAGGAGCTACTCTGCTTGTCTCTACCTGAGTTGCTTTACCCATAAATCAAATGTACTGACTTGCTTGTGTGACTTGTCTTTGGAAAATGTTCTTGAATGTACTATATATATTATTTTTACTGTTCTGTATTGATTCTGTTGTAATTCTTGTTCAAAAAATGTTTTGGTCTGTTTTTTTTAGTTGATCACAGCCGAGTTAAACTGACCTTAAAAACTCCCCCACAAGATTCAGACTACATCAATGCAAACTTTATTAAGGTATGTGGTACTACTTAACAGTTCTTCAGTTCTTTTTATGCTGTTTTTTCTTGTCAGTGGAGTTTTAATATTATAGTCTAACATAAGACTTTAAAGCTGTGAGGGAAGATAGTCTTTTGTTGTGACTTGAATAAATTTGCAAACATGATGCCATTTATAACACAATCTTTACAGCTTTGATTTTACTCCAAAGTGGAAATATAATGTCAAATAATTCATTTTAAAGTGAAGGGCAAGCAAATTGGAGATTTTTACCATAGGAAAATTCAGATGCAGTTGTTTTCACAGGTGACATTTTTTAGGGACCATAAATGAGGTGTTTGACAAATTGTGTATGTTAATGTACATTTCACTGTTCATGGAGGAAGTGTGGCAATGGAATTGTATCTAACATTCTTAAAGAGAAGCCAGAATTTGAGTAAAAGCGTGCTGCAGTTTTATTTCCAAGTATTATGTTTAGCTTGAAAAGCTGAATATTAATGTACTGAAAATTTATATAAAACAAAATATAAAATTTTGTATTTTTGAAATGTATTTGAGGGAGGGATGAACTTAAATTTGTTCAAGAGGATGCTTTTTTGTTTGAGTAACAAAGAGAATGCAGACTTAAAGGGAATCTACAGAATCTGAACACAGAGAAATTTATTTCCTGTGACAGTTTCTGGCAGTGCTGTAGCTGTTTTAATCTTGGGCTCCCTTGAGAACACCAGCAAAATTCCCTCTAAAGTAATTAGGACTCATGTCCCTTCCTGTTGTATATACAAAAAAAGGATATTCTAATTTTACACGATTATAACTCAAAACCTTTTAAATTCAGAACAGATAAATGTTCTTTATAAGCTTTAATGGTTCCTTTCTGCAATCCTAGGGAGTGCATGGGCCAAAAGCATACGTTGCTACCCAGGGACCCTTAGCCAATACAGTCATAGACTTCTGGAGGATGATATGGGAATACAACGTTGCTGTAAGTACCTATGGAAAAATTCAGTGTGACCTTATTTCATGACACTGTGATTGCCTATTTTTTGCCTGAGTTGGCTATTATTATCAAAATATCGTCAGTGATTTAGATTATTTGCTTCCCAAATCTTGCTTTTTGTAGTTTAATAGCATTAATATTATTTATTCAACTTAATAATGTAAATTCAAAGTAGTAATTTTATTGAATGAATGTTAAGTCCTTCGTATTTATGAATAGGTTCTTGCTTGGTTACATCTGTCCTGTAGCAGACCTTACAATTCTGACTTAATATAGACTGACAAAATCAAATACAGAAGCAGCATGTGAAACAAAAAAAACCCCAAACCACTTACGTTTTTTTTTTGTGTTAATTTTGGGTTACTTGTTGGTTTATATATTCTAAATTTGTTTAAAAAGCTTTTGTCAGGAATTAACTTTTGAATACTTGTGGAAAGTGGATTTGTTAGACAAATTGTGAAATTTTGTTTGGGAGGGGCTTTGTTTGATACTTAAATTGTGGTTACTTATTGTAACAAATAACTTACCTGTTGGTGCGTTTTTATTGTGCTACTCAGCTATGAAATATGATTGGTGATTGGGGGTTTTTTTGGGGGGAGTTGCTCATATTTTATGCATTCTGTGTTACTTGAAGCAAATATAGCTATGTTTCTTACAGTTGGCAAATGGTTCTATATTTTTATGGCTGAATGAATAAGGTATTTGTCCAGGATTATAGTGAATTTGAATCAAGTAGCCTTAAAGTGTTGCATTAGTGATGAAGATTTTGTGAAGGATGAAACTTGGTTACTGTTTTAGAATTAAAAGAGTGTATGTATGCAGGAAAGAAAATATTGCAAATAATTAGTGTCTTCCATAGTAACCACTTAAAGTGTAACAATATCTGCCTGATCAAAGTAAGTGGTGAAATGTAGGTTTAAGTTCCGTGATCTAAAAACATCTAACTTGGAGCATCTTTTTTTTCTTTTCAGATAATTGTAATGGCCTGTCGAGAATTTGAAATGGGAAGGGTATGTGTCCTAAATACAAAAATAAATGAGCTTTGCCCATATGGGGCAATAACTGTGAAGCTTCATATGCCAAATCTGTAACTGTAATAATAATATGCCAGATGAAGTGAGAATGCTTATCCTTACATTTCTGTACATAGGAAATAGTTCATGAGACTGCATTTCTTTGCCCCATTTGTAGAGTTACATGATTATTTGGGTGTCATCTCAGTGGAGTATGTGTTGGTATGCAGAACTGTACCAGGAGTTTGTTTCTGGCCGTGTCACAGTGGAAAAAGAGTGTCTTGCTCTCTGTGGGATGTAGGCCAACTATGAAAATCCTGAGTCCTTCAGAATTTCCTGTCAATTGATACAGCTGAAAAAACAATTTTTAAAAAATTCTCTCTTCTTTATTCTTATGACCTTAGAAGGAAATCCAGAACTGTGAATTCCCAGCTTTCACAAAAACTAAGCTTTCATTGCTCCCTTCTTCACGATGCTCATGCATATGGTACAGGCAGACATGAAGTTTACATCCTAATTTACAAAGGGACTTTTGCCAGTGTTTATGTTGGTTGTTTGGGGTCTTCGTTTCGTTTTTCTCTTGTTATACTAAAGAAAAGTTATTTTATTATCTTAGAACAGGTCCAGAATAAGGCATTCAGGGTTGTGATTTTGTCTGCTCTGCTTCTGTTAATCATCTTTCAGTACCGTGCATGAATTAAATTAGGATTCTTTACTTTAACAGAAAAAATGTGAGCGCTACTGGCCTCTGTGTGGAGAAGCAGCTGTAACTTTTGGACCATTTCGTGTTTCTTGTGTAAGTGTAAAGCTTTATAAATTATTTTTCAATAATGAGTTTGTAACTTAAATGTTCAATGAACTGTTCGTAGTGGGCTTTTTAATTGTCTGTTACTAAATTTTACACAAGGGCTCTCAAAGGAATGTGCACATCTAAGCTGTATGGTTTTTTGAATCCTCCACAATTGTTTTATGTTTTTTTAAAGAAGGGAACCTGTGTCCCTTGGTCTTGGATCTTTTTATGTATTATTTCTTGAGCTTTATATGATGCTTGAATGTCTGTACAATACTCAAGAAATCAAAGTCTTGTGCAGTTGTTCTGTCTGTTACGTCTTGGGCGTTCTGAATTAAATGAAAGTAACACTCGAATAGGTTATTTTTATTAAGTTAGTTAGCATGAGGTGTTTTAAGGTGTTCAGAAGGAGTTTATATGCCTGTTTATTCAGCTATTAATGCTACTTTGAAATGGTCTAACAGGAATTAAGTACACTTCGGTTCATCTTGTCAGAAAAATATATACTTGCAAATTTTAGTCTATAAAGATTCTGAGTAACCTTCTCCTATGCTAAGTTGTTTCAAATTTGGCTGTTTTTTGCCCTGTTCCTTGTGATATTGGTGAAAGGTGTTTGTGTGTTTGTTGTAACTGACTTCTTAGCTACACCTGAGAATGTTTTACCTTCAGGTTCTCTGGTGTGTGTGGACTGCATTGCTTTAAAACCTTAAAACTGCAAAGTGTTGCAGTTATTGATGGGAAATGGTAAAATCCCAGGTGCAGATAGAAACACATTAAAGCATATGTGCAGTCTCCTGAATTCTCTGTGGGGAGCTGTAATGCCAAGCTTTTAAAACATCTGCAAATTCTGATGTTACTGTACATCTAAAGTACAATAATATTGTTTGATTTCTGCAGTATAAACATTCCTTGATACTCCAAAGGAAGACTTGAAAATTCTGTGAGCCAGAAGCTAGGTTTTTTGGCCACAACCAAGATAATTAATGATTCTTTTAGATGCACCCTTAACAATGGAAAAGGAAAAACTAAAAGGAGACAACGCAGAATGGAGTGGTAGGAGGCTCAAGTTTATACAGCAAAAGTGTTATAGAAGGATGGCTGTGAAAGGCATTCTGTAAATTAAAAGTATGGAGAAATAAAGCAAAAGATGTACCTAGAAATATTCTTACGTGGTTTATTGATGACTTTGGAGCAGGCAAGACTTTAACTCACATGTTTAAGTGAATGTAACTGGTTTTGCACATCTTGTGCAGCAAGCTTACTTGCTGGAGTGCTAATCAGTGTTTTGATTGCCCCTCTCTTGAGGAAATTTTAAATACAAAACCAATAAATTAAAAAAAGACCTCTGAGTTTGAAGTGTGAGGTTTTAGTGGTGTCCTGTATGTTGCTTATTGGCTTTTAATTTTTTTTTCAAATGCATTATTGTTTTCTCTTGTTTAGGAAGCTGAGCAAGCAAGAACAGATTACTTCATTAGAACGTTATTACTTGAATTTCAAAATGTAAGTACACAGTCACTTCTGGTCTCACCTTCAATGGTTGCTCAAAAGTCTCTAAAATGATACAGTGTCAGAAAAGCATGAAAATATCTCCCCTTTTTTAGCTGCTGGTTATGTAAGTAAATGATAAAATTTGGAAGTGATGTTAAAATCTTAGTATATAAAGGAGGAATAGTGAAACTCTTTGCCTTTTATCTATGTTCTTGTTTACCCAAATGGCTTAAGCTTTTCTTATAAACTTACACTGAAATGTCAGATGTCAAAAGTCAGACTTTTTGACTGAAAAGCAGCTGCCAGTAAATAAAAACTGTAGAACCCTCTTACAAAAACACAAATGTTGACAGTTTATTCTATAGAATACCTGTTATTTTAATTGGCAATCTGCATTAATAAATTATTTATTATAGGTTAGTCTCATTTGTAGTTATGTTTTCTTTAACAAAGCTTTGTTCCAATTCAACAACAGCTACCACAGTAGTTATGAATACTGCTTAATCATGAGGGGAGTAATTTTGGGGAATTTATTTTGTCTGCAGTATCTTGCTAGGAATGTACAAACTTAATCAGTTTGTTTCTGTTACTGCTCGTAACAGAACTGGGCTGTGAGACTGTTTAGATAACAGAAATTCTGTGTAGTAATTAGGCTTTGTAACATTTTTTGAAATGGTGCACTTGAGAACCGGATACCAAAAACACCAAAGTAAAACCTGCCTTCCTGTTAATACCTGAATATTGTACAAACCAGTTACACCAGAAACTGTAGCTGATGTATATTTTGGTTTACTACATGTGCAAATGATGTTTGGGTATTGTCTTTGGGGAGTTCTGTCCCAATTAGAAGTCTGTGTACTGCTTCAAAAGTGAGCAGCAACAAAAAACTGCAGCTTTTGATCTTAGCAAGGAAACAGAAGTTTGTTCCTATGAGGAGCAATTTAACTGAAAGGGTTAACAAGATGTGTTGATATTTGATAAGTGCATCTGATAAAGTGGTTTTTCTTCAGATTTATGTAGCAGATTTGCTTGAGGATTTCTGTAAAATTAATCACAGACTTTACATTTTACTTTGAAGAATTCTAAGTGTAGCCTTGCTCTGGAGAGGAAAAAGTATATTTGTGGTATAAAGTATTATCCTTTTATGTTTGCTTTCAGCTTTTCTAAAATAATTATATATTTTGTCACTTCTGTAGTATTTGCAGTGGATTATCATACAAAAAAAAATCTGTGCAAAAGGATTTAAAATTTCCATAAATTTACAAAGTTATTTTAGTTTCTAGAAGGAAAACCAGTTTGACTGAAACTTGATTATTTTCAAGAAAGAAATTTGGTTGTTTAGCTTATCAGTGGCAGTAGAAAAAATTACTATAAAGATTCTTTTACATTTTTGATTTTCATATAAAAAACAAATCTATTTTTTTCTGACCATTCTGCTAATGTGAAAAATCGCTGGTCTTTTTAAAAATAATTAAGTGAAATTTCCTGGTGGACCTTAATAGATAGCTGTAATGCTTCCTTTTTATTGATGACCTTGGTTTTACATAATCATTTAGATTTTAAAAACTGTGCTTTCTTAGGCTGTGTTTTCTCTTGTTTTAACTAGCTATGGCGTTTCCACAGAGCTGGGAAAAGTCAAGCATCAAAAATAGATAACTTTCCATGCTCAAGAGGCCTGCTATGTTGCTTCTCACATAACTAAACAGAAGGTAGTGTAGGTCTTGAAACCTGTAGACTGTAATGTGGATCAAAACCTTCATGCTCTCCAGTACATGACTTTGAGGGGTGTACTGGAACCCAGAGGTGTGACACCTGCATGGAGAGGTGCTGTAGAACTAGCTACTGGTTCTGCTGGTAGCTGCAGATGCTTTGGATAATGATGAGAGAGAGGATTTTTAGGGATTCCAGTGGCTGAGTAACTAAGCTGTTCTAAAGCCTCCTTCTTACCTTGTCTTTAGTACTGTTGTAGCTCCTGTTGCTAGAGTAAAAGTGTACCTATTGTTGTTGCAAGTGTGATCCATACTTAGATATAGTCTGGATTATTGCTGTAGTTTTCTTAATTTCCCTCTGTGAGTCTGTGCACATGTGCACAGTCTTTATTTTGTAATGTGACAAAACAACACCTTTGCCCCCATTTTTTTTCCTCAATGTAAGTTACTGAATTACAAATAGAAAAAGAAAGACCACAGGAAAGATTCTGTCTTTCCAAGTTGTAGCTGTAAGGACATAGAACCTTTTCATATGATGCAGCATTGTGAGTCCTTTAACCCATATAATAGAGAGGGGCTTCTGAACTGTCCCATAGGGCATCTTCTTATGCTTTAGCAGCACTTCAAATATGACTTCAGAATTTCTCTTTTATTGTTTGGAGTGGTATGAGCTGTAGGGTTTTTTGATCCAGTAAATGACTTCGCTTGTCAAAGGGAAGGTTTATAGAAATACTTCTTTGGTACAAACTCAAATATTTGTTATCACTGACACCTTTCTCCCTGTCTCTCCCTTAGGAGACTCGAAGTGTCTATCAATTTCATTATGTTAACTGGCCTGACCACGATGTCCCTTCGTCTTTTGATTCTATTCTGGACATGATCAGCTTGATGAGAGAATACCAGGAACATGAAGATGTTCCTATTTGCATACACTGCAGGTATCAAATATATTTATCTTTTTATTTTTAAACATTTTCATTTTTTGAAGTCTAGACTTTTATTATGGAATGTACTAGTTTTGGTTCTAAATCAGAATTTATTTATTTTAGTTTATAAAAAAAAAAATCTCCTGTCAAAATTTAATTCAAAATCGTACAGGCTTCATTTTCTTAAAACTATTGCCACAGTGAAATTTTGCTTTTACTTCAGTTTAAGACAGAATATCAGTTTTTTTAAAAAATTAGCCTTTGAAAGGGAACCCATTTTGAGGTTCTTAAGACATAAATGCTCATGAAGACAAAACAGAGTTCAAAGATCATTGCAAATCAGCTCGGGAGTAAAGGCTCCATTCTCAGTAGGAGAGACTATGTAGCACGTGCATCACGAAGAACTCTGTCTGTCTGTGCTCTAACAAGACAAAAAAGATCTTTAGTGAGCAGGCTGTGGTTTCCAGTGTCGAAGTCTTTACTTCTAAACAACAGTTTCATCCTTGACCTGAAATTTGGCTAACAGAAGAACTGTTGAGACTGAACTGCTATGAAAATATTTTGCTGAATTGACACTTTCTGACAATTTATCTGGAAATCTTGCCTATTGTTTTTGATGTTTTTTAAAGCAACAAAAGTTCATGTATTATATCAGGAAAAATTGAATTCAGATTTATAAGCCAGGACAGGTTCAATTCATGGAGTTATTAACTCTTTGGAGCTTAGTTATTCTCTTCAAGGGCTGCATCCTTTTTTTGAGTTGTCACTCTTAAGTGAGATGTAAAACCATAAACTGACTTAGCACTGAAATCTGTTTCACTTTGTCCTGTTCTTTTTGAATCTTAATATAATTCTGAATGTTGATTTTTACAACAGTGTAATTATATTGTAGTAAATATCCATGAATCATAACTCTGCATGTATAAAATAGAGGAATTCATACAATTAGGAAAAATAAATAAAATGGTTTGCTGTCCTTCTTAAACTTTCAGATTTATGTTTTTAGCAAAAAGCAGAGAATACAGGTATGATACTAAATCAGAAAAATGTGACAAGTCCTTAAATGTATTCTGTTCTGCCATTTTACATCATCTACCATTAAACTTAGACAAGACCACACCTCATAAAACAGAAGTAGCTGGGAATAGTGTGACAAAAGAAAGAGGCAATAAAATTGTCAGCACTGAATCATCTTTCAGGACTGCAGTTCCAACTGACTATGAAAACTTGCATTACAAAATGCGATGCTGCATTTTGAACTGCTGATTTATTTTAAGACCCTGGAGTGTCAGACTGAGTGAAAATAAAATGATAGTTAAGTGATTTGGTTATTTAAATGTGGACTCTTGAAATATAAGGCTTACAGTGTTTTTTTATGGAATTCAAACAATATCTAACACCTATCTGTTTATGTTCATAGTGCAGGGTGTGGAAGAACAGGAGCCATCTGTGCCATAGATTATACATGGAATTTGCTTAAGGCTGGGGTAAGGAGTCCTAAAGGAAGTTTTATGACATTCTGCAATTTCATACCAGTGATTGATTGAGCTTCCAAAGGTTCTAAAATACTGAAATGTTTGAGACATTCTGGAACTGAACTCTCTTGATAGGTTGGATGTTTAGTCTCCTTGTATTTGTGCTTTAGTACAAACTTTTCTTTGAGAGCAAGTTTTGTCTAAAAAAATAACTATAAAAGTATAATTTTTTAAAAATATATTTCAATATAAATTGATTTTTTAATTCAACTTTCTCAGTCTCTCTGATTTATCATGCAGCTCAAATAAAAAGGGGTAACTTCATTCTGGGATTTTTAGGTTATGAAACATTGTTAACGTTGCAGTGTCATGTTAATGACATTGGGTGTCTCATTTCAAAAATGCTTGAAATGCTCTCATCTGGTCTAAATCAAAACTCAATTTGGAGTTGATTTGGAAAAAAATTAAATCGTTGCAGTCTGGAGAGAGCAGATTAGCTTTACCTATAAAAGTTACACTTATTTTTTGATGTTTAACAGCTTTTGTATTGTTGTTCTGACAGTTATGTCATTGTAATTAACTTGCTTCTGTATTTCAGAAAATACCTGAAGAGTTCAATGTATTTAATTTAATACAGGAAATGAGGACACAGAGGCATTCTGCAGTGCAAACAAAGGTATAGTTTGTTTTAAAATGAATGTGATAATATATCATTATTCTTTATAAGAATTAATTTTTATCTGGCACCTTCTTATAGGAGCAGTATGAACTTGTCCATCGAGCCATAGCACAGCTGTTTGAAAAGCAACTGCAAAAATATGAGAGTTGTGCAGACTGGAAGATTGCAGATGGAGTGGTAGGTGTCTTTCCCATATGTAGCTGTTAGCTTCTGATGAAAATTCTCCTGTGAAGCTGCTTTTAAAGTGTTCAATGGTGTGATCTTATTAAGATCTCATGTTTTTTAAAATACTGCTTGCATTGAAATAGATATGGGGAGAGAAAAATAAGTTTAAAATGCCTTTTCAGGAAGCTTCATGGTCCTTTTAACAAAGGAGAAGAAAGTGGAAAAAATATTCTTCATTGGTATTCACAGTATTTGAGGATTTTTCTGTCTTTCTGTCCTTCCCCTTTAAATTTCATGTCCCCTATAGGTTTTTTCTCTTTTTTTATGTTTATATTTATTTTCTTGGCTGTTGCTGGGCACTATGTGAAAAATGGCTTTTTGGATTAGTATATTCTTTCTCTCCCACAGTCCAGAACTCTGTACCACCCTTTGTCCCTGGATTGTGTTTTGTTTATTCAGTGGTTTTCTGTCCCTTCAGTATCTAATGGGTGTAGATTCCATAGCTCTCTAGAGGGAGTATGAGTAGTATCTTCAGGACTCACTGGAATATCTGGAAGCAATTTTAAATGTGCTTTTATTAATAAGCATCCCATTTATTTTAGGGATTTAGCTGTCCTGTACTGTGCTTTCTAGGAAGTTTAGAATGTTTTCAGCTCTTGGATTAAAGACACCCACCCTTCTGCTAACTCCTCAGAATTTATATCAGTTCATGCAGTACTTACGAGGTCTTTAGTCTTGACAGGAAGCCTGTTGACTAAATGCAATATGGATAGGGCAGGCTGCTTTTATTTGTTACAGGTTTGATTTAGCTGATCTGTGATTTTTTTTTTCCTGAGAAATGAGCATGACAGGGTTTGTAATATGCAGATGGATTAACTTTGTACAGAAGTGATTTCTAAGTACTTGAGTTTTGATCATAAAATAATAGGTAGATAGTCTGCTGTACCTTCTGATTATTTGACTTAGATCTGGTCTGTGTCTGTGCTCTTATATAGAATCAAAAATGTCTCTTATTTACTTATTCCTATTGTTATATATATGAAATTACTTACATATTCCAAAGATGAGTAAAGCTGTGGCACAATATGGTGATACTCTGTCTCTAACAAAGGCAAGTGCTGTCTTTAGCACAGCTTGAGGGATTTGCTGAATAATAAAACAAGCCCAAATAGAAAATGGATCAGTAATGTACATAGTGGTGAGAGGGATAAATCCCAGCTCTGAAAAAGCAGTGATGGAGTGTGAGTTTTGAGTTTTACTTGGATATGATCTTGGTTTATGATCAACAAATTGTAGAGGAAATTGAATTTTAGCAGTTACTTGGAAACTAATAAGAGCAGAAAATGTAATGTTCCTTGTGTGGGTACCTTGCAGCTTGACTTCTGACTGCATGTCAAGTCTGCTTATCTCAAAAACTTGGTACAGGGTTTGAACATTAAACAACTGGACAAGGATCAAAGGTGTTGGAAGGCTCCATCTAAAGAACAGCCGGACTGAGGTGGAGAAAAAATGGCTGAGGTTAGGTACAACAGAGGCTGAGTAACAACGGAAAACTGATTCCTATTAACTTTTTCTAAGGGATACCAGTGAGACCTGAAAGACTTAATAAAAAAGTGACATTTGTGTAAAAAATGCAACATGGAACTGCAGAGCTCCTTGCAGCTGAAAGCCTGTATCTTTGGGGTAAATATCTCACCATCTTGGAATCTTCTTCCATGAGTTTCACTAACCTCTGACCTATGAAATTCCAGAGTCGCAATCTGTTGGAAAACATGCTAGGGAAAGATCCCTGCACTCCTGCTCTGATCTTATTCTTCACTGGAAATTCCCTTTTGGTCACTGCTGGAAGCAGGGTGAAGTAAATCTTTGTGTGACTAGGCACAGCCTTTTTTGTGTAGGGAAATGATGCATCTTTCTATTGTTATTTGAATAATTCTGCGGGAAGGTTGAAGGGAAAAAAAGTCTCGGGGTGAAGAATTTCTGTATGTAAAAATTTGGTACTTAAATTTGCTTCTGTCCATTTGTTAGGAAATGTGCCTTCAAGGAATCAACTGGTACAGGCTAGCTTCTGTTCTGGATTTATAAGGGAAACCTCACATATCCAGTTAAATATTTTCTCATAGTTTTAACTTGATTCCCAAAACTTTGAAGCTCACTTGAGACATCACTTTGATATGCTGACAAGGCTCCTTTGTTACCTTCAAGGATGTTATTTAGCATCTGTTGTATGTAATGTCTCATTTTCCCCAGAAATTTTCTAGTTTGCTTTCTTTTAAAAAACAAACAAGCATTCTGGGATGTATCTTGGTTAAAAGCTAATTCTGAGGCAGGAAGTTTTCAAGTAACTTTATTAAATGCAATGTTATATTCTAAGGCTCCTTCAAAGATGTTACTCTGTCTGCACATGCTACAACTGTGAAATCTTCAATATGTGAACAGTTTTAATTATGTCCAGTGAAAACAATTCCAAATAAAATTAACGTGCCTACTTTGGATATATTAGTATTAGTTAAGTAGGAGATGCTACTGGGCTGAAGAGGAAATGTGTCTTTTATTCTATTTTGATAATACTGTGAAGAGCTGGCGTGCTCTGTAGGGTTGTTTTCATGGTTTTGTTTCCCAGTTGCTGTTCTCATTTCAAGCAGTGTTTGAAATGGGTTGAGTTGCAGAGGCTCTGTGAGCAGGGCTTGCCAGTAACATCCCAGTGAAAGGTTAATCTGCTTGGCAGCGAGGGGCAGCATTCATGGGGAAGTAGCTCAGACACAATCCCAAACGTGTGTTCCTGTGAACTTGCCAGCTTTGCCCTGCTGGAAACAATACTGTAAAAAGTCAGCAGCATGGTATGCAGTGTTTGAAAATAGATTTATGATAGGGTTAGAATTTCCATTAGAATTTGATGGATTTGAAACCATGTAGAAAATGCACACAAGATGTGCTTTAATGTAGTAAATGTATGTTCTTACCATACAGTTGTACATATTGTGAATGTTTAACATAACACTAAGTATTTAAATGAAATGAAATAAGAAAAGCTCTGCTCAGATACCAATACTTTCAACAGTACCCCACAGCAGCCAAATTTCAGGGTGAAGAACTGCTGCTCAGGAGCCATTTTTTTGTGATAAGAAAAGAATTCAGATGCTAAATTTGATAATCAGAACTATTCCGCTCCCCCACTTAGGAGTTACCAAACAATTAAATTGGAACAGTCTTGGACTGAAGCCCTTCCCACTGAAATTCTTGATCGTATTGTCATGTATTTCAAGTTAATAGCTGTGCTTCTCACCATCATTGGCTGTGTTAGTACTGCTGTGAAAATATTACACTTGGTGTTGTGTTTGGAAAATTTGAAATATATGAGGTCATTAGTCTTGGTCATCTGATAAGATATCAGTCAGGTCTGTATCAGTAAAATATTTTATGAGTTATTTGAGAAGGTTCTTCATGAGCTGAAGTGAACTGTAGCTGTCTTGGAAAGTCTGAATCATATGGAATTTCATCAAGTTGGATGTTCTGTTTTGGAAATCAGAAAGAAAGTTGGTTAAAAGACAAACAACCAAGCTCACTATCTCTTCAAAAATATTTCTTGTTGAATTTTGCCTCTCGACAGTACTAAGCATGTTACAGTACTGCAAGTCCTTGTTTGCCCTTATCTATGAGTAGAAGCCTATGTTAATAAATACTTTCTCCAAAATCTGGCAGTGCTAGTACTCTCCAGTGTCGCTTGCATTTTGGGCTGTAAAAGTGACAGAGTTCTGTTACTGTGGTTGACTGCACTTTTAGAAGTCATGGAGGCATCAGCTGCTATAAGAAGAATGTTGTTATTTGAAACATTAATGGTTTAGAAACTGTAAGGGAAAAGACTGTGCTGTTCATATTCTTTTTGCTGTTTGGCAGCTTGGAAGGATATTTTTTGTCATTGCAGCATTCCAAAAAGTCATGTATTTCTTCAGAGACATTTATCTCGTTGCTTCTGTTGGAATGTTTTATTTAATCTGAGTCACTTGAGTGTATCATTTCAATCTGAAGTATTTCTCTTTTTATCTACTGATGCTCAGTGATTCCCAGGCTGCTTTATGAAAAGAGCAAAAGGAATGCCTCAATTCCTTTTAAGGGAAAACATGAGATTACTTCTGGAGGAGTCTTTGCAGTAAATTTGCCAGTATTTTACCAATACAGAAAGCTTCTGAATGACATTAAATATTTCCACTGTGAGTTCCTAAAGAAAATGTTACATTGCAATTCCTGGGCAAAAGGTTTTGAATTGGAGGCAGTGTGTGTGAAATCTCAGTCTAAGACTGAGGTCCTCTATTTGCTTGGAGTAAGTGACAGCACTCTTTGGTGGTTGAGCCAGTGGAGGAAGCAGGTGGGGGAAAGACTCCCCTTGAGATGTGGGTGTTATCTTAGCAAGCTGGATCCAGACGCTGCATCTGCCATGAGAATTCCTTGTTTCTCTGCATTACTACAGGAACATAAGTTACTCTGCATTTTAGTAGACATGGGGCAGTCTGCACTTCAAAGTATTTGAGTTTATGGTCTTGTTATTTGTTAATGTAATCCTTCATAGGCAGATGTACACACATCTATATATGTGCAGTTTAACAGAGTACCTAGAAATTCTTAAATATGAGCATTTTCACCTGATTTCAGTAGCTACTCCCTCAGGGGAGTAACTCCAAGGGAACTCTTGAACTGTTGAGTGTTTGATGCATGTAGACACAAAGGCTGGGGAAATATCCTGTTCTTTTGTTTCCCCATGATGCAGTGAGAAATCTGCCACAGTAGGGTAGTTGTCTTCTGGGAGAAAGCAGGGTGCTACACTGAACACTTAGTGAATTGCACATTTGTTAATCCACTTTTAAAACATTATTCTGTATTATGACCCCTGTGAGCCATGTATGTTGTCCTGGTTTGTCTAAGCTGATACTTTTAAAAACTGTGTTCTGCCTGAGAATGCAACATCTGTCTAGAGAAGCAAGGGAGTGTTGACTGATGTTGATAAGCTGTGCTTAGGAAGGCCGTGGAAGGCTTTTTCTTAATACCACCATCTGCTCTTGTCAACAGATGCAGTCATCCCAGTGAGATACCCTATATTCACTTCCAGAGCTGAGCTTCCTCATTTCTGCTCCATGCTAGTTTTTCTGCACATTTGCCTATTTGCTTATTTTGATATATGGCAGGGAAATCTGTGAGTTGGTGTCATAAATACTCAATAGGTTATTCCCTATTTCTTCTAACACAGACCTGAGAACAGGTAACAAGGAATAACTTCTCTAAAAGTTAAGGAAGCCTTCACAGAAACATCAATCCATTGAGCTAATAAAGGAAAGCAGCAAAGTACCTTTTTTTTGGTGACAGTAATTCCTGTAATTGTTCTTGCTCCATTTTCAGTGTAACTAAAACAGTGAATGAACCTGGAGTTTAACCTGATGCACAAATGAAAGTTTTGAACACCTCTCTGCCTGAAGCCTTCCCCATATACAAAGTTGGGGTAACCATTGGCTTTTCTGGTGTTAAATTTAAAAGTACCATTTTGTGAGCTGGTTTTCTTGTTGGGTTTTGTTTGCTTGGGGTTTTTAGTTTTTTTTCAAGGAATACACATACACTGTGGCTGTGTATGTACCTTGGACATTTAAGTTTTATACATTTTTGTAAGGCTTATGCATGAGTTCTGTTTCCAGTAGCAAAAACGCCTTTTCAGCTACTTTTGCTTGTCTCAGCTAGAAACAGCTTCTTACTGTACACATGGACTTTTAAAAAGCTTTGACATATGTTAGCTTCTTTAATAAGCTTTTTCTTCTCCCTGTGAGAAAAGCATATCTCAGGAAACATTCTGTTCACAAACACTTCACTTTACAAACATAGAAGGACAGGGATGCAGCTGCTGGTTTGTTTTCTGGACAAGTTAGTCTAGAGCCAACAGGCACACCCTTTCCCTTGCCAATACCCTTTAGAAAACTGAGTGCATAAGTAAGAAATGTACTCCTGAAAACTCCTGTGCTGGTGGAACTGCACTGGGAGACTTTTCTGATCGATTGTAGTATGGAGAAGTTGGTGGTGAGGGGGAGGATCTCTTGTGGATTCTTGCTCTTTCTAGTACCTTCCTGCCTTGTAAAACGGGTGTGCTGGTGCTGAAACAAGGCCAGCAGCCCGCTCTATTCTCAGGGTGCAGTTTAGGATGCATTCATTTCTAGCTTTGGTTAATACTTGTGAATAAGGGGAGCCTTTTTATTACAATATGAAAGTATTTAGTGCTGTCCATAGTAAGGAATACATAAGGGAGAGTTTCAGAGTTTGCATTGCACAACTGGGGGAAGTGGGGAGGAACATGACACAGCCATTGAGCAGGAAATGGAGTTTATTGTTGAATACTGGGAACCTCAGCGTCTTTGGCACCAAGCTGAATGAGGTCCCCTGCCTGAATGAGGCAACAAAATTAATGTCCATGTTTGTTAAAGGAAAAATTATCTCTATTACTTGATGTCACTCATTACTTGATGTCAAAAAGCAGGAAATTGCTTTTTTACTTATTTGAGAGGGGCTGGTAGAGGGCTTGGATGTTCATGCCCCATTGTAATGTTTCCAGTACTGGGGACCCCAAATCTGGATGCAAACCACTGTAGACATGCTAATTAAAAATACCAAAACAGCCCACCTTCATATTTTTCCCCAGTCATTTGCTGCATCCAAAGCAGTGTGGGCAGCAGGTGAAGGGAGGTGATTCTGCCCCTTTGCTCCATGCCTGTGAGACCACACCTTGGGTACTGCATCCAGCATTGGGGTCCCCAGCACAGGAAGAACCTGTTGGAGCAAGTCCAGAGGAGGGACACAAAGATGAGCAGAGGGATGAACAAGTCTCCTGTGAAGACAAATTGAGAGACTTGTGGTTGTTCAGCCTGGAGAAAAGGCGGCTCCAGGGAGACCTTATTGTGGCCTTGCAGTACTTCAAGGAGGCTTATAAGAAACATGGGGACAGACTTTTTAGCAGGGCCTCTTGCAGTAGGACAAAGGGTAATGGTTTTAAATGCCAAGAGGATACATTCAGAGTAGATGGAGAGAATAAATGTTTTGTGATGAGGGTGATGAAACACTGAAACAGGTTGCCCAGAGAGGTTGTAGATGCCCCACCCTGCCATTCTTAACAACATTCAAGGCCAGCTTGGACAGGGCCCTGAATAACTTGATGTTTTTAAAGATATCGCTGCTCATTGCCGGGAGGTGTGGATTAAATGGCCTTTGAAGGTCCCTTCCTACACAAACTGTTCTATGATTCTATGAAAATCAAACACCCTTGATTGACTGCAGTGGGAGCTTCAGTTGTGTTCATTTAAATGTGAGTGGCTTTTATCTGCTAATTGAATCTTACTCCAGAAAACCCCTGATAGTTACAGCTAGTGGTCAACACGACAATGAACTCCCTGTGCAATTTCCCTGAAACGGCTAACACGATCCATTCATTAAGGAACAATAGGGTATTTCTGCTGAAGTACTTGTGCAATATTATATTTGACAGCAAGTTAAGGGGGGCAGTTAGAGAAAAACAGTAAAAAAGATCAAAATAGTTCATTTTTTTCTTCACAGGTAAAGCTCCACTTAGTACACTGAGGAATAGAATTTGTTAATAGACTCTTCACAGTAGCCAACAGCGGTATGGTAACTTCTAAGACAAGTAATAGAAATGAAAATCATTTAACTAATTAATCTAAATTTAAGTAAAGTTAGGTAACCGTTGAGGCAACTTATAGTTTATCTTCCAAAGCAAAAATTGCTCATTGAATTCAAATGCAACTATCACATCTGAAGCAGAAATTTAACAGGGAATTCCCTTTTGTTCTGTAAGAGTGATGAAAGTCAGTTTGTGTCACCAGTCTCAGCAGGTGGGCTGGCAGATAGCAGACCCTATTGCCTGAATGTGGTATTGTGCTTTGAAATGTATTACACCAATTTGGGATATTTGTTGTTCTTTTTTAAGACTGCTTTTCAAAAGACAACTCCTGCAAGAAAAGCCTTTAGGTAAAATAAGCATTAAAGTTAAGATAACACAATGGTCCTCCTTGGTTTTGTTGGGTTTTTGGCTGCGGCACATCTTTGGGAATGGTATGTCAGCTTTAGACTGCTGCATGTTCTGCTTTGATTTTTAATCATATATGGTTTTTTCCTTATTTTCACTTAGTGGCTGAGTTGTAGTTAAATAGTGTTCATAGCCATTCTTGGGGTGCTGTGTTTTAGGTCTGTGGTGAAAACAGTGCTGATGGTTGTTTGTAGCTAATGCTGCAGCTATTGCTGAACAATGTTTGCACAGTCAGGAACTTGCAAAGGCCCACCTGTGGAAGGTTATGAGTGATTGCTTTTCCATTGCTTGTTTGGTTTCTTTTTATCTTCTTCCACTTCTCCTTTGCCTGCTAAACAATTTTGTCTTGACCCATGAGTTCTCCTGATGTTCCTCTTCCCCCTCCAGGGGTGGAGTGCAGAAATGAGAGTGGCTCTGTGGGGCTTAGCTGCCTGCCAGGGTTAACCCACAACAGTATTTTACATGTATATCCATATAAGTGTGTATGGATTTATAAATACATGCATATATAAAATATGTCTTTTATATTTATGGTCCTAAAGGGAAATTAAAATTTTTATGGTTTGCTGAGTAAATTAAACTTCCTTGTGCACAAATGGGAGATGATCTGAAAGTGTTTTAGATCAGTGCGTTAGGTGACAAGTCCATAAGATCTTTCTCATTTTCTTATGACACTGTAGATTATTCTTATCTTTATTGGAGTGATTGTACAAGTGAAAATAATCAGACTGAAAAATAAATGCTTTATTATCCAATTATTCAATGTGAATAATTGGGAGGGTGTATAAGAGATTGCTCACTACTAAAGGAAGATCAGCTTTTGAGTATTTTCTCTAGTGGATTGTTCAACGGCAAGCAGACCAAGATCTTCAGTCAGAAAAATCTGAAGCTGGATACACAAGATGAAAAATAATTTCGTGCATTGAGAATAGAGTTTTGAAAGTGATCTCTATACAATAGCCAAAAATAGGTTATATTGTTATATATTGCTGCCAAGTTTCTTTACAGGTCTTTGGACCTCACAGTTCAAGTATTGTGTGTATCAGCTTTACAGCCATGAGTAAAAATACCGTTTTTTCTTTTAATCAGGATGAAAATAATACAGAAAATGCTGTCAGTTCTTCAGATGCTGAGAAACAAGATTCTCCTCCACCAAAGCCTCCACGGACCCGCAGGTAGTTAACTGTTTTCCTATACTATTTTAAGCTGAAAGATGAATAAAAAGTAGAATAAAGCTACTGATACCATAAAGACTTAAGATTAATATGTTATGTTTATAAATAGAAATACACATAATGCAAATAGAAGTATTGTAATTGACTCTAAATATAAGCTACAATATCTTTAGAAGTCTGTGTTTAAATATACCAACCTTGCAGTGATTATCTGTGAGTAGACACCTTTACAAGTCAGATATATTAGATCTACTTGTGTTTTAATTGTGCTAGGTGATAGTAGCAAAACAACTTAAAATAACCTCAAATAATGACTGACCCCTTATATTTGGAGAGAAACCATAATGAAAAATACCCATTTATTCCAGAAAAATCCCTGGCAAGTACTGCTTTTCACTAGAGTAGGGCAACTAAATGCTGTCATTATTGAGAAGAAGAATTGGTCTCACCAATCCCTTCATTCAGCAGAGGAAAACCTTCTCTAGCTCTTAAAAAGCATAGACATAGATTTATAGAAGCCAAAAGTAAATCTGAACCAACAGATTCATCAGCCTAAAGTGGGTACCCAATCCAAGCATTAAGACAGTTAAAGAAGCAGCTCTCCTGACCTAGGTGTCCAAGTTCCCCAGCTGGTTTGTGGAGTTTATAGGGGCCTTTGGCAGGTGATCCTGCCTGTGTCACATTGCCTGTAGTTAAATAGACATAAAGGGAGCACTTGGGTTTCCTAAAGTTACTGAATAAGAAATCATCAGTTTATATTTTTGCATAACATTTAGGCATAAGTAAAGTATAATTCCTTTAAAATAAAGAAAGAAACAGATGGAAGTGAGTTTGGGCTTTCTACAAACAAATTACATGGTTGGTGCTATGTAGGCAATATATTTTTTACCTTGGATTGATGGTGATGTGATTGTATTAAATTATGTAGATTAAGATGGTGACAGACGAGTCAGTTAACCTGTGTTCATGATGAGTTCCAAGCTCTTGAAACTTCATCACTGGTCTTAGAAATATTTCTATCCAATAGGTAATTTCCTTACTAGTGTTCTTCGAAATAATCTTAGGTGTACCTTAGTTTTTATCATTTTTATATATTAATGTAATAATAACATATGTATAATTCATGTAATTCGTGTTTAAGCACACATCTGTCTTGTCTGCACTGCATTGTTCTTTACTTGCTGCATTAAGTTAAAATCTTTTAATCTCTCCTTAAAGCCTGGGTTTTTTTTGGGCCTGTTTCCATAAAATCATACTTTCCCATCTGCCAGCACTGGCAGGCAGATTGGTTTCTTAGAGGTGAATAAATAGAAGCTTTTAGCAAAGCTGTTGTCTTTCTAAAATGGAGATTATTTTTGAAAAACAATTAATTAAACCCCTCCTGGAAGATGCTTCTGAGGAAAGACTTTATTTGCTGTTAGTCACATCTGCTCAAAATACCCAGTAATGAGCATGGTTTTTTCTTGATGTGGTGGGGGGGTAATTTTACAAATCTACAGCCTGATTCAGTCAGGACATAGAGCCAGGTTTTGTGTATTGTGGATGTTTTGGCATAGATTAACATCCTTTTCCTGGGGAGGATGGGAGAGCAGAATCAGTGAAACATTCTAATTTAATCCCCATATGCACAAGGAAACATTTTTAGGTTACCAGCCAAATGTGTACTTGAGTTTTACATGCACTGTCTCTGAAGAAGTCACAAGCAACTTGCTAAAGCTACTATTTTTGAAAAGAAATAAGGCTTTTACAGTCTTTATAATGTATGTTGTAAATGGCTTTATAATGTGTATATAATAAAGCAAGCTGCATTTTTTTAAGGGCAGGTTTAACATTTGCTTTGTTTTCTAAAGCAAAAAGGGCTATAAGGACTGATAGTGCAGAGTGCTTTGGGCCAGCTTGGTTTCAGGTGAACTTGCCTGAGATGATCCTGACTGAGCAGGAGAAAAGTTGGGTTTTTTTTCTTGGTCTCAGGATGCTTCTTTTTCATATTGTTACTGGACTAAGCCACGTCTGATTAGACAGTAAAGTTCATGATAACTGTTAGTTATGGCAGAATTTTTCTGTGAAGGTGGCTTTCTCACTCTCTCTTGTTCTGTTTGTAATGTTATAATGAAATCGTCTCAGTATCTTCTTTAGACTTAAGGATCTCTTCTTCTGAAAGTGCAGCTAATATCATGTAAACTCTCTTGTCTGTGCTAAGGATGAGATGTCACTAAAGACTTTTACCATGCAAGGTAGGAAGCTTACTCAGAGAGGTATAATTAATCCTTTTAGTACTTGCTTTGGCCTAGGCATGTATTGGGGAAGGAGTGGTACTTTCTAGGCTGCTTTTATGTCTTTTTCTTCTTGGAAGCTACAAGTATCTTTAGGCTATCGATATTAAATTGATATTTTATTTACTTAGCTCACCATGAAGCATCTAGTTGTACTCGTTTTGCAGAGGGTTTGGAATTGTATTGCCTTTCAATCTTTTATCACCTTGGAATGCTTTAATGTAATTAAACCTGCTGTACAATATGTGAGTGTAGTCATTTAGCTTAATGTCTCTCTCCATTTGATGTCAACATAAAAAAATTCTAGTATTACTCCTTGATTATTACAGAGGTAAACAAGAACTCATTAGTGCACACATCAGCACCTTATCCTAGAAATTGCTTGGCTTGGCAGTTGATGATCGCTTCTTGTGAAAGTCACCTTTCTTTAGAGGGCTTGAGGGGATAGAAAGTCTTCGTTAGACATATTTTAATTACTTTCAGGTTAAGATAGGAAGAGGACATAAGTAAGGTTTAACTTTGTTAGGTATTAAACTGCAAAAAACGTAAGTTTTAAGTTTGCAGTTTAGGACTGTACTTGATTTTACATGACTGATGTGTCAGAATTCAGAGGAAGCACCTTAATGCCTTTAAGTATTAGTCCTTGAAATATTTGTGTGCTTAGTAGTTGATTCTAAAGTATTTGGAAAAAGAGGTGGTTTATTTTAGTCAGGCTTGATTACACAAGTTTTTTATTTCCAAGTTAAAATGTAGTTTGAAATCAAAGCATAAACTTAGACGTAAACTCATAAAAAGCAGAGATGATTTAACAGCTTTTTTATATGCAGTGTAATGAAGAGCTATGTGCTGCTGTCTTGAGGGAGAAAAGGTGAAATACTGTAGCAGTTTAACTTCTCATCAGACTCTGTTTGGACTTCATTCTAATGATAGTAAATACATTTCCAGGGTTATGTGTTATTCTGTTTGAAGGCCTGCAAACCATCTCTTTCCATCTCCTGCAAAGCTAAGCTAAAACTCATTGATGGGTGTTCCTTCTTAGTTAGCTGTCCCTAATTTGTATGCCACAATTAAAAAAAAACCAAAAAGCCTCAGAAAGTTTTAAAAGATAAATTCACCAGCTGGTTATTTTTATTAATTCATTATATTTTTATAGAAATTATTTCTAGTACATGTGCTACAGCTTCACTCACTGGACTGCAAGCTTTTTCACGTGGATGGCTGTGATTTAATGCTGAAGTAGAATAATGTGGTTGTTTAGCTTCAGCCTGATTATGTTGAGCTTAATTTTCCTATTTTAATTATGAGGGAGGATGGAGCTTGGTATCTATTTTTGGTTGCTCATAGCAGCTGCATTCCATGACCTTGGCATCACTCCCTTTTATTTGAAACACCCTACAGTATGCTGCATAGAATAACCATGGATTACTTAAGGCTTTTTTTCCTTTGAACACTGGCCAAGTTTAATTTAAATCTGAACCCATTGTGTGCAGTTTTAGTAATATAGCTCTTTTCCATTAGGAGTAGAATGGATTAGATTTTAAAACGTTCTAAAAATTTATAATGTATTGCAGAGAAACCAGTAAGTGGCTTTTTAAATGTATACATTTTTGGCTGAAAGCTGTGGGAAGACTTTTTTTTTTTTTTTTTTTTTACAAATTATAGTACTTTTGACAAATTGTGTGTAATTGTTACTATGACAATTTTAAAAAGTTGTTATTGCCTAATTCATGGTTTACCTGACACCTGAGAAGCCACTGGCACTGCATCAGCTGCTCAGGCTGTGTGGCAATAAAAGTGCATTAAAAGGCTGCCTGGATCACCCAGAGAAATTCCATACCAGCTGTAAATGAGGAAGTGCGGAGGCAGTGGCATTCCAAGATAATCAGGAGCAGTTGTATCTGAAGAGGAACTTCAAGGCTGAGTCATGACAAAGTTTTCTATTTTTTTATCACACAGTGAGATTTTGCAAAAGTAGGTGTTTATTTAAAGGTATAATACAGGAAAGCTTCTCGTACTTGAATGGCCTTGCTTTCTTTGGTTCACTGACCCTTTTCTGTCTCAGTACCTGCTTTCATGAGCTTTCTCTTAGTTTCCTGGTATTTTAAAACAATCTGGTCTTATTGTCTCCTGTTGTTTTCATCAGTATACTAGTTCATCTTCAGATAATTTTCTGCCTCTGGGGGCAGAAATGTCTCTGGAGCACAGCTGTTGAAGGACATGTCCAAAGACCACAATATGCAGCAGCCCAAAATGCCCAAGATTCACAAGAGTTTTAGAAAAAACTACTGCCAAACAGATCTTCTGAATGTGTTCATATCCTGATATTTCTGCGGTGTGGAAACAAACAAAAACATTATTTGCTATGCAGAACATGTGAAATAGTAATATTAAAAACGTCAGTAAAATGGAAAAAATGTTATGTATTGGGATCTATTTCCTAATTTAAAGAGAAAAAGTAAGTTAGAGTGCTATTTGGACATCTCAATTATTGAGGACAGATACCCTTCAATATTAATAAGGCAAAGAATGATTTTGGCAAATAATTTCTCATTTCTTCACTTCTTCTTCTCTCATTTAAGAATAAGGAATGACATTTAACTTCAAATATAATGGGGAACATTGTAGTGGTTCTGTTGAGTTGTATGGGAAGAATTTGTTTAATCAGCTTTTGGGTTGCTGATTTGTGCAGCATTTCCTGTATCTTCAGTTCTATGGATACCTCTAAGGGAACTGTTTCAATACACGTGAGGCTCTGTTTACCAGTGGATGAAAGGGTAGTGATTTTATTGAACAGTAATTGGTGAAGAACTTAATTAATTTTGACTGGAATTGTGGACCTATAACCTTATTTAGATATAGTTTAATGCTAATTTGCTTCTTTGGCTAATTGTAAGGCTTAATGTTAGGTCTGTACCAGATAAGAAATTAGTTTTGCTGATTGCAAATAACTCTGGGTCAGGAAAATCAGGTCAATAAGGGAAAACCATGATTTTCAGTAGGAGGATTTAGTGGAGATTACTGATGAGCATCAGTGCTGGTAAAAGGGGGGCATGTAAACATTTGTGCAAGTGCACTCACTCTCTGTCTCTCTCCCCATGTTCCCCTCCCCATTTGGAACAGAGGAGAGAAATTCAAGAGGAGGGAATTCTCTTGTCTTTAGTGTGTATTAAATTGGAGCAAGACTTACATCCCCCCTTTCCTGTCTTATCTTTACTAATTCAGGCAAACAACTTAAGCTTATTAATTTTTCAACATCTAGAGGCAAGAGCTCCCAAATTACTTTTGTTAAATTGCTTTGATATGCTTTGTATTTCTCCTGTTTTAATTTAAAGAAAAACAGCAATATACAAGTGCAGGAAGGAGAGGAAGAGAAGGAATTTGAGGCCCAACTCTTTGTGACAGGAGTCAGGCAGAGAATGGAAGAGATCACCCAGAACTGCAAGGGGATCTGGGGTTTTCCAGATACAAAGATACAGGAACTTATAGAAGATAATTTGGAAGCTGGGAAGCTTGCAGTACTTCAGGGGGGTTAGGATTTTCACAAACTGAGGATCCAAATGGTTCTCTTTAATATGAAATCCCTTGTATAAAGATTTTAGTTCTTCAACCCATACTGGTATAGCTTGGTGCTAACAAAGTCACAAGGATGAAATACATGCTATAGCCTGTCCCAAGTCAGGTATGCTTTTAGTTCTCTACAAGACTCAATAGTGAGACAGTACCTGGGCTTTTTTTGGTTTGGGCTTTCTTCCTGTATGTCATGATAGTCTCAAGAATTTGCACTTGCTGAATCTTTCTTGGGCATGGTTTGGAAGTAGGGGAGCCAAAGTAGTACTTTGATTTTACTTGTTATGTGGCATGCAGACAAATAATGAGAGCTTGTCTGATGCCTTTCTCTTGTAGACAGAGCTCTTGTGCAGTTGTGTGGTCCTTCTTATGCTGGACGGTCTCATGAGAGCAGAGTATAGGGGCAGAGTAGAATTCCCTCCTTCCATGTGCTGGTCACGCTGCTTTGGATGCAGCCCAGGGCGTGGTTGGTTTTTGGACAGTGAGTTTGTTTCTGCACACTGCTGGCTCATGTCCAGCCTCTCCTCCACCAGCACCCCCAAGTCCTTCTCCACAGGGCTGCTCTTGGTCTGTTCAACCCCCAGTCTGGATGGATGCTGGAGGTTGCCCCAGCCCAGGAGCAGCACCTTGCACTTGGCTTTGTTGAACCTGATGACGTTCCCATGGGCCCAGCTCTCGAGCTTGTCCAGGTCCTCCTGGATTTTTAAAGAAATGGTAATTATAAAAATGCCTTCTTCAGTTAAGTTAAATGTTTGTAGTCAACTACTCTGCATCTAATCTGACCATATGCTTGAAGAACTTCTACTTTTAAGCAGCTCGAGATGAACTGCAGTTACAAGTGTTGTGGTCTCGCTTATAGACACTGTAATTTGGCTCATATACTCTACTGTGAATATTTTTTATGTTGTATGTACCTCATGTCAGCTACATTTGGTTTGTGACAAAGCGGAGACTATTAAATACACAAGTGTAAAAATAAAATCCTTTTGGGCATGTACAGAAACATAAAATTGAAGGAAGATATTCAGTGTTAAGTGGAGTGGGCTGTAAGGATTTTTTTTTTAAAGAAATCTGTCTTGGCTTTATTGAAATTTGAATTCCATATGTCAAATTTCTCAGAGCCACTTGAGGAAAAAAGTAGTGAAATGCTGCCACAAGAGGGCCTGTCTTGCAACGTCTTTGCAAAATGATTCTGGGAAAGGATGTGAGCAATCTTTGAACTATTAGTGAGGATTAGTTGTGGCCTGAATGAATGTCTCTGTGATATTCTGAAAGACATTTTGAGCGTGTTGACTTAATTCTTGCCTTCCCCACTAGTCATATTCTATAACCGTTGTCTGTGTGCAATGGAAGCTCTGTGTGGAGTTTGATGTTGGTATTACAGCATTAACTACTGCAGTGGGAGATGAATGAATATCTAAAATCTTCTCAAAACTTAGACAATTGTGTCTGTGTTGTTTTGCAGTTGCCTTGTAGAAGGAGATGCTAAAGAAGAAATCTTGCAGCCTCCAGAGCCTCAGCCGGTACCACCAATCCTAACACCATCTCCCCCATCAGCTTATCCAACAGTCACTACAGTGTGGCAGGACAATGACAGATACCATCCAAAGCCAGTTTTGCACATGGTTTCATCAGAGCATTCAACAGACCTCAACGAGAATTATAATAAGTCCACAGAACATTCAGGGAAGAACGAACCCAGCGAACACGCAGAGAAGAGGCTGGAGCGCAATTTAAGTTTTGAGATCAAGAAGGTACCTCTTCAGGAGGGACCACGAAGCTTTGATGGGAACTCTCTGTTGAACAGGGGACATGCAATTAAAATTAAGCCTGTGTCATCCTGTGTAATTGATAAGAGCTTTAAGCCACAGGAACAGATTTCAGGGGATTCATTTGTAGATGCTTCTCAAAACTCATGTTTGGAATACAGCGTGCCACAGTCTAACACAGCCTTAATATCTTCACCAGAAAGTCTGCAGAGTCAGCAGGTGTCTGATACCCCACCCAGACCAGACCGTCTGCCTCTGACAGAAAAGGGACACGCCACGTGGTCACTACATGGGCCTGAAAATGCACTGCGTACGTCCGTGTCTGAAGAGCTGTCTTCGGACACCTTGTGTCACGGTGTTAAAACAATCTCTCTAGTATCAAACACCCCAGCTGAACATCCTTCCAGTGACACTGTTGATCATACTCCTCTTTCTGTTCGAGCACCCCTCTGTTTTACTAATCCTCTCCATGCAGACGATTCTGACACGGATGAGGTGGACTTTGACAGAGCCATGAGCAAAAGTGCGTCCAATGTGTCAACCGCAAGTGCCACAGTCTCTGCTGCCACTAATACTGAAAACATTTCTGCCAGAAAAGTATTGCCAATGTCTATTGCTAGGCAAGACTTAACAGCTGTAACATTTTCTGAAGATGGCAAAGGTAGGTTTCACTGAGGTTCAGAAGTGCTGCTCTTTATCTAGCTGCATCTGTAGAGCTGGACAACATAAATTTCTTTGCAATGCAATTTCCTAAATGTAAATTTAATCAGTGCAGTATGGCAGCTTCAGAGAGGGCACAACTCTTTTCCTGACAGCTTTCAGTTTGCATGTGAGCTATTTTTGGTATAAGGTACTACAGACCATGATTAGCTGCTTCAAAAGCTATACTGTGAGCTTTATTGTGAGCATTTGCTTTGTGCTTTATTTATAATCCCTTCCTGTAGGTTTGTTTGTAATTGTAGGTTTCTGTGTTATTATTTGGTGCATATTTTTTCTCCATGTGCAGTTTCATGGAAGTGTCTATAATAATTGGGGGTTGGCTAGTCGAAGCTTTCTCAACAGGCTTGTGCAAATACATAACAATTTTGTGCTTATTGGTTGATGTGCTGTTCCTAAAAATGTAGATGTAACCCCATTCACTGTGTTGGTCTTTGAAGTTGCTCATGATTTGGCTTCTGCATTTTAACAGTGTTGTAAATATTTAGCTGTGCTTTCCTCTTTTTCTGTACATGGCTGGGGGTGACAAGCTAATACGGCTGTGCATCTAAAAATCCAAGTTATGCTTTATTAGCACTTCGAAAATTATTTAGTGGCTTTTTATCTTTTACTACTTTTTTGAGGTTTTTTTTTTGTGAAAGTTTGCAAATTAGAACATCATTTATTGATGGCAAAAGGGTCCCAAAACATGCAGGTGCAGATTTCAGTCAGGCTGGCACACTTAGAGCAGATGGAGGACAGAGCTGGGAAGAACAGATTAGGCCTTGGTAACTGCTTGTGCAAAGCCCAACACAACAAGAAGTAAGGCTGTGGAACTGAAGGAAGAACATGAACTTCTGGATCCAGCTCAGATTCCTGTGCCTGGAGCTGCTCACAGTAATGGCCTCACCTCAGGAGTCTGCGCAGACTTCATGACTTTCTGAAGTGAAATGGGGCTCAGTGTATGATGCAAGATGCAGAACCAGCTGAATTGAAAATACTGGCTTTGTGAACTAAATGTTCACCAAAAGTCATATATCCAGAGATTGGAAATGTTTTGCAGCTTTAAAAACAATCTGTTTCTATAGATTGTGATATAGATTATAGATACTGTGAACTGTATCTATAGATCTGTAGATTTTGGGACATTGTGTAAACACAGGACAATACTTGCACATACCTGTATATTTTTAACACTGTGACTTAAAAGATTCTCTGCAGAGCTGACAAAGTCCTTTTGTCATAGTTATTTCAACTTTGCAGCAGTTCTCTTTGGATTTGTTTTATAGATTTGCAGGCTATTGTATTTTTCCTTTTTGCCGGAATTTTTTTCTTCTTTCCCAGAGCAATCATTGTTTATCACTATTTGGAAATTATCACCTTTCTGTGCATCTCATTATGTAGATGCTATAAGAACATGCAAATAAAATAAGTGATATGTCATAAATATGATAAAGAATTGGAGAAATGTCACTCTAGAATTTGTTTCATGTAACTGTGTATCAGAAACGTCTTGAAATAACAGTACAGCCCTTGTGTTGCTGGCATGTTGATGATTTCACAGGAATTGATTAAAATTCTAGCATTAATTTTTTTATCATTTATGTCTTGTTAATAAGGGTGTATCTCTTCCCTGTTTGTATGATAGCGAAGCTTCCCATTTTACATTCTGGTCTTGTAATCCCTCTGGGACTCAAGAACATAGGGTTAGATCACTTTGCACCAGTGATCCTAAACCCTGTTTGCAGTGGCTTTCTCATTTTCATACTGGCTCAGGACTCCTCTGTCTGAAGCTGGGAGTGTGGCTGCAATCACCGATGAAACTTGTCTGTGAACTTACCAGCACCCTAATTGCCTAACCATAACTGCTGGTGTGCATGATCTTACCACACAGTTAAATCCTCTTTTTCATTCAAATGAAGTGAAAAGTAGTTGTGCCCTGAGGTAAAAGGAAAAAAACAAACAAAGAGAACAATAAAACACCAACAACACCCAAAACAAAACCCTAAAAACTCACTTTCAGTTAGTGCATATCCATGGTGACTTTATCTGCTGGTTTTATAGAGGCCCTTTCTGTTAATGAAGGTCTTCTTGTGCTGTACAGTAAACTTGAGATGGAGCAGGTCTCAGAAGTCACTTGGAAGACAATGGCTAGTAGAACTTGATGGAATTCTGTCCCTGCAGCAGCTGGGCATGCTGGCAGCTCAAACTTCATGGCTTTATTAGTTGAAATGTGTCTTTGTATTTTTGAATCCTGTGCAGAGTACAGTTGTCAGATGACATTTCTTATGGCAGCAGCTACTTTAAATTGTTTTAAACCTTTAATTACTACTCCAAATTTTGTAGCAGGTCAGAGAGGGGCTTTTGCTGCCAGAATAACTTGTGTTAGTACACTCCTGGGAGGTGAGAGGGAACAGACTGGGACAGGATGTGGTACTGGCACCAACAGTAGCCATCTCCTCTGGCTCCTGTTTACCCTTCTGCCTAGTGAACCTTGCACTAGCCTGTTTAACCAGTTTATATCAGTGGTATGGGAGCCAGTGGGCTTCAATGTGGACTTGGTGAGCAAAACTGAGACCTGAAAAAATGAATAAAAAGGACTCATTAGAGTTACTGTGGGATTTTTTCCTCCAAATTATTTAGTTTGAAAATGTGTTTTCATTTTCTTGCTTGCATAACACACAAACTGATCCTATGCCCTTAATGTGAAGTTGCTTCACAGTGCCAGTGTGGAAAACCAAAATGTTTTATAATACTTGGAGCATTTTTTTCTTTTGCTTTAGATTTTATACAAGGTTTAGGATTATCTCATGTATGAAAAGATCAACTTTTAAAAGTCTAGGAGGAAAATCTATGTTGTTTAACTTATCTAAATGTCATATTTGATTTAGATGCTGATGCTAGTGAAGATTCCTCTCCCCCACTCCCAGAAAGAACACCAGAATCATTTGTATTAGCAAGTGAACAGAGTGAGTTTTTGATGTTTGGTGATAATTGGAGATAAAATGTGAAGAGCATGTCAATATTGCATTGTGTTTGAATACCCCTGATTTTTGGTTAGTCTGTTGGAGCAAATTGTAAAATGGAATGAAATCTAGCATGTATAGTGGCTTATTTTGAGGTTTAATTTTTACACACCCTTGAACACAGAGAAATTATTTTTCATTTTCTGACTAAATATGGTGTTACGTGATATTTAAGTAGTTGGAGACTTCAATATTAGTAGAGCTGTTTTGCAGTCTGAAGGGTATGGAAATGAGATGGTACAGTGGGGAAATGCAGTACAGTTAGGGAATTTCCCACTATTTTGGTTTCCTACTGCTTCCAGGTAGGGAATGGGTATGCACACGAACAGTGTTTATCTGATTCCCCTTTCTTGGGCAAAGGAAAGATGATGACACCTCATACTGCATGTAGTGAACAAGCCCAGTCTGTCAAGTTTAGTGTAGTTCACTCTTTGACTGTGTCAAAAGGGTATAGTTGCAGGAGAAAGCTGACACTTAGAGATGATTAGCGATGAGTGCTCCTACTGCCATAGTTCATTCATCAAGCTAGTAATGGCAGAATACAAAACAGATTAATTGAAATGAAGCAAGAAATTAGGTTGGTGCTTGGTACCTTTCAGAAAACCTAAAATGATGTAATTATTTACTGAGACTTTTGTTTAGTCTCATTTTGAAACTCAAAAAAATTTGGCCGAAATAGTTAATCCAGATATGTTCAGCATAAAAACGTTTTGTAAATGCATTCTTTGACCATCATAAGCATAGGTAGTTCAGAGTAAAAGTGATCCTTTCTTTGGATATTATGGACCTGTTGCTTTTCTCTGACTGTACAATGAACAAAGGTATTTTCCTTAAAAAAAAAAAAATCTCTCCAGGACTGGAATTACTAAAACCACTTCCGTTTTGTTTGTCATTTTGCACGATGTCAGTAAAGGACAGGTGTGGCTGTCCTGACTTGTATGTTTACTTAGGAGATATGAAAAACACATACTATTACTGCCCAGCTGATACAACAGAAGTTCTAAATTGTCCTTGAAAAGGAAGCCAATTCCCCTGTTGATTAGGAACCCCAAAGGAACAAAATGAACATGCATAATGCAAGCACTGCAGTCTTGTGCTTTGAGTTAGAGTGGGGCATTTTGCCTTATCTGGAGCACTTTTCATGTAAAGAGATTTCCATGTTTTTACGGGCATTTGATCTAAAAAAAAAAATGTTTAGAGCACATTTCTAATGCTGTGTACTAATGCCTCATCATGAGGAGAACTGAAGCATGTTGAGTTGATTTAATTCTTCCTAGGCACACCCTTGCCGAAGCCAGCTCTGGCTGCACAGTCGGAGTGGAGCGTGTTGCGTGATCAGCACCTGCCTGAGCAAACAGCCTCCACAGTAAGTGCAGGGGACAAGTCTGTACTAATCACTCACTTCTGGTTTGCTTGGGAGCTACAACAAAAAGTAAAATACATACTTGGGAGAAGTTGCAGCTGTTGGTCATCTACAACTGGCCAGTTTTTCCTCTGCCTGAGCTGCTGAATTGATGTGAAGAGCATGTTTTCTTTCCAAGAAAATTACTTGGTTTTCTAAGGTCAGCAATACTTTTAAAAGGAATAATATAGCTTAAATGATGGCCTTAAGGGTGTAAATATGCTGCTTTTAGGGAGCTTGCTGTCTGCCTTAATGTATCTTAGGCCAATTCAAGCTGGAAGAGAACTGCAGTCTCTCTTATAACCTGCTCCAGGGCCTTGACCCAGGCTAACCAGAGCTTTTTCCAGCTGGTCTTGAAAACCACCAGAGATGGACACTTCTTATCATCTGTGGGCAGCTTGTTTCACTGTCTGAAAATGGTTTTCCCTTATGTCCATATTTATTTTAAACAAACCATTTTTTGCCCATCAGATTTCATTTTTCAGTCATCTAGCTCACAGTCATCCTGCATGAACAGCTGGCAAAATTTTAAAAGCATATAAATCCTTCTTACATTTGTATTTTTTTTCATGTGTCCCCAATATATCACTTAAAAATATGACAAAAAAGATAGATGTGAATTTTCAGGGACTGTAAATGTAGTGTGAGAACTAACCTACCTAGATTTGCAAATAAGTTGCAGTGTTGTGTTTTCAAATTTTTATGGGATGCTAAGGTTCTTATAGTAAATTCTCATACTAACTACTGTAGCATTTTTTGTCAATGTTGAGTCAAGTCAGAAATGTAGAGGCAAGTATTTCCATCAATGTTATGTTTTTGGTGATGTTTTCAAAATCTTAAATTTCTGAATTTCTTTTAGCTTTTTGAAAGTGGTTTGTGTAATTATTTTATATATCTCTCATTAACAGGGTTTGAAAACAACTTCACCTATACTACCTGGTAAGTGGTGGAAAAGCTTTTCTAATTTTTTTTTTCAAAATACATTTTTCCTACTGAACAAAAATTTGCCTGCACTTGGTGTTTGCTCTGAAGACATCTAAGTATATTGTCAAATATATTATACTAAGTATATTGTTACCTATGATGTCTAAGCACCTTTAGTTTAGAAAGAACATGAACAGATGCCTTTATATTGGTGTATTAAATGGCACTGTGAGCTTTTGCTATAAATAGATGTTATGTGGGATTTCAGCTACCCATACAAACTAATACAAAATAATAATCCAGATTTGGAAAGCAGGAATAAGTTGCTGTCACTGAACATCTACTTCATGAACAATTTTCAAGTATTGCTTTCAGGAAATGAGAAATTAGCTTTCAAAGCTTTATTTTTGTAAATAATATTTGCTGCCAGTTGTTTTCGGGACTGTAATGACAAGTGGCATTGCCACAGTGGTGACCAAGGGAATGTTACAGTGAGGGGTCTGTGTGTTTTCCAGATCGTCCTGAACGAAGCAACAAAACACCAACTGACATTTTACCTCAGATTTCTTTTTCTGGTTCCACTGATACAAGAGGTCAAATTTCAGAATTTCCTGCAGAAGTAACAGAAATTGGTAATTACATTTCCTTCAAAATATAATCACTAGATGACTTAAACAGGGGATTCACTATCAGAACGGGTTTGGATAGCTGCTGCTACTGCCACCCTCCAACTCACTGAGATGCAGAACCCAGACAAATAAGTCTGCCTAGTCTCTTCAGCAGTGCTGAAGGAGTTTTCCTCAGGATAAATGATTAAAAAATTCTTCACTTTGAGAAAACCCCAAGTGTATAAAATACAGAATTTGTCAAATGGGTTGTAATTTTTGTAAAGCACTGAAAACTTCCAGAAATAATACCTGATAACTGCCTTAGGTATGCAGAGGAGGAGGGGAAAAAAAAGATAACAAAGGCCGTAATACTGTGTTTATTGAAAAGTACTTTCCCATGAGGTTTAAGTTCTGAACTGTAATGATATACAAATTCTTCATATTTGTATTTCTTCTGGCCTTCAGAATTCCTCGTATTACAAAGTTGTTCTCGAGCCCTGAGAGTAAATCTGTAAGAGCTGGGGCCATGTCTTAGTGATCTTCTGACTGCTGCCAGCCTTTGTGAGCCTGTGTTGTCCCAGCAGACAGAAGTATTAAGTGCATTTCTTTCCTTAGGTTTTGGTAACCGCTGTGCAAAGCCCAGAGGACCAAGAGAGCCACCCTCAGAATGGACATGATCCAAGAACCAGTGGACACACTATCAATAAATTATACTGGAAAACTCAAGTGCCACTGAGAACTAGAGAAATAGTGTTCCACTTTCCTGGGGGGAGACTAACACAGAGCAGTGTAGATCTAACTATCAATGGTACATTCTTGCAGTGCATCCCACGCAAACCTGACACATGGTTCACAACAGTGGATTCCAGTATTACAACCTTTTGCTGGGGCCATCTACCTGCCTTACTACACTTAGGAGAAAGTATTACATATGATTTATTTTGTAACTTCAAGTATTATTGCCTTAATGTCTTTTAACCCTGTTACACGCTGCTTGTAGACATATGTTAATATAGTAATACTTTTGACAGATTGTGTTTATGGACTACTTTTTGCTAACATTTGATTACCATGTATGCATTATTTTGTATATGTACAGGGCAAGTAAGTATATAATTTGATAAAGTTGCAATCATAAAGTATTAACAGAAGATGTAAGAAATCTCTGCATGATCTAAATTTTTGTGTACCTTATTTGTAAGTTATTTGCCCTGAAGTTTTAGAAAATAGTTTCTGGGGTTTTTTACAAAAATTGCTGGACACACAGAGCCAGAATTGCAGGTTAGCAGAGATAAAGATTGTAATGCATTTTGTAAATTGTAAGCAAAAGGTTATTTTTATATTATATACTGTTTAATTGTCAGACCTGATTTGTTCTGGGTTTCATCTAGTCATGGAGATTCAGTAAGTGCCTTGGAACAGTATTGAATTCTCTTAGCCTGTGTATGTTACTTCAGTGTTTTGAGTTCATCTGGAATTAGATTATCAAAAATATTTGTATGTTTCTCTAGTATACTTGACCTGCCAGTAAAAAGGAAACCATTTTACATAATCAACACTCCTTAGTTTTCATTTTAATGTTTCATCTGTTGCAATCTTTAGAAAATTCATCTCTATCACCTCTCTGTACAGTAGGATTTTATGGTTTTAATATGACGTGTTTCTAATTTGGGAAAACCAGAACACACTGGTAAAAGGACTGTTTCAATACCACTGTCTTCTCTTACAGACGGGGAATACAATTTTTGTTGTTCAGTGACTGTGTGTGTAAGAAAGCAACTTATATGAAGGTTCACCTGGAGCCCTTGCAGCTACACTGTATCTTGGCAATATATTATGTCAAGAGTTAATCCTTATAAGGATTCCTTACTTAAACTTTTCTGTAATACAATCTTTAAATTAAAGAAAGTGAAAATCTCGTTATGGCTGTTTTTACTCTTAGGAAAGAAAACTGTGTCCAGAAGCAAAGTGTAACAGTGAAGGATGGCAGTCTGGCTTAGCTTACAGACCTCATACTTGAACAGAACACTGACACTCAGAACCTTATTTTTAGTAACTACTTCAAAAGTTCTGGCTAGCAATAATGCCAGAGAAGCAAAGAAGAATGTTTAGAAGTAAATGTTCATTTTAGGTAGTGAAACTACATTAATCTGAACTTTAGCTGGAAACATTATCTGATCTACTACTTGTACCTTTAGTGTCTCTGCTAAAGGAGAGCTAAAGCTCAGATAGCAGCTGTTGTAACTTCCTGAAGGTACATAACTTGCAATTACTGTCTCTGACTCTGGATTTAATCACCATGTGCTTTGTACATGTGACAGACTGCCAAGCTGGGGAGCTCTTTCAAAGAACTGTGTACACTGTAAATACTTCCCATGGATGTAGTTTTGCAGTTATTAATTTAAAAATAAATAATGCAATGATATATGCCATCTGGGATAACCTATATCAACTATATTCCTGATTTGTAAACAGTTCAGACAGCTGGAATGTTCTGCAGTTGGCAGAATAAGGCTGGCCCGAACTTTGTCTTCATTCCCTTGTGTTCAGATGATTAACTCAGACTTTCATTCCTGTGGAGGTCCTGTGGATTTGTAATGTAAGGTGGACTGTCAGCACCCCTGGGCAGTCCAAATCATTGGAACTTTTGGGGAAAGAAAAGCTAAATAAGAAAATTTGCAAATGTGTTTTGGATGTACTTTTGAAGGGTCCCTTCCATATCTGTCCATCAATAAAATACAAAACTGTGCAGGTAGTAGATTTTTCTGGTTTTCACATATGAATTTCACTTACAGCAAAGGCTGACCCAAATTTGTGCACTACATACAGGCCATCTGGTTATGTTTAATTAAAGTACATCCAGGTTCATATTTTTTCCCTGTTATTTTGCACAGATTTGGATCATATTCCAGGCTGAGTTTGTCACAAAAAAACTCAAAGAAAAGTTGCAGTCGTTCTCTGCTTTAGTGATAAAAATCTGCAATTGACCGATATGGATTTCTGTTTCCTTTGACAGAGCTAATTCACAACTCGCTGTTCCCTGCTTTGGGTTTTATATTTTCACCTATTGTATTTCAGATAAGCTGACAGTTTTAAGGGCAAGGTGAAACCTGCCCAATGTCATTACTTTCTGTATGTGCTCTTGTGGGTGGTGCAGAGATAAGTGCAGGTCTGGATGCTTTACACTGGGGAGTTTCACATCATAACTTGGAAATGTTATTGTATTAACAGCTTCATCAAAAAAACCCAATACTTTTCCTTGTGGTTTATTTGAAATGGAATCTAAAAGGGTTTAAAATATTATATTGGCTTGCAAATTATAACTGAAGCCATTTTGTACAGTTACTGAAATCAATCCTGTTTAGTTCCAGTCTTCCATGTTATTTTTTCTGAAAGCGTTCTTCAACTTTCATCTCTCAAATGCAGCTTTTCAGGCATTGACTTGATCACTGTAGCAAAGAAACAGTAATGCTGCTCAACCCAGCTATTTTTATTAATAACTGCTGCATTGGCTTGTTTGTCCTTCGCTATTTTTCTAATATACCATTTATTATTTTTTTCTAAAGGTATTAATATTGAACAAATCATGCAGTGAATTACCACATCAAAAGAAAAATGAGTTCTGTGTGTTTTAGAAATGTGAATTCTCAAGGCTCAGAAGAAAGCTGGCCCTACTAATAGCATTGCTTATCTCTATTACTCAGAGATAAGCAATATTACTATATTTAAGGTTGTCATTGATTTGGCAGGTAACATTCTATTTTGGTAGTAATTAGAGCATTATCCCAGCATTTTTATTTCTTATCTGCTAGGAAAACCTGCTGTGTTTATACATAATTTTCCTTAAAGAAGTTTAAAATTCGGGAACTGGGCAGAACAATGAAAATCTCAAAGAAGTACCTCTGTGTTTTTGTATATTGGAATCTTGGATTGGGTTTCTTTGGAGATAAATCCCTAAAAGAATGAATGAGATCAAGTGCGAGGCAGTGACTGGGGCAGCGTGATAACCCTGTGCTGCTGGAGCAGCTGCTTTTATCTGCAGGTCAGGCTGTTGGGAAGCACCCAAGTACAAAGCTCGTGCCTGCAGCATAACCCTGGCACTCTGCAGACAGAGAGAGGGAACCCAGCAAGAGAGGGGAGGACTGGGGAAAGACTAGCAATGAATATCACCTTGAAAAGGGAATTTTGAGGAGGAACAAGGAGTTAAGGACTTTGGACAATGGAACTGAGCAACCAGATACAATTGCGCACAGCTAAGGCTTTAAGAATTTTCTCAAGGCTTGAGGGAGGAGTAAGATCTCTGCAGTGTAAACAAACGAGTCACAACTCCTACAGCCCATTGCTAAAGGAGGACCTTTCTCACAATCTCAAAATGCTCTTCAGCTCTTGAGAAGCTGAAACAGCTTCTAAGAGGGGTTCTCATGTGTGGGCTAAAGAGCAAGCCTAATGCATGGAACACGTGAACCTAGGACCGAGCACAGCTGCGGCCAGCCAGCACAATGCATGGACTGCTTTGGAGCCCTCGAGTATCTAAAGCCTGTTAAAACAGCAAGGCTATGAAGTGGTCAGTAACAGGCTTAGTAACATCCAGTAATAGCCAGGCTCTCTGATGTGACTTTTCCTAACCATTTCAATGCACGTACCTAATCAAAACACACATTTGTCAAGTGTTGGGTCAAAGAGAATAAGAAAATAACTTCCTGGCTGCAATGCCATGGTATCCTCAAGATCTATACCAAAATGCTGCACTTCATTGCTTCTAAGACCACATGGCAAAAGCTTAGTATTTGCAATCTTAAATCAGTGAGTAAATAAAATGTTGTCTATTTTGATCTATTCGGTCGTAGTTGCTGTAACAGTTGATTTCTTTAAAAACTTGACTTTTGCCTCTGAAATTATATTGTGTCTGCATGAAGAACTTACTGTGGTGAAGCCAAGGTAAGAAACCAGTTTTGCATTTTGGCTTAAATCCTGCAAAGTTACATACTCTGTGCATGTAAACAGCCGTGGTGAGCTCAATGCAGGTATTCATCCATGGGTGTTGTGTGTCTGCAGTTCTGGGGCACTCTTAAGGACAGGGGGTAGCTCTGCCTCAGGCACTGTGACTGAGCTCCACAGATTTCAGCTAGTGAGGTGGAAGTTGTCTTTCACATCTACAATTCCTACTTTGAGCCACAGAGTTACAGTCCTTAATATAAAAGATCACAGGCAGGTAAAAAAAATCAATCTTTTGGGTAGTTAGTGCCACAGTCTCACAGAAAGCTTGACTGTCAAGTCAAAAGAAGAGCCTGGCTTGGATCAAAGATGATCCCATTGTTCAAACATGGAGCATCAAAGGCTGCTGAGCTTTTCTGCTTACCTGACTCTACTCTTCACCAGAAGGCACCTGGTGTGTGGTTCCATCCCAGTATATATTCTACCTCCTACATCTGGCCTGATGTTAAATGGATCAAGAAGCCCCATCAGGTTCATAATCTGAGTGTTTGCAAGTCTTTTGCTACATTTGTTCAAATTTTTATTTGCTTTCTTGCTGTTTTCATGTTAAATGGTATATTAATTGTTCAAGTGAGCCTGGAGAAGCTGGCAGGAAGAAGACACAAACCTTGTGAGGAAACGTTCCAGCTCTGATGTCCTTTGGCTGAGCTATTCTTTTATTTGCTGCATCTTCAAAATGTATATGCTTTATGATGAATATTTAACTTTGTAATATCACTCACACATTTCATCAGCCCTGCCCAGTGCACTTCTTGTCTTAGGGTTTCAGTCTTCCCTGCACTGAACACTATTTTGCTGTAAGTGAAGGAAAGTTGGACCTGGTACACTCCAATTCCGTGTTACTATGGACACACCTGAACCCACCAGTGAAAGGCTGGCAGTTTTGTTAAAAAATAGTAATGTAGCTTCTGATCTGTTTCATTAGAGACAACTGAAAGCTAAAAATAGCCATTCCAGTAGGGAATCTAGGGTTACCTTTCCCCTTGATGTGAATGGCCCATACCATCAGGCTTTTCTGGAAAAGCACTTGTACACTGGTTTTTATAAAAGTTAATTTAAAAATTACTCATAACTCAGGTCATGAGATCTGTGGGGAGTAATGTGTGAGCACTTCAGAAGTGAAGCAAGTTGCCTGGATAGAGAAAGTGATCCAAAGAATGGTCTGTGCTTGGTGTGTGGTAAAAAGTGAGTCTGGCAGGGTTGGGAAGAACAAGGAGCACGTAATGCCAGAGGAGAGAAGTGGGAAGAGCTGAACTGTAGCAAGTACAAGGGGGAAACTGTCTTTGCCTGTGGGTAATAAAAGGCTGTAGTGAACTTGTTAAGCAGGTTCCCGGTTTTGTAAGCTCCTCAGAAGGGCAGAGAGGTGTGGTTGGGTAACAGGAATGCAGCAAGAGGAAGATGCTTCTTTGAATAAATTGTTGTGTTTGAGTTTCTACTCAAATCTGCAATTGAGTACAAGCCTCTTGGATTTTGCCTGATCAGGCCCAGACAAAGATTACTCTCCAAGGTGGGAGAAAAATAAGGGCAACAGCCTAATAAGGATAAACTGACCCTTGAAACATCCTGGAGTGGGTGGGAGAGGTAGAGATGTGAAGAATGTTCAGAAAGCAATCTCTTGTCAGGGATTTTGAGACCTCAAAGTGATACCTGAATCAAGGGCACTTTATGATACCATTGCCATGCAATGAATACATCTTTGTCTGCCTGTTGACATGTAAATCACTGGTAAGAAGGAAGCAATGCAAGAAATTCTTATTATAGTGTAAATCAACTTTTATTATACATTAGGACTAGTTAGACATGTAACAGCTCTGAAAAGCATTGCTAAGCAGCTCTTTCTCCTTTTGTGTCATCAGACAGCAAATTCATGCAACCTCACTGATATTTTTTCCCCTTAAATCTACCCTTTTTGGAAATATGTTTTCAGACCCTACAAAAGCATTTCTACAGATAAATTAGTTCTTTACAGTTTGGATACTGGGTGGTGGTCAAAGTTGTCCTGAATTTACTTCTCTGCCACTACTGCCTTTCACATGTATTGTTTAGAAAAACAGAACCCTCACTTGGGCAGCTATTCCAGGGAGGGTGGTCTCAGACTCCCTGATTCATAGGAGGTGTCTAGTATTACAATTAAAAAAAATGAAAAACATCAGGCCTCATTTGGACCTCAGGTACCTGCCAGCCTCCTCTGGGTGCTAAGCTGGAATGGTTACAGGAGCCAAAAGGTCTCTCTTAGAGATCTTCCATGTTAGTCCACAAGATTGAGCTCAACCCTGTCTCAAGGAGGGGTCTGGCTCCAAGAGAGGCAGCTCCACTCTTGGGCCTGTCTGCAGTCCTGGAGCATAGGGAGGTATTTTGGAAGGGAGCAGCATTTAGCACTAAACCAAATGCTTTGTGTTTCAGCCATTCAGGGCTCCTCTCCTCACCACTTCTGGAACATGTGATGTGCCCTAGGGACTCCCCATAACTCAAAAAATGGATAGGTGCTCTTACAGACCACATCATGTGCCTATCTAATTGATATTTGAAACCATGAGACAAATCCTCACTTTGCTAGAGACCAAAATATGTGTAACAGTAAGGTCCAGAGAGAGGGCACCGGGGTACATCACTGTTTGTAAATTTGCTGCACACTTGAGTTACACAACTTAGAATGCTGGCAGGAGTTTTTATTAGAATTTTATCTCAATGATGTTTTGTAGATATATCAAGCAAGCACTTTTCAGTGTCTCTTCTTTCAGTGATTAAGAATGTGTGAAGAATTTTTCTATCTGCTTCTTCCTCTCTCTTCCCATTAACTCAGAGCATCAGAAGCAACCAGCACGAGGGAGCTCACTTGGAGCAGTCTCTGGGCGTGAGTCAGTGGTCAGATGACAAATCTGTCCTGCACGCTTGCTGGAAGTGGGGCTATCCATCGTGTAGGCTCAGCATTCCTGCCTCTAAGCCAGGGCAAGACCGTACAAGTAACAAGGTACAACTGTGATTTCACGTGAACAGGCTGGGACGAGCCTGCGCATCTCCTATTTCAAGACTGTGATCTGAGGCTGATAGTGATGTGTTAGATTTACAACGAAGTTATTCCTTCCATCCTGAGTGAATCCTAAAGCCCCTAACTGCCATCCAGTACATATATTTAAACATTTTTGGGTGACTGTACTGTTAGATGCTTTCCTAATGCCATGGTCTAGAAATTTCGGGCACAATTATCTGCCAGTTACATTGGTACATCAGAGAAAAATCCAAGGAGATTTTGGCAAATGCGATTTTACTTTCAAGAGTTTGTCTTAAACTGTTTCCTAGCATCACTGTGGCCACTGATCTGAACAGCAGCTGCCTCTACTGTGGAGTGAAATCTGTGAACACAGAGAAAACTCGCTATTGTGAATTTTTCCATTAAAATGTAGCTTATGTGAGTGAGAAGCTGAGGTGAGCAGTGAAAGATTAGCTGCTACATATAAGTTGCTATTTATTTTATTTTTATATATATACTTATAAATATAAACTGTTACTTTGCAAGTAAGTGCCTGTACCTAAGACACAAGACCTGAATTTCCTAGAACTAAATGTACTCCAAATCAAGGCCAGGTTGGATGGGATTCTGATCAGCTTGGTCTAGTAAAAAGTGTCCCTGCCCATGGCAGAGGGGTTGGAATGAGATGATCTTTAAGGTCCTTTCCAACCCAACCATTCCATGACCATTCTTTGATCTGTTTATCACTCCATAAGCCTTTAGGGATATGGGGGGAAAAAAGCCATCAGGAAATCCATACAGATTTCAGTTCATTGGCTTCAACTCTTTGGTAACAAAAAGAGAGCTGCTTGTTATGGAATAATTGTTCTTTGAAAGTTTAGTTTGGGAGAGTCTGTGCCTTTTCTTTAATGGAATCATGGAATGGTTTGGGTGGGAAGGGAACTTAAAGATACACAACAGAGGCTGTCAAAACTTATACCAAAAAAGTCCTTAGACAAAACCAAGCTAGTTCCACAATCACCTGTGAAACCCTTGGAATCTCCTGTTGAAAGACTTCCATAGAATTTCCAAGCTGATATGAACAAAAGGATGGGGTATGGGGCTATTTACAGCTCAGGCAGACACAGCTCAGCTGGAAATGTGGCTGCTCTAAGTCCTTGTCATAGCAAATAGATATTGATTCCTGTGCCTGCTGAAGCAAAGACTTGCTGATCCTTCTCTTCATGATGTTTGGAGTGGCCTGCAGCTGGAGCATCAACAAGCAGGAAAGATGGTGATTTCCAGGCACAGCCCACAGTAAGAGCCCTTCTCCACTGGTCTCCCTTTCCCCAAGGATGGGAGCAGCTGTGGTAAATCTGCTGGGATATAAGGTTTTGGCTCTGTATTGGGTTTTTAAAACTGCAGCCAGGATACGGCGAACAAATATGAGAGTGGACAGACTCTGGAGGGATTTGAGTCAAGGGGGATCTAATGGAAGCAGATTCTAAGGGAAATGAAAAATTGACTACTTGTTTTAAGTATCTGTACAGATCTGTGCAGAGCAGCAGGGAATTCAGGTATCTCAAATTGCAGTGAGGAGGCTGCTAATCTGTAAAAAATCAAGTTGCAAGCCAGCAGCTTCATTTGAAAAGATTAATCTCTTAATTGTTACTGAAATAAGAAAATGGATAATACTTTTATCCATCTCCTCCATATGTAGGGAAATACAGTTTTGCTTGGCTTGCATCCTCTTGCTTTCATACTGATTTTAGTCATGTATCTCTTGAATTGAAAAATTCTAAAGATCTTTCAAATAGTCAAAATTTTTTGGGTGTTATGAAGATAACAGCTAAGCAAATTACCTTTTCAACTGCAAGCAGATATTTAAAATTTCATGTATCAAGACTTTCCAAGTTTGGTCCATTGTTGTGATTATTATTACACTTCAAAAAAGAAATATTGAGCTGGGGTGTTTCACATGTTAAACAAGTGAGAAAACTAGTTGTAAAGACTAAAGAGCTGTTATAGCAGTCATCTGTAGCTATTTGAAAAAACATTAAACAAGTACTGTAGGTCCTCCCTGAAGTGTAAACTCCTTTTTGTGGTTTTTATGGATTCTATAAAATGTTGGCAGATGAACAGAGTAATAAAAACCATGAGTGTCCCCAGTTGTCTGCTCTGCCACTCTGCCAAATGTCTAACCCACCACCCTGAGCAGCTGGCAGAGACATCCGCTGCTTCTGAGGGGAAGGCAGCTTTTTGGGGTAACCCCTGCCTTGGCCATCGGTTTGATCAAAGATGCTGGGCTGCATGTTCCCATTGCTCAGGCGTGGGGACACTGTCCCTTACAAAGGACAACAGAAGGAGGGGACAGTTCTTATCCCCTGCAGCAAGGCTGTCATACTGTCAGCAGCTCCCAGTTAGTCCCTGATGTTTCATTTAGCTCAATTGTTTGGGTGGTAATTGCAGAAGTATTTGGATATGTCACTGGTTGTTCTGAAAACCCTGACTATGAAAAATGAAGCTTTTCTAAAATAAATCACACTTTTACATGATGAGATCACCTTTGTCAGTAAATTTCTGTGCACATAAGGCTAGTTTTCACCTCCATTTCCAAAGATGAATTAACTGACTTTCAATGAGCTTGAAGAAAAAATTAATAGCATTAACAATTACAGTTAGCTAATTTTGCAGACAAAAACCAGCATAAAGATGTCTAAGTGTTATCAAATGTTTTCAATTTACACTTGGCACAATTATTTCCATGCTTGACTTAAGAACTGAGCAGATGCCAAACCAAGGAAGTAAGCACATGGAGAGCAAACTGTTGGAATTATAAAAAGATTAAATAACATTTCTGAAAGCTGTTTTTCTCTTTGGAGACCTGAGTAAGGCTACAAAGCATCGCTTTGGTAGGCAGCTAAGAGTATAAAGCCAAAACACTAACTCAACCTGTGTACAGCATTTACATTCAGCTTTTTATTTTATAGGGCATGTCTGAAATGATTCTAAGTTTAGGTGAGCACATACACTAATTTGTTTAAATAAATGCTTTGATTAATAACCATTTATATCAGCATTTCGTAATTATCCTAATTAAAATGGCAACGCACTTGCAATAAGCAGGCTAATAACATGGGAAGCTTATTCTTAATGCCTGTTGGATACTGGACTGCTTTGTGCCTGACATTTTTACTGTTATGGTTTTGCCTCATTTCTGTTTCCATGGTCTAGAAAGTCTTCATGGATTTCCCCTAGTGCACATAAAACTATAGACAAAAGAGAATTGATATAATTTCCATAGTCAGTTGAAAGGCTTCTGCTGAAGGAGATGAACTCTCTGGTCTCTGCGTGTGGGGTGCTGCCAACACCTCAAGGACTGATCCCCACAAAGATTCCCTGTTCACACAGCTCTCTCCCTGCAGGGGACTGCACTTGTGACACAAGACTCTACTGTATTTCTCTGTAGTAGTTTGGTTTGGGGCAGTGTTTTGACAGTGTTTCTCGAGATTGTATCATTTCATTATAAACATATATATTTCACTCTTCTCAATTAATATCAGAACAAAGTTCTGATTCTAACCTGTATTTTACACAAGGTATACTGCTTTTATTTACCCCTTTTGTTAAAGACACTCTTTATTCTGGAGCAGTTTTGGGTGTTTCTCATCTTGTCTCTCTCATTCAGAAGCATCTGCCTGGGATGTGTGCAACAGCAGCCAGAGGTTTAATTAAAGTAAAAACAGGTAGTAAGAAAGACACCCTGAAATTTAGTTTTAATACTCTGGAATGTGTGCTCACCATAGGTATGGTGGAACACTTCATTGCATCCCTGATTGGTGACAAAACAAGTGACAGGGACAACACCCCTCCTTCTAATGCCCGTATGGCAGCACGGCTGCAGGAGCTGAAACAGAGCTGGCTTCTCAATTTCATGCACCCTGCAATTTCCTCTGCTGACAAACGGGTATGAGATAGCAGCAGCAAACCTCCAAACATTAGTCACTGCTTTCCAACAAGCAACAATTACATGTAATAGGTACTCTGTCATCTTGCTCCAGCTGAATTTTTTAAGGAATTCACTAATAAAAACCCGGCTTATGCTTTCAAGCACAATATGAAGGAAATAACTTCAGCTTGACCTGAGTTTAGTAGCATATTGTCAGCTGTTAAAGTTTGCTGCACATTTTAAAGTTTATTAGTCAGTTTTTAAATCAAGTTTGGTCTATGAGTTCTTTCATCAGTTTTATCTTTGCATCTATTTTCATATTGTCGGGCTGCATTATAATTCAATGCATTTTTAGACATCTAAGCATGTCCAATATGAAGATCAGAAATATGAACTGCCTTAATTATTAACATTGATATAAGTGACCATGTCAAGGTATTCAGCTATTTATACAGCTATCCAGCTTCGTAAGTCCTGCTGAGCATGCTGTAAGGAGAAAAGTGATGTACTCCTAGGTGACTCTGGCATTTCACAGAAGCTGTGGTCAAGTTCCTTGAACCATAAACAAGCCCTAGGATTTACTCTAACTTAGTTAAAGAACAAAGAAATGCTGCTCTTCTGTTTCTCAAAGCCCCCAAAAGCGAGAGGTGAAAATATGATTGTGACTTACCTGATGTTTGAGTGAACTTAATATACTGCTGACTTGGGATCAATACCAGCACAGAAGTAAGATGAACTTGGTTGTAAAGCCTGTGACATTGAGACAGCGCCATGAGGTGCCTCAAATTCTCACTCTAGAGAAATCTCACAATCCAGTTTCCATTAGGGACTGGTATGTAGAGACACCAATGGCCTCATTGTGGCACCTCTAACATCAGCTGAGACAAAATCACTGATTTGGACTAAGGTATATGGATCACCTTTACTTAACCTGGAAAACAGATATGTCCATTAAAATGCACAGGTTTTTCTCACCCACTGATACAAATAAAACATTTCTGAGGGGAGCTGAAGATGACCTTCATACTCATAGGCCCACTGTAGTTAACCAGCCTATGTAAGTATGGGTAAATTTGTACCTGGATTTCAGTCTGGGATTGGATGTGAGTTGACTATTGCTGAAATACATGCTGTGAAATGTTCTTCCTTCAACGCAGATACCATTTTCCCCATCAGGCCCAGAAATACAGTTTGAGGATACACTCTCACAGTACTGGAACCTGAAACACCTGAGGAAAAAGCAAAGTTGTCTGGATACAGGAAATTTATTCTTTGAATGCTGAACTGCATTCAGCCTGGTTTACAATTTCAAAAGATAATGAAACAAAGGAGACAGCCCAAGTGCTAGGAGCTTATTCTGAGGCTGATCAGTGGCAGCTCAAATGAAAACGGTTAGTGGAGCAAAAAAATCTAAACTTAAAAACTTTGCCTGCTGATACATCGTGTACAGAACTTCTCAGAGCAATTTCATCTGGCTGCCATCTGCCAGGTTCGGTTTAATGTGGCAGCGACTCTGTTCTTCCCGCGGCAACCAGGAGACCCGAAGTGTGACTGACCGGAGCTGAGCCCGGTAATGCGAACACTCCAGGAAACTTCTGTTCATTCCCACGGCGCTTCCTGCCGACACCGGCACTTAGGGGAATTTCAGTCTGCTCCTGAACCGCAGCTAAGACAGCTTTAGACGCCAAAGGCACGGCTGGGGGGCTCCTGCTGGGGACACTGAGCTCAAATCCCGTCCCTGAGGCACGGCGGTCAATGAAGCCCTGGTGCCAGACACCCGAGTGTCGCGGCGGGCTGGCATCGGCACCTCGCACAGCCTGACCTGGGCAGCCTCCGCCTTCCTCCCACCGGCCCCCCGGAGCCCCCAGGCTTTATCTGACTGCCCCCGAGGATGCGGGAGCGCGTGGAGAACTCGGCTTCACAGGGCGCCGAACGAACAAGCCCCCCGGCCCCGGGATATCCCGAGAGACAGGTTCATCGCCTCCCGGGGTACATCCACCGGGAACGCCGCCAGTCCGGACCTTCCTTATTCCCAAACAAACGCCCTTCCCAGGAACAGCCCACGGGGCTGCCCGGATCTCGTCACACGCTCGCAGAGAGAGGAAGCCCAAAACCTGAGGTATTAACGAAACCCCCGGGATGCGCCGGGATCAAAAGCTTCCTTATTCCCAAACAAACGCCTTTCTCAGGAGCGCCGCCTCTCCCAGTCCCCGCTGCGCTCCCCTCACGCCGTCTCCGCTCCCACTCCCGTGCCCGCCTCGACAGCGCCCCCGCCCCCGCGCGCCCTGCGCGCTCAGCCGAGCCACCGTCCCCAATCCCCTGAGAGCCCGCCCCTCTTCCCGCTACACGATTGGTCGCTCCTGCTGTCTGTCCAGCGCCTCCCCGGCCCATTGGGCGAGGCGATGGCGCTGCCCCGCCCCCGGAGCTGTCGGTTGGGGCGAGCCGAGAGTAAATAGACGCCGGAGTCCAAGATGGCGGAACCGCCGAGTCCCGGTCGTGGCGCGGCGCCCCCTGAGCAGGAGCTGCTCGGCGCCAGGACGGCCCCGGACGCGAAAGGTTCCCGCGGATCCCAGCCGGCCGCCAAGAAGGTGAAGGGAGCCGAGGAGCGGAGCCTGAAGGGCGCTAAGCGCGTCAACGGTGAAGGGGGCGGCGGTGGCGGGAGCGCCAAGCAGCCGCTGCCCGCGGTCGTGCCCAGCTACAGCGGCCCCGGGCCCTGGGGCTTCGCCACGCTGCCCTCGGGCCCCTCGGCGGGCGCGGGGGGCTTCGCGTTCCCTTCCCCGCTGTCCCGGAAGCTGCTGCCGCCCGCGGTGCTCCTGCCACCGTCCTCCTCCCCCTCCTCGTCCCACCCGCAGCACCAGCACCGCCACCATCGGCACCGCCTGGCGCTGGCGGCCGAGGCGGGAGGCGGCGGCAGCGGCAAGCCCAAGAGACCCAAGGAAAAGCGGGACAAGGAGAGGAGGAAGCACGGGGCGCTGCCCGTGGTGGCGGCGGCGGGAGATGGCGGCGGGGCCCTGAGTCGGGAGGAGAACGGGGAGGTGAAGCTGCTGTTCCCGAAAGGTGAGCGGCGGGGCAGCGCCGGCAGCGAGGGCCGGGAGGGGAGGGCTGGAAGGGGCAGCGAGCGCGGGGGGCTCGCTGGAGCTGCCCGGCGGCGGCGGGAGGTGGCTGTGACCCGGGCCGGGGCCATGCTGGAGCCGGTCACACATCGCTGGCGTTGTGTAAGTTCGTGGGGAAGGCAGCGGCGGCTCAGTCCGCCGTCAATCCTGTCAAAAAAGGGGGTGTGGAATTAGCGATGGCGTCAGCCAGAAGCTGCCAGAGGCCTTAGGTTTTCTTACCTATTAGGGAAATGAGGATGCCGAGTAATTTATTAGAAATGTGCGAACAAAACTGAATTGGGGAAAAACGGAGAACATGTTGCAAAAAATCGCCATAATTTAAAAATTAAATGGTGAATCATCTCGTTTCTTAGGCTATTATTTTTACAGGCTAAGTCATGGACTCTAGAGAGCATGCAGTTAAAATATAGATACGTAGACTTTTGAAATCTCATGCAGTTGCTGCTTCAGGCTTTCTTTATTTCTTGAAGATCACATCTCCCAAGGAATGCTCGAGGTCTTCAGGGAGGAGTGCTGGGTTAGTTTATTAGTGGGGTTGGACAAAAATGGTCATATGAGGTAGGACAAGATGTCAGGCGAGAGTCTTGCTTGGATTCCTGCTGTGATCAACAGTAAATCTTGGGAACTAAAAGACAATACATGAATATATGACGACAGTACAAGAATACATACTTTTAATTCTAGTGTGTCCTTTCCCAGTCTCCAGTGACCTTAAACCAGATGTTCATGCTTTTATATTTACATTGAAATATAAGGAATTTGAAACATGCACTTCATTGCTTAGTTTAATCAAGTTTCCTTTCTTTTAAAGGAAAGATAAATTACAGCTCTTGTGTAAATTTAGGTTACTTTGATTGTGGCCTATACCTGTAATTACAGGATCAGCCAAGCTTGTAGAGAAATATCAATATGCCTTTTTGTCTATTGATTATGTTATCTGGACTGCATTACTGCATTTTCCACTAATTTCCATGGGTATCTTAGTCTATGATCCACTTACATTGAGGGTTGGTTTTTTTTTTTTACTTACTTGGATCTTGATTGGTGGTGCACAAGTGGGTGTTAGGTATGTAATTTCAGTGCTTTCAAGTGTTCCATTTTAGGGCTTTTCCCCCCTGTGTTCCTGTCCAAAAGGTGACTTGGAAAAAGCCTTCAGAAACGATGCTCAGTACCCATTTGATGTTGAAGTAATTTTGTCTTCAAGGATAGCTGCTGAGAAACTCACCCAGTATCCTTCTAGCTAAGCTATGTAATTAAAATTTATTAATATTAATATTAATATTAATACTAATATTAATATTAATTTGCTCAGGTTGCTGTAGTGTCCTGCTGGTGTTAAAGAGTCATGTTAGTAAATCTTGGAACCGTGTTGCAATAACAAGATTAGATATTCTTTCACATTGGTGAAGGAAATTGACACTGATAATGTTAACTGAATGATTGATGTGATTTGTCTTTTAAGAGGAGATTCTGCACTTTCTATCTGGAAAAGATACTTTTCTCAGAGCTTATATACTCACAGACACAAATTCTTTTTTTTTTTTTTTTTTAGTTGCTGGATGCTCAGAACAGATCTTTTTACCTTACATTTATTGCTTGAAAACTTATGTATATGCAACAAATAAATTTGCAAAGGCAAATGATACCTGTTTGACATCTGAGTCTACGGATTACTATTTAGAGGCAACAGTTTCTAAAGCTGAAATTTCATGGCATAATTTCCTATATAAAATAAAAACTTTATTTTAATTTAACTGTATTTTTGCAGAGAAGACTGTGAGAAAGTGAAGGATGCACTGAGTCTTCTGCTGAGAGCTGCTAGCCTTTCAAAAGTGATTCAGTATTTGACTGTAGGTTTGTGCTGTTAATCCTGTGAATAATTTACTTTGCAGAGAGGAAAGGGAAGAATGCAGTTATGATGCAGGGAGAAAAGAATGGCTGGGGGGCAGGCACATAGAATCCTAAGAACAGAGGACAGCTGAGAGTGACATTAAGGTGGGTGGGTGTCGGTGGCGAGAGAAGCAAGACGTAGATCCAATGTGAATCATAAATCAAGCTCGTTTATTGTCAGACAGTGCACATCCTTATACTCCTTTACGTGCTCAAAATATTACTTACTTACAGAAGTTTCACACGGGACTTTTCTCTAATTAGAGCACTACATTATTATCAGAAGGCTACAATAACAGTTTCTTCTGCCAAGTTAATCTTTGGACACCTGCAGCTTGTTTTCAGCTTTCATGTCTCCCTTTCCCACAGCTATCTTGAGAATAACCTTGAGCAGAGGCCTAACTCTTGTCTATGGGGCCTGGATTGCTTACTTATACTTTATGTTTGTGCAGCCAGAGATGGCCATTTCCCAACAGGTGGGTGGAAGAGTCAAGACTTGAGCATTGGGAGTGCTGAAGCTACTGACTGGAAAAAGATACCAGAGAGACTGTGATTGCAGCATTTAATGAGTGAAGATGGAATGACTTTGAAATACTGACATGAAAGGAAAATAACAGACAAAAGCAGTATGGAGGTGATTCTGATCTTGTTTTGAGGCAAAAAGTGCTGTAGAAAAGGCCAGGAAGGTTAGAGGAAGGTAGGATAGAAGGAGAATGAAAATTTTAGGCAGCCTACAGATACAGCATGAGTAAATGTAGATGATTTGGCGTAATTATGAAAAACTGAAAGGCTTGCACATACAGAATATATGAGGGGCAGGAAAGTAGGAATAAAATATGGTCCTTAGGTGTAATGAGGTCAGTTAGTAGAAACGGTCATTGGTGCATTTTAAAAATAAGGCTCATGCAGGCAGGTGCAGCCTCTTGTTCCTGGAGTCTGCATCTAGACCAACTTTTTGCTTTTGGTGCAAAGGAAAAGGAGCAGCAGTGTGGAGTTGGTAGTATTGATCGTTTTTGTCTCCCAGCATTCAGAACTGATAGACATGCCAGTGTTGCAGCTGCCAGAAGGAAAATGGTGCCAGTGGGGAGACTGGAGGTGTAGAGGCAGAAATACCAAGAGATAAACAGGTAGAATGGGTGAGAGTTCCTTGGTTGTTTTGAGGCTCTGAAAATGAAAGAAGTCCATCCTCCTCTTTGCAGCCAAAGTGGAGATGCATTGCAGGTGGGTACATGGGATGGAGTGGAATTCCCAGTTGTTCCAGTACCTATGAATGAGAAGGAGTCGTGTTTCTGCTCAGTGAGCTGTGTGCTCTGCTACTCAGAGCTCTTAGGGTGTGAGGAGAAAAAGCTTTACTTTTTTGAGAGAGACTGAGGGCCTTCACAGATCTCAGTGCTAGAGAAGGTGAGGAGCAAAGCTAGGGGAATCAGGAAAAGAATGGCAAAATTTATCTCATGAGATTGCTAGGACTGTGGTATGAACCAGATAATACAGGGAATCAGGGTGTGCAGTGATGTGGAGTGAATGAATGTGAGATCTGGCCTTGAGAGTAGTACCAATTGCTTTTTCCTAATATTAGTTTAATTACTCTAATGATGATAGGAGTATTGACATTGAGGAGGAAATTGTGAGATTTTTCACCTTGCTTTCAGAAAAGCTGGTTATAGGAACTGATGTGTGTCCTTCACTTGCAGTAGTGATTATGAGGTAAGAGAGCCTCATTCTGAGGCACCCTTGTTTCCTAAATGATAGGAGGATGTTAAGCTCGGTAGTAGCCAAGATGGATGATGTGTTTAAAGCTTTTCAAAAAATTTTATGTTTTCTTCAAGTCTTCATTTAAATACTTCTCTGGTCTTTTAATTAATTGCAAAGGGCTGTAAGTTGCAGAGTCATAACCAGGCCTTACAGTTTGTGATTCCATTAAATTAATGGAGTTCAGTGACCCCTTCAGAGATGATCTACCATGCAGAGAACCTGAAAGAACCTTTTGCCGGATGCATGATTTGTTCTGCAGATAATGAGGATTACGCTGTTTAAAATAGGCTTAAATTTCACTTGTCATGTACATTCTGATAGTGGAACTAAAGTTGTGCAATGTTTTTGTTTTTAAAACACGGTGTCAGTCTGACAGAAGTGATTGCTGTTCATGCTATGACTCTGCTGATTCAGTTAGTCATTTAACTGATACTCTGCTCTAGCAGTTCATAGTTGAAATTGTTTTCATAACAGTGCAAAGCTCAGCTCAGCCACTCCCCACTTCATTAGACAACGCCTGTCCGAATCTTTGGTTTTGGTCCCTATACTTGCTGTAAGGTGTAATGCAATTGCATGATCCACCTTTTCTGCTATTCTTGCTATTTGTGTGTACAATTCCTTCCCCCCCGCCTTTTTTTTTCTTTGATGATCCATTTGCTGATAAGATTGCCTCTGTGTGCAGGCAGTTGCAAAATGAGACTGACATCTTTTGACTTGCAGATGGAGATTCCCTATATGAGCAGGAAAGCTGAATATGGTCCTGCAGCTCTTGTTTCTAATATTAGACTTTTTTTGAACTCTCCCTCTTTTGCCTCCCCCCCCGCCTTCTTTCTCCTGCTGTCTTTGAAGAATAGATAAGATTAGATTTCAGATGAGCATTTAGCAGTGATTCTTCTGGTAACTGTTAACTTGTATTGTGTGACCCTTCTGGGATTTTAGATTTCAAGAAATTACACTTCTCAGTCTTCATAATTTTGGTTTGCATCCAGTGGGATGCTCATTTCATGGTCTCTGTTGCCAAAGTAGGTTGGAGAAAGTTTTGGATCTTATTTTTCTCTTTACAACTGGCTTGTTAGGTTGTCTTTTATTTTTTTTTCTGAAACATTTCCTAAATGTTTTTTCTTCTTCTAAACATTTTCTCCTTCTGTTAACTTCTGTTTCCTTTTTTTTCTTTTTCCTTGTACTATGTGGCTTGACTCACTTCCCCCTCCTCTCTGTTAAACTTCTTAAATTCAGCAGTCATTTTCATGTTTATGGAGCCTCTTGACTACTCTCATCTGAATTCTTCAATATATTTCTCTTTATATACCCTATGGTAAGCAGCAATGTCTAGAAAGTGTTTAGGGTTTTAAGTGTGATATTCAGGAGGATGAAGGCCTTCTCAAACTTCCGTTACTTGAGATTTACATGCAGTTCAGTTTTCAGAGCTGGTAGTGACATTAATGTAAGTGTGCAGTGTTGGGATAAATTTGAAGCAGTGCATCTTGTTTTGAGAGACCCTGGCACCTTTTTTATAAGATAACCTGAAGCTTGCTAGGCAGAACAAAACCTTTCTAAGCTGGAGAACCATGCCCTTTCTGTACCCCAGAATCCAGCTTTGTGTGTAATTTATGCAGCAGAAACTTACTCTGATTTTAGAATACCAAGTAGTTATTCTTAGTTGACACAAGATCAAGAGGCTGAAGCACTTGATCTGAAACCTCTTGTAGAGGCCTTGTTTGCAGCCGTCGCATTCTCTGTTACTGATTTCTGATGCAGCTCCCCAGTGCTTGAGCTTAAACTTGGTTCATTCAGCTCTGCAAGTAGAAGGTCTCCTTAAAAGTGCAAAGCTCAAAGGAGCTGGGAACTGTAAAGATCTTATTTCAGTTTTTGACAGTGTTTTAATTCTGAAAGGGGTCTGTCTTCCTTTCCATACATTGAAGAGCTTAGGGAAGTACTCTTGCCTGATAAGGAGTTTTCTTTAGTCATATCTTGGATTTTACTGAAAGGGGTGTCAGCCATATATTCCTGATTGCTGGGATGTGAAAGCTATCTCTTTTTTGATGATTTTTTTGTATCTTGGAAATACTTTGTGGGTTTTTTCATGTTCATTAAGTTGGGAAGCCTGCTCGCTCTCCAGTGTACATTTTAGGATTTAATAAGTGCAGGTGTCAAAGCTGTTAAGATGGTGATGTTAAATGTACTTCATGTACCTGCCTAACCAGTTAAACATGACTTCTTGAGGTTTTATTTTTATGGGTGTTTGTTTAAAGTGAGGAGAGTGCTGATGGAAGGGATGGGAACTGGTGTTCTTGTACGCCCCTCCTTAGCCCCCCTTCCTTTCAGTTACACTGCAGGTGGTGTTACCTGTATTGATGGTGTCCCTTAGCAGTAGTCTGTAAATATTTTGCCTCATGTGCAGTAACAGCCCTTAAATCAAGCGGAGGAGAGAGAGGGAGAATACTTTGAACATAATCTATGACTGACTACTAATGTGAGTTACCATCTGGAAAATGATGCAAAGCAGCTGCAGCTTTTGGCATCTCACAGGGTTGTACAGCTCTCCTCTTTCAGTGCTGAAATGGACTTGCTTGTTTGAGCTCCTGCAGGGGCTTCAAGGTACAAATTTCCCAAGTGACAGCCACCATGTTGCATGTAGTTCATCCACTGAGGAGTACTTCCCACTTGATTCGTTCTCTATACTCTTTTCCTTTTTGTCTGTAGAAAGCTTGCAGTAGAGGCAAAGATCTGATTAGATTTCTGAAATCAGAGTGGTGTGATCTGTGAATTTGTGTTCCTGTATTTACTGCTTAGGAAATCATGACAGTCGTTATGACAACGTATCTCCTGAGTTGGGAAACTAAGAACTTTTACTGTACCCTTTAGTTGTAAATGGCTATTTAATGTATAAATACAGTGTGTATCCATTTCTTTTATTTGTGTATTTAACCTGACATCCAGAAAAAGTAGCTTTGGAATTTGAGGAGAAAGTATGGATATCATTCTTAATTATTTCAGTTCATTGTGTAGAATCATTGTAAAGTGAAAATATTTCTCAGATGCCCTGTAGAAAGGTGAGATGCCACATGTCATAATAAAATTCTTCCTGTCTGTATGTAGCACTTCTTTATTTTAATACACTGCTGTTGCAGCATTTCTTCTGTGTGTGGGCGTGCTCTTTTCTGTGGCGTGCAAAGCAAAGAATATGGACTTTATGGTGACACTCTTTACTGTGAACTTGAATGAGACATGTAGAAATCTCTTAATTCCTTCAGTGTTGTATTTTCTCTAAACAGGGATACTTATTCTTACAAAGCTCTGTATTTTAAAAAGTATACACTAGTTTATTTAGTAGAGTTGGATTGGGTTTGCATGGCAAGGTTTTGGTAGCAGGGGAGATACAGGGGTGGCTTCTGTGAGAAGCTGCGAGTGACGGTGGTAACATCTCTGGGATTATGCATTTTAAGAGGGGGGGAAAAGTTACTTCACAGGAGCAATTGCAGCTGGAGAGCAGAGTGAGAATATCTGAGAGAAACAGCCCTGCAGACACCCAGGTGAGTGTAGAAGGAGGAGCAAGAGCTGCTCCAGGTGCCTGAGTAGATTCCCCTGCAGGCCCTGGTGCAGCCCGTGGTGAGGCAGCTGTGCCCCTGCAGCCCAGGGAGGTCCATGGGGGAGCAGAGATCCACCTGCAGCCCCGGGGGACCCCACACCTGAGCAGGTGAATGTCCAAGAGAGGCTGTGACCCTGTGGGAAGCCTTTGCTGGAGCAGGCTCCTGGCAGGACCTGTGGCCCCATGGGGTACCAGGCTGGAGCAGGCTGTGCCTGAGGATCTGCACCACATGGAAAAGGACCCACACTGCAGCAGTTTGTGAAGAGCTGCAGCCCATTGGCAGGACTCACACTGGAGAAATTTGTGGAGTACTGTCTCCTGTGGGAGGGACCTCACTCTGAAGCAGGGGGAGAGTGAGAGGAGTCCCCCCATCTCAAGGAGGGAGGAGTGACAGAGGTAACATTTGATGAACTGACCACAATTCCCATCCCCCTGTGGAAGTGAAGTTAAGCCTGGAAAGAAGGGAGGGGCAGGGCGATGATGTTTTTAACATTCAGGTTTTATTTCTCGTTACCCTACTCTACTTTCAATTGGTAATAAATTAATTTTTTTTCCCAAGTTGAGTCTGTTTTGCCCATGACAGTAACTGATACTACATATGATATTTCTGTCCTTACCTCAACCCATGAGCCTCTTGTATTTTGTCTCCCCTGTCCAGTTGAGGAGAGTCTTGGAGTGGCTTTGGTAGGCACCTAATGTCCAGCCAGGGTCAACTTGCTACAAGAATAAGAAATGACTTTATAGTAAGAGAGACTTTTTTTTTCTGTCAGTCGGGAGGGCTTGAAAACTAAGGACTGAACCTAGCTCTTACTGAACTTCCATATCTGACTCCTCCTGTACTTGGATTTTTTTATTAAACCTTGGTAGGCATTATTTGCAAACTTTGTTTAGTCTGTAACCAGTTGTTTCCTGAGCAGTGCATCTCTGTCAAAATCGTATAAAGTAAAAGTGTGTGTTTTCATAGGGGGGATAAGCTTCATGAAAAGATAGTTTTCTTTCTTTTTTGCCCTGGGATACAGATTATTTCAAACGGTTAGCTTTTAGTTTTAGTATCTTTTAGTTTTAGTATCTCTGGAGGTATGTCAAGGCCTCCTAGGAAGGCGGTGTGTTTGGGCTACATTATTTCTGTGGAGGCTCATTTAATCTTGTTCCCTCAGCAGCTCAAGGAGCTTTTTTTCTTTTTTATTTGTTAGGAGTAGTCTTGGTGGAAGCTAACTGCAGAATATTCTGTGAACATGGAAAGCTTATCACAAACATCTTTCTGCCTTTTACTACTTCGTGATCCTGTTGCCCTACAAATGAAATGGAGACCAGTAGTAGCTGCTAGCAGTAAACTTCAAAAAAGCTGTACAAGAGCATTCGAGGTTTTCATAACTTCAACAGAACAAGTTTTTCTTGTTTTCCCTTGCCTGTGTCACTCACTGCTTGTTTGTTCTATGACATGTAGGTTGTAAATTGCCTAATGTTGGGGGTATTCATTTTAAAGCAGGATTTTTGTGAAGAATGTTCATGTTTCTGGATGTCCCTGAGGAGAATAATTTACAGGATTTTGTTTGAGAGTTGTGTTTGAATTCTGCAAGCCAGACTAGAAAATACTTACTAATACTCATAAACTGAAGATATTTGAACTGAGAATTAAGTTCAAGTATTAATCTGTGGGATAAGTCTCATTTTGACAGAGGTTGTTTTTTTTTTAATGTGCAAAGATTTTTATTTTTAATTTCATTATTTATTTATACCTTTTTGTAAGGTAAGATGCTGGCTATTGTTTAGCTATTCTGTGAGCTTTGAGGGAGGAAATTAGAAAATCTGTACATTAAAATTGTACTTCTCAACTGTTTTTTACTTGCCTCAGGCTCTACACTGATTTGTTACAGTAGTGTGATTTCTGAAAGGGAAAGTTTACTCCAAACCTTCCCTCAGCTGCATTTACATCGTATTTGCAATCACTTAAGGTAGGATTTACTTGTGGCTGTTGCTGGGGGATGTTACAGAACACATTCATTGTTTCTTTTGTTGGGAAGGTTTCACCATCGACTCTAATAGCTCTGTAGATGTGAAAATAAACTAGAGGCTCATTAAAAGGTTCTCTGTCCTTTATGTGTTGCTTCTGACAAAACTGGAAGATTCATTGGCCTGTGATGCTTTTCATGAGCTGGCAGTGAAGCATTCTTTCAGTCTTTCTTTCGTCCTCTTTCAGCAAGACTCATCGTTTGTATATGCTCTTCAATCTTGCTTTGATTTGTAAGTAACAGCAGAAGTCAAGTGTGCCTCTTAACCATACAAAAATGTTGAGATAAAATCTAGGTCTTCCCATAATAATTGTGATTCTGGCTGAGTTGAACATTCAGCAAAGGTTATAAATCAAGCCTGGTGTTACTGCCTGCTAGCTGAGTGTCTGCTTTCAGTGTTACATTAACTCCTGTTGTACAGTTCACCCGATTTCATACGCAAGTTGCAGAGGATTTACAAATTAGAGGTTCTTTTTTGGGGAGAAAAAAGTTGGAGAGGAAGATTTATGGCTGTTTAACCTATTCCTAGAAAGATTTGTGGTGCTTAGGAAAGCTTGCTTCGTTTCCATGGCCTGCTGTATACATAAATCTGCTTTGTCATCCACCTCTTCCCACGGAGGTGTTAGGAGGAGGCTGTTCTTGGACATGACTCTTTCAGTCACTTAGAACTAAGACATCCTGTAAGTGTAGCTACTATATTATATTTGTGCCACTATAGTTTCTGTTTTCTCCCCACTGCTTATCATGATCTCTGGAGAGGCAGCAGACATACCTCAATTGCCATCTGTTTTGGTTTTTATTTGACTTATTTTCTTAAGCCTTTCCCTGTAATACATTCTTCACTTCACCATAACAATTGCGAGGCTTTGAGTTCTGTATCCTTATTAGACTACTCCTAAGAGGAAAGATATGAATGCTGTGGAATCACTGTTAGAGCATTCCTTTATGTTGATTACTGTCAGCTCTTTGCACCTTTATCAACATGCTTCCTGAGTAGCTTGGTTAGGGGGTCACTTTGTTGCTTTTAGAATTGCCGGCTTTCTTTGGTTTGGTTCTGAAATATTTCTGATTTGTTAGTAGTGAACATAGTCACTACTTCTATTTTATGTGAATGCTTAAGGAAGAGTAATTGGATTCCTTTGCTTCCACTTGGGGTTTGTAATGCAAGTACCATGAATAAAACATCAGGGCTGTTTCTCAGCTGTATTACTGAAGCATAACATTATGTAGAAGCTTGAAATCAGATTTCCTCTTTCCCTGTGGAGGTTAAAAAGCCCAGTAAACTCCTGGAGCAGGTACTGGCTTCAGGCCAGGAAATTAGGCATGAAGTGCTGGCTGCAGTGCATATAAGCCTAGTAAAATCTGACTTCTCTAAGTGCTTGACCTCATAAGTGAATCTCAACTTGGCTTGCAAAGATGATTGCTTGAAATTATGAATTCCTCTAGGTCTAGTATTTTACATGCAGAAAGCATGCCTAAAGGCTTTGCTTTTCTGTGTCAGGGATTTAAAAACCTGGAGTAACTTGACAAGAATATAAATGAATAATGAGACTGCTCAGGTAAGCTGTTGCTGAATGTAGGTAAGCAGGAGAAGCACCAGTGAGTTAAATCTACTGTGTGAATACAGCACATCTTATGTTTTTATTAATTATGTCTGAATGCTATTAATGCATTAGCCTGTGAATGTAATATAAAAGATTTTTCAGCTGACAGATTAAGCTATCTTTCCCAGGTATTTGCAAAAGCCTTTAAGTCCTGAGTATGTATAGATAGTTATGAGGTTTTCAATGTACCCAAGAAAATGCAAACTGTACTCTTTTTTCCCCAATTCTTATGTAATGCATGCAGTTCCAATTTCAACAAACGAGCTGACTGCAGGTGCAAAATAAGAGCAGAAGGTATAGGAGTAAGCAAAAATTACTATACAGTTAACTTACTGGGTTGTCGCATACAGCTACAACATAACAAACAAAACTTTTCTGAGTTAAAGAAGATTATGATGGATTACGCAACAGATAAATATTGGCTTTTCATATTGTAAGTACTGGGATTTCCTTGTAACTCCTCCTCTATATCCTCTTAATAGAGCTTGCGTAAGAGTAATAGGAAACATGTATGTGACAATTAGTTTTCTGTTCTTGCTTAATTGTGAAATATTTGCATTTCAGGTCAAATCAAAGACAAAGTTAAAGAAAGGGAAAAGAAGCAAAAAGAAAAGAAGAAGCACAAAATAATGAATGAAATCAAGAAAGAAAATGGAGAGATCAAATTACTGCAGAAAGGTAGGTTCAGACTATGTAGGTGGTTTTTCATTCTAGTGATAGAAGTATTTGTGATTGGATACTGTGTTTAATACTATGTTTTTCATTTAACTTAGGCCATTTTTCCTGGTTAGTTGGTGTAAGAGTTGCAAATTAAAGCCTGATATAGATGTTAATTTTTTTGTCACCTGTGCTAGGTACTGGAAATTAAAGGTAAAACTGTCATCGCAGTGTTGCGTATACAATACTAGTAATAGGAAAGACCAGTACTTCAACAAACAAAATTAGTGATTCTTCAATAACTGCTGACAAGATGTAGGTTATACTTTTATATATTGTGGAGAAGAAAATTGAATGCCTGTTACGTTTTATGTCTAACATTAATTGTACAAGACTGAGTAATTAAGGAGTTCTAATTCAGGAGCTTTGTCAAATACTAAGCACTTGTATACAACATGCAGTCTTAATTTTGGCTAATTTCCTCAACTTTGTTTTCTGCAATGAAAAGTAGTTAAGGTTGCATTCTCACACGGCTTGTACATCCACTGAATCTTAGAACTGTACGGTAGGTGAGGTTGGAAATCCAACTGCTCCAAGTATCATCAACTAGAGCAGGTTGCCCAGGACTCTCAGGCTCTCTATCTCCAAGGGCGGAGGCAACAGTCTCTCTGGACAACTACATTCAGATTATATATACAGAAGATTTTTTTATAGTGGTGATGGTAAGAGGCTGGAACAGGTTGCCCAGAGAGGTGACAGTTATCCCATCTCTGGCAGCACTCAAATTCAGGTCAAAGACTGGGCTCTGAGCAACCAGATCTAAATGTGAAGATGCTCCTGCTTATTGCAGTGAGCTAGACTAGATGGTCTTTAGAGGTCCATTCCAACACACACTATGTGTCTGTTGTGTGGTCTGTGAGGAAAGGCAGACACTGCTGGATCTGACAGGCCTGGAGAAGAGGAGGCTCAAGGGGGATCTCATCAGTGTGTGTAAAAACCTGATTAAAGGGAATGAAGAAGGTCATCAACCTTCACAGGTTTATTCCTGCCAGGGGCAGGGTTTTGCCTATCCCTCTGTTAACTTCAGGAGTCCCCCAAGCTGGCCCATTTCTACAGCCTCTCAAGGTCCCTCTCACTAGCAGTGCAGCTCTGTGGTGCATCAACTCCTCCTTCCAGTTTTGGATCAGCTGCAGCCTGCTGAGGGTGTGCTGTGTCCCATGATGCCATTAATGGAGATGCTGAACAATAGGGACACAAGATACCAAGGTCTGGATTACAGCTGGAATTTGTGCTTCTGCTCACAAACCTCTGAGCACAGTTAAGCCAGTACATGAACCATCTTACGCTTCACTTAGGTCATGCTGCATCAGATTTTCTGTAAGGGTGTTGCTTATTTGAGTAGACCAAATACTTTTTAAATCCTTTATTTTCAAACTCTGCTTTTGAGGTTAGGAACAAATTCCTGATATGTTTTTCTGTTACCTTCTATGCTGTAAGATTTAATTTACAAACCAGAAACTGAAACCCTCAAGTCAAATCTTGAACTTCAGAATGTTCATATGAGGTCAGAGGCACAGAACCCTGTAATTACTACATCACATATTATACTCTACACGCGAGTAACTATATTAACGACAGCTTAAAACCTGTATTGATCAGATCTCAAAGTACTTGCGTTGAACTTGAGGGTTGTGTAAGCTGGTGACTTCCGGTGAAAAGGGCAGGTGTGACTTGTCTTTGCTGAGTGTGGAAGGAAGTTGGTGGTTGAGATATTGGGCAGCATTTAACTGCCACAACAGTGGGTTCTTTAGGCTTTGTTTGAGTAACAGCCTTTTTTTACACTGGGTCCTGTTTCTGTTGCCATTCAGCAGATGAGGTGCAATCTGCAAAGACAGCAAGTTGTCTTACACTAATCTAATAATTGATACCTAATGGGGCTGTTGAGACTAAAATTGTGCTTTATTTTCAGGTTAATAAAAGTGCATGTGCCCAGGGACTCTGTTAGAGCACCTCTGCTGAGAAGCAGGATAGCTTATTTTCACAGCCAACAATGCTACAAGTACATTACATGCTTTACCCCTATTTCATTTGAGTTTTTATCACTCAGGTATATTTTAGATTTTCTTTAAGGTGTTGACTGTGAAGTGTTTTGTAGAGACTGTGTTTGGTTTGCCAGTATCCTGCAAAATTGACTCCTGTTTCAGGGAAAGAAGGCAGTTAGTCGGGAGAGCAGACAGTTACTTAGAGCAGACAGATCATCTCCACAGGGTTTGTATCCTGTTCAGAATGGCATCTTGGTGTCTTCTGTGGGCCTCCAAAATCTGACTGGATGCGCTTGTATGTGCTGTGAGGTTTGTGTAACGTTGTCTGAGGTGTCCTGCTGATGTAACTTTACATCCTGGGTAAAAGAGCAGAGGCAGAAGTGCTTTAAGATGCAGCTTCTTGTATATATCAATGGTCAGTGTCTCTGTGACCTTTACAAATATTAACTGTATCTGAGAGTGTCTTTTTCCTGCGTAACAAAAGTTAAGCTTCAAGCCCTATTGTTTTGAGCTCCGGATTTACTGTGTGGGCTTTGGAACGAAGTTTTGGAATGAGTCTGCTTTCCATTTCTTTGGGTTTTTGCTTTTGTGGTTGTTTTTTCTATTTTTAGTGTGTATGTGTGTTTAGAGGCCAACAGTACAGTGCCTAAAGACAACTTACTTCCTTCTTCTAGGTATTAGATCTATATCTTGTTGTAAAATATTGCTCTGACCATCTGTTTCTGACTGACTTGGATTGAGGGAGTGGAGGTAACAGCCTACGTGACTCCAGACAGCTAAACTGGCTGTGCAGGGTCAAAGGTGACTAGTTATAGAAGAGGTCAGTACTGAGGGGCTGATGCCTTTTGAGGGAGAGCTGGTGCTTAAGCCTAATTTTTGTTCTGTAAACTGAATATGAAAGAGTTTATTTATACTTGGAGGCTCCAGGTTGTGAGCTGTTCATCTGCCTAAACTTGGGTTGGCGTTCTGTTAAAGCAGTGGTAAAACTTGCCCATGTTGGAGAAGGGTGGTTTAAAAAGGGATTTTCTGCTGTGCTTGAGGCTGCTAAAGGAAATGAGGCTCTTTCAGAGAACCTGATGGCTTTTCTTATGAACCTAGCATGAAAAGCTTTTTTTGTCATCCTTTTGCACTTAAAAGATGTATTCCCTGTACATAAGGCTATGTCTGTCTTCTATGTGGAAGGAAGAACTCAGCTTTCAGACAAAAGCTGCTTGGCACATGCATACTGTTAAAAATTCAGAAACTCTTAAGTGATTTAAACTTAATTTTAAGAAAAATCTGCATTGTAAATAGTTATCTTATAGAAATTGTGCATTTCATGCAAAATATTTGCACCAATGTGATGTGACAAAGTTACTGGAGGTCCTGCAAAAAGAAGGATGATAATAGGCTTATTTGTTTTTCATTTTAGAAAAAAAAAGTCAGTCTTGTTTTTCTGATTATTTATATCTGAGCACAGCAACTGCTAAAAATGCAGTAGGAGAAATTCTTAGTATGTGTTTCTGCAAGATTAAATGCCTTGGTTTATTGAATGCCAAAATGCAGAAAAGAACTGAAAATGAACATTTTATTTGCTGGTATGAACATATGTAAATACAAATTGTTTTCTAAAGCTTTTTTAAAAGAATTCTTCTGGAAGAAATGGCGTTTAGTTGTACATTCTTAAGAACTTCTAAAATTTTTTAAAGATGAGTTTTGCACATGAGTAATTATAAAATCAGTAGAACACGAGACACAAGTCTCCGTGTATCTTTAGGGAAAATATTTATGTATTTGTATGCAATGCGCTTTATTTCAGGGAATGAGTAAGACTGAGATAAGAGTGCAGAGTAGACAATCCACCACACTGATTTGTCTGTGATACTGAGTTTGCTTCACAGTCCTGATGCACCAAGTTACTGACTTTTACCAATAAATTATGAGTAGAGGGTAAAACACAGATGTTAAATGGGATGGAGCAAGGGGCAGCTGGAGGGAGAGCTGTGCTGGGAAGCTTTATGCTGGAGCTTGAAGCAAAAACTTCTGGTACCTCAGTGAAAAGTGAAAATGTTTAATTTTGGTGACTGGGCTCTCCTAAAGTAAGGAAGTGAACACTGATTTTAATTACTGGCTGCTGTTAAAAACGTTTGTGCCTTCCTGCTACTAGCTGTCAGCTAGAAAACTGTGGGAAACAAACAGTTTAGTGTTACTAATTTTTGGCTTTTGTTTTGAAATGTCTGAAGTCCCCCTCTAATAATTTTGCTGTGACCTCAAAGTTGAGAAACAACTTTTCTGGTTGAAACAACTGAATAAAGTATTTGACTTCATGGCCTCTGCTTATTGATCAAATGATCAAACACAATAAATGGAGAAAACACAACATAAAATAAACTTCAGGTAATGTCTGACTTCTTGCAAAAACTTATATTTGGAAGGTGTCTGTAATTAACCAGAGTTTAGTATGTCTAGCATCAGTTTCAATTACAAGTATGTGTCATCTTTTAATAACAGAGCATTGTCTTATTTGCATAAAATGTGAACAGTTTTGATTATCAGTCCTTAGTAGCAAGTCCCATGTCACTCACAGTGCCGGGGATATTATGGCACCACAAAAAATAAGGTGTGCTGAGTTACCTTGAAAGATCTACCATTCCTATTTAATATGTGCATGCAAGAATTATTTTTTTATTTATGGTACATCAGGCTTGGTGCCTGGAAGATGGTTAAAAGTTGTTTAGCAGTAGTTCTGATACTGCTGAGTATGTGCATGAACAGAATGAACATAACTTCCATTCTTCTGATTTCTTTAATGATATGGTGCAAATTTTTACAGGGTCACTCTATCCTTGTGCAGATACTGCTAAGCCAAATAAGAGCAGAAGCTGTTCTTTTTTTTGGCAGTCCAGTAAAGTATGAGTTTAGTCTACTTTTTAACAATAAATCAAGGGGAAATGTGGATGCTGAGGATTTTTCTACCCACCTCCTGTCCCTGTTATTCTCATTCTTGGGGTCCTAGGGCAGTGAGTCACGTTAAATGAAATGTTTTCAATACAACTAAAAATTGTTAACTTCTGTCTCGTGTTTCCGAACCATGTGGTGGAAAAAGCTTTTTGTTTATAGGTTCAATATTTATTGTGTCTAAACGGATCTCAGGACACATAGAGGCAAAGATGCTATGCACTTCAGAATGGGTGAAATTAGATTCCAAGAGTCGTATGTATATGTATGTATGTACACACCTGTACTGTGTGTGCTGGTGAAGATGCTCTGACACACCTGTCTTGAAAGTTTTGCGTTGCCAGTGTATCCCTCAGCAGTAAGAGGTGAATTCAGTTAGCTTGCATCAAGTACTGCACTGCTGCTCCTAAATCTGACTTAAAGTAGTTTGGCTATCTCAGCCTTGTGTTGAGGTCTTTATTTAAACTTTTGGATTGCTTATTTATGTTTTCACCAAATTCTGTATGTGTGCTCTGGGGCCACTCAGTTACTGCCCTAGAGAGATGTGGAAAACCGCTCTTCTTTTTTTGGTGTCCATTATAGTGAAGTGTCAAAGCAGTGTTATTGGTTTTGGAAAAAGCAGCGCATTTTACTTCAAAGTGTTTTGATACATGCAGCAGAGGAGTGACTAAATGAGTGTGTTTCTGCTTCTCTCTACAACTGATGTAGAAGAAGAAAAAGAAGAAAGTGTTTATTGGGCATTGCTAATAGCAATTCCAATATCCCAGCAAGCTAACTCCTTTTGCTCTTGAAGTATTTGCAGCTTCTGAGCAGCTTTAAACATCTACTTTAGAGTGGATCTTTGAAATTCATCAGAGCAGAAACCTTAGGCTAGAAATGTGCTTTCTTCTCTGTCACATTCTATTCTATCTTTACTGAGAAATTCTATTTACTTCTAGAAATCAGTTTTTCATTTTGTGCTTGTATTCTTCAGGAGAACAGTCTGTATGCTAAAATAATTCAACATAAATATTCTAAAATTGGTGCAGGTGTCAAAGCAGTATGGAGAGCAAGCACCACCCACACTCATTCTGAGAGGATAGATGGAGGAAATTGTAGTCTGAACCATATTACACTTAAATGAACTAAACTGTTACCTTTAAAAGGTAATTTGGAACTTTGTTAAATTTAAAAGTTCAAGTGTTTGAATTACAAAAATTTCTTTTAAGGTGTGCTAGGAAATTAACCCTATCTCATGAATGTACTGTTGGGTGACGTGGTGGGACTTCTTTTAACCATTAAAAATTCTGCTTTGTTCAGTCCTGGGGTGGATGGAGAAGGTGTGGGGGACTGGGTAGCTAAGCAGACCAAGTGGCTTGCTGCCCTGAGAAGGGGTGGGTTCTGATACCTCTTGTGTCCTGCTCCCAGTGATCTGTATGCTTTAGTTCCTGTCTGACAGTGCTGTGAACCAGTTCACTGATCTACAGCAGAGTGAGCAGTTTTCTGCTGAGCTATTAAGTTACTGTGCAGGTGAGCATCAGTCAGTAGCAGCAGTGTTGCAGGACTGAGTGTCAGGGGCAGTAACAGAGGAGAGTGGGGGTTGGATCATCTGGCAGTGAGCTCATACATTGCTCAGCTGTATCATATCCATTTGAAGGCTGAACAAATAATTAAGAATGTTACGTTTTTTCAGTCTTCCAATATACAGTTTGATTTAAAAATGATTTTTCTTTGCAATGTGGTGTAGAAAGTATCTATAAAAATAATTTTCTATATGGATGTCTTTTGCTGCCAGTGGGGAAATGGAGTTTTTGATGGAACTTGTCTTATGTATGCAGTAGCAAAAGCTCGTGTGAATTTAAAGAAAGCTCAAAACAACCAAGCAGTTTCTGAAGCTGTGTTACCTAATTCCTGCTTGAAGTGGTTTTAGAGAACTAAGTTTTACTCTTGTTGATATACAGTTTTTTTCAAAGTCTTGAATTCTAGTAACGTTTTGAAAAAAGCCCATTTGGAATCCTTTTTATCATCTGATTTCTGTGTTTGAAGGCTTTTTTCCACTTCAGTGGCATCAGTAGCTCAGATCCTTGAAGATAGGATTCATGTTTTGTCTCCCAAAGGCAGACACTATTTTTCTCTTTTCTTGCAAGTAGAAGTTCAGGGAGCCCTGCTGCCTTCCATCATAGATCTTCTGGTTTTTCTGTTGTACAGCCTTTTGTTATTTCAGTGATTGTTGCTCTCTTGGTTTCAGAATTAAAATTGATCTCAGTTCTATCCTTATCTATAGAGATCCAAAAAATTCCATGGAAGAGAGTTGCACACGGAAGTGAGAGGCTGTGAGCAAATACTTATTTTGTTCCAAATTGTGTGCATCATTTTTGCAACACGGTGTGATTTGAGAAAGTGTACAGTGATGAATTGTAATACTTGATATATATGTAAATGGTATAACCTTTTTATCTTGTGTTCAGAAGTAAAAACAATATATTAAAATCAATGTATTTAAAGCTGAGCAGAAAATTTCTTTCATATATCCAAAAAAATTATTTTTATCCTCTGGTTAAAAGCTTTTGTCTCTTCTGAAGGTTTCGTAGAGATGGTGTGAAAACAGAGGGAATGATAAATGTTCTTCACTTTAAAAATGTCTCAGTGTAATTCCTTCTAAGGTTTTAAGTGCTTCCATATATGTATACCAAGTTAAGTAAAAAGTACTTTTTCAACTGGTTTTGAAAATCCTTTTTGGATATGCTCATGTGAACTTTGTGTAATTTGAGATTGATTTACATTCCATCTATGTTGTTTCTGTCTTAAAGGCACCACTGCTTTCAAGACCATGGCTGTGGTCTTTTGAGTGCTGTTCGCTGATGATTAGAATGAATCAATTATTTCAGTTGGAAGGGACCTACAGTGATCATCCAGTTCAACTGCTCGACCACTTCATGGCTGACCAAGAGTTTTTAAGGGCGTTGTCCAAATGCCCCTTAAACACTGACTGCTTCGGGACATTGACCACATCTATAAGAAAGCCTGTTTTGTTGTTTAGTAGTGGAATTTTTTTGGCTGGTTGGTTTTTAAAATTTTATTGCATAGGTACATTCTTGAAATACATTAAGTGATGGGTTAAAGAAACTGCCACCACGTATTACAGGAGCAGTTGAATTAAATTGATTATTAGTAAAGCTTCTCAGAAGATCAAGTCAATAGGAATGGGACAGATTGAAAGGGGAAATCAGATCATCTTCCTTCTTGTACTTTAGGAATGGAAGTCAATAGTTTTTGTTGTTTTGCACAGGTACAGATTCATACCAGTCTATTATATAAATACTTTACATTTCAGCTAGTAATGATGGAATGTAATTTAATAGCTGGATGTTCAGCAAGAACATACAGATACTGATCTTCAGTTGTCTTAGGATTCTCTTTGGTGATTACGAACATGCTAAAGTAGGAGAGAGCATCTGAGTGACTAGTTTAAACACAAATCTGAGCTCCATTTAAAAACAAGTGAAGTGGATTGGCAAGTAACTCCTGCCTCCCCCTGCGTAACCTTGCTTCAGCATTTGGTGCTATAATTCTGTAGTTTGTACATTCAGACTAATATAATATCTGCTGAATGCTTGACTTCTTTGTGATATCCATCAGTATAGCAAAAAAAAAAATCATATTTAGAGTGAAGCAATTTTAAAATTCTTAGTTAAAGCATTTTTAAGAGTCTGCAATACCTGTATACTCGTGGATGCTTTCAGGTTATATATTCCTGCAGTCAGAAGGAGGGAAGAATGTCTGAGTCTATATTTTGAGTTTTGTATTGAGACTTCAAAGCCTGCAATATGTGACTTCCCACCGTCATAAACCATTTCTTTGTTTTTATTTCCCCCTGAATGGAGCTGGTGCCATAATGACACCATTATAATACCCCAGAATGTAGCAGTCGGTGATTATTTGTCAGGTGATGACATTACATGCAAGTACCCTGCCACCCTGAATGCAGTATTTTCAGGATTCCTCTAAGTTTGAGGTACTTAGTTGTTGAACTTCTGTTGCTGCTCCTCCCGGTCTTTTCATGCACACTGGACTTAAACACTCTAGTGACAGAAAGAAGATATAAACAAAGAAGTGGTGAATATTGCATTTACCAGATGAAGCAGTCCTGTTGCAGAGGTTTGATGCTGGGTTTACATTAAATTTAGCCTAAGAAAGGACAGACTTTCATGAAGATACTCTGCCTTTTGGCAGTTGAACTTAGCTAGCTAAAAGTGAAATTGTGTTCAGGGAGTGTGCCATGTTAAATCTGATTCTGAGTGAAGGGAGTCTTTGTAGTTATTAACTGTGTAGATTAGCTTAAGAAATCCTAGAATCCATTTCCTTGTTTGGGCTCAGTAAGCAACGAGGTGACCTCAGGGCACTTCTCCTTCCCCTCTCTGTGAGAAAATAGAATCCAGAGAGAAAACTAAATCTGCCTCCACTTCAGGAATCCCAGAAATATTTAGCTGCTGTCACAAACCTCAGGAGACTCAGACTCAAGTGTCTTAATTGCTCGTTCTCCTTTTCAGTATCTGCGTCTTCCTTGTCCAGCCTCTTAATCATCAGCAAGAATTTGTGATTCCATGCATCAGCAGTTGCAGTCTCTCTCTCTCTCTTTTTTTTTTTTTTTTTTTTTTTTTTTTTTTTTTTTTTAAAGGACTCTTGTGAGTTAGTTGGGCAGAAGATGGCAAGCTGAAAATAGTCTACTGCAACATAGTAGTAGAGACTGGCTAACTCAACTTGTGGAGTTCAGAGTACTTAGTCTTGCAATGGAATACACAATTTTTAAACTTGTAAGCTTCTGTGTTTGAACATGCTGGTCTTGAATCGCTGGTGTGAATATAATTTTGTGCTGAAACATACTCACTAACTTCATTTTACGATGTGCTAAATCATTTTGGCTGCTTGATCATTTTGACTTCTTGCACTACTTAGGGCAGTGTAGTGCTACCACTTCAATTACTTGCAAAAAAACCACCCCTCGCTTGTTTAGAACAAGTGAGAATATTTACCTTGGTAATCACTTGAATGTGTTATCCCCAAATGAGTAAGTTCTGCCTTTAGGACATTGCAGTTTGTTTTCACTTCAGCTTGTATATTATATGAACTTGAAGCTAATTTCTGTATTGTGAGCATTTTCTTTATTGTGTCTTTTGTTTTAATTTCATTTATGTTTTAATATGTGTGGGATCAGTTTTTAGATGTTCCCACATGTACTTCTTCAACAAAGTTTATCTAGTTGTGAAAGAATGACCACGTAAATCCCATTAGACAAGGTCAGTTCTGGCAGTGGCATCTCGTGGGCAGCTTTCATATCCATGGATAGTTTGGCAGCCCCTTGTTTGGCAGTGTTAGGCAGCTGTCCTGTAATGTCTCTGACTTTTTGGGGCAGTAGCTGCTAATGACCAACAAAAGGGAGTGATGGACTGCGACTCATCATGAAAGCAGCCTTGGGAAACTTGGGTTATGTTACACGGTCAGACACGAAAGAATCAGGCAACTCTCAGTAGGTCAGTGCCACCAAGGCCGGGCCAGAGAGAAGAAGAGCTCAGCCTCTCTTTATTCTTTTATTTATATATCTTTACATAGAAAATAATGGATTGGACAATGAGGTTACCACCTCTCCGATTCCATTGTTATGGACACAGTCTATCCACCTTCTCCGCCTTAGAGAAAGGAATGAAAAACAATATTAAAAGTACAAAACAATCTTTGGCCGGTTACATAAACATGGACTATGTTTACACAAAATCTATGAGAACTTTTACTACAAAGTATAAACACAGCACACTGCAAAAATCAAAGCGACAGGGTTATTGTGATGTCTTTCCCTTGTTGTCTCAGCTTATTTATCAGTTACAATGGGACTGACTATGGTATGTGTCTGTTACCCTCCTCACTTTTGGTAACATGTACATTGTATCCCTTGCTCTTGGTTTTTGGTCTTTGTGTGCCATGGTGAGGGTTTTTGTGACTTTGAATTCCAGTCTTTAGATACATAGTTTGTATAAAAACATCCTTAAGAGACCTTTTGTTTTTTTTCAACTCTCAACAGGTGGGAAGGAGAAACCAAAAACCAATGCAGAAGAGCTACAGATTAAAAAAGTTAAGAAGAAAAAGAAAAAGAAACATAAAGAGAACGAGAAGAGGAAGCGTCCAAAAATGTACAGCAAATCCATTCAGACCATCTGCTCAGGACTGGTTTCTGATATTGAGGATCAGGAAGCCAAAGGCATCTTAGATGATCATCTTAAGGATTTCAATGGGAAAAATATGGATCCCAAGAAGGACTGTGAGTCCAAGATACCAGAGAACAGTGAGTTTCCATTTGTCTCGTTAAAGGAGCCACGGGTTCAAAATAAACTCAAAAGGTTGGACACATTGGAGTTCAAACAGCTGATTCATATTGAGCACCAGCCTAACGGAGGTGCATCAGTTATCCATGCCTACAGTAATGAACTCTCCCACTTGTCTCCTGTGGAGATGGAGAGATTTGCAGAAGAGTTTGTGGGTCTGGTTTTTAGTGAAAATGAAAACTGTGCAGCTTACTATGTAATGGGTATTGTTCATGGGGCAGCTACTTATTTACCTGACTTTTTAGACTACTTTTCATTTAATTTTCCCAATTCACCAGTGAAAATGGAGATTTTGGGAAAGAAAGATATAGAGACAACGACTATGTCAAATTTTCATGCTCAGGTAAGAGGTTATGCATTTTACTTTCTAAAGTCATATAATGGTTTCAAACAACTGTGAATGGGTTTTCTTTAGAGTAGTTGCTATTAGCTGTTCTATGTGGATGACACAGAAGACTAGAAACAAGGGATTTCTTTAATAAAGTCAGTTCTACATTATTGAAGATGAGAAGAGGCATAAAACTGTTAACTGGGACATCAGATTGGATTTTTGGTGGGAGGGCAAGTGTTTGCATGCTTGTGTGTGTAGGTTTCTTTGGATTTGTGTCTGTAGCTGAAGATTAACTATGAGTTTTTCAGGTTTTAAATGATTTAGCTGTGGCTTTCTGGTCATCTGAACTGTAGTTTATCTGTATAAACTTTGTAATAAAACTGAAATGCTTTAAAACAATGTTATACATAAAAACCTGTGTAGGGCACAGTTAAATTAGCTGTGTTTGTAGTTTTCTAAATCAGTCCTTTAAGGAAAGCTTGGGATAATGTGGCTACTGATTTGGGTCTTAGCCCTTTTTGTTTCGCCTCACTTGGATGGATTTTCTGAAAAGCTCTTAAGTGAAATGGTAGAATGACTGGCAGTTTTTGAATGTTTTTTAAATTTTTTTTGAGAGATGACTGTATAGTCTCTTAACAACAGCTGCTGATTAAATACCGCCTCTGCTGTTTATTAACTTGCTGTAGAAAATACATTTCTGTTGCAGAGAATTATTTGTAGCACTGGTTTTCAGGCAAAAAAGATCTGACCAATTTTCACCTTGATGATAAGGTTATTGCAAAAAGCCCCTACAGAGAGTATAAAACAATTTACGAAGAAACTGAATCCTTTTGTTAGTTATATCAACTTTATCTCACAATTGCCCTTTTAACTCCCTTATTTGTGAACTTAGATGTAGTATGGATCAGCTTTAAACTATTTTAGCCTTCACTTTTGTGACAATTAGCGTTCAAGTGTAAGTTACACTGTCATGTTTTTAATGAAAAACATAGGGTTTTTTTCCCCTTTGGCTGCATATACATTTGCATGGAACACTTGCATGAATTGACAAATTCCAGGTGTGTGTTATCCACAAGGATATGCAGAACTAAAATGGTGCTGTAAAAGAACATTTTCAGTCTGGCTGAGAAAATATCTACTGCCATGGAATATGAATATTGTGTGAACTACAGTCACTGTTTTTCTTGACTATGTAAACTGAATCATTAATAATAAAAATCACAGAACATATGATGGGCAGTTCTCCAGAGCTGCTCTGTCTTTTTATAAGAAAAAGTTACTTTATATAAGAAAAGTGTAAGTTGTAAGTATGTTCCTTAAATGCAGCTGATTGTCTTGGGTAGCATTAACACAGGTGTAGTTGTGTGCTAGTGTTTGTCCTAAAGAAATAGTTAAGAAAAGCCCAAATATTATTGTTGTGAATTATAATAGAATTATTTTACTAAAAGGATAGATTAAATCGGTATTACAATGGTAACATCAACATCTGTAGTTACATCAGTCCTGTGTTCATTGGAGTTGAAATCATAATTCCCCATTTTTGTGTAAGTGAAGGAGGAGCAGAGAGAGGCAGTGGTAGATGAAAAAAGCCAGACTGTATTATTACAGCATTGTACTGATCTGCTCCATGGTCTAAGCTATGTTTTATTTGGCTGGAGGTTTACTTCTGATATCTTTTCTTTTGTATTCCCTCATTTTTTCCTTAGTTTTCATGGCATTTCATCACTGCTCAATTTGGTTGCTTGACAGTAAAGGCTTGGCTTCTTGTATTTTTGCTAACTAAGGGTTATATGGTATATAAATAACATGCACAGACAAACTTCAGGTGTAAATCATCTTCTGTGCAGCTTTCCTGTTTCCTGGAATGTTTAAATCAGTATCTTGGTTGCCTAGTTATTGATTCTGTTTTTCCTTATGATTTTCTTATTTCTGTTTTACTTTGGCTGTTCATTTTTTAGGGTTTTTTTCTTATGGTCTGCTACAGTTGAAATGTTCTGTTACCTTTGTATTCTCCTTTCTGACTTGTTGCATTTTGTGCAGATTGAGAACATACTCCTGTCTCACTAAGTTCTTTGTGAATCTTTTAAAGGGATTCAAATACCCTGTTGCAGTATATTTTGATGAAACTTTAAATTGTAGTTTTCTGTCCCTACATTGCCCAAGCTTTGTGCTGTAGTGTTCCTTGTCCTGAGCAGCCTGAGCAATGTCCAGCAGTTGTTTTATAGTCTCAGTTGAGAAAAGATTTGTTTTCTGAGGTCTAAGTAGGAAGTTGATTTTTATCAAGTCTGCTTTGAGAATGTATCTTGGACTTCATCAGCTTTAAGAAACTTGAGTATTCCTTTGCTAATTTTAACTAAAACACTAAAATGAAGCTCTCTTTGGTACAAGAGGTTCTTTCTTTAGTGGTTTCTCAGAGCTCATGTAGCACATGTGATCAATCTGAAAAATGTAAATATTTAAAAAGATTTTTAAAAGTATTATAAAAAGGAGAATGAAGGTTGAGCTAAGGCATGAAATGTAAAGTATTATAGAGTGTTTTACCAACTTCTTTTTTTTTCGAGTTGATCCTTTTGGTACTTCTCGATATTCCACCTCCTGTTTTGTGACAGATGTGGGTTTGGGATTTTTTGGTTTTAAGTAATGCATATTTCTAAGTCATCAAGTTCTGTGACAAGAGGCAGATTTCACAGTAAATTCTGTTGCTGAGGTCAAAATTGGAGTCCTCCAAAGTTTGCCTGGAAGGTCTGCATCTCAAGTAATTTACTTAGTTTTCACAGTTAAACAGTTGAAAACTAACTCCTTTCAGCTTGCTTCCCCATACACCTGTATCAGACAGGAGTAGTGTAATTTTACTTGTTAGAAGATTATAAGGGACAGAAATTTGTGAGAATATTTACAGCAGGCTCAGGAGAGTGGAATTTGGAACTAGTTCTTTCTAATGAGAATTGGCTTTTAAATTTTGTGGGGAGAGGAACTGGGGAGTTTTTCATCATCTGGCTTGGGCCTATACCTAAGTAATCCTTAAAATTTTTTAGTATTAGGGGAACAGCTCTTTGTGAACTGACTGCAAGGCTTAGTCAGACTGTTTCTGTACCTGGGCAAAATGAAATTAGTCTGGATATCCTTGTAGCCAGTAAGTCAGTCCTTCAGGTGGTAAAAAACTGTCTTGTAGCTCCATCTTCCCTGGGCTCTGTCATTTGTGTAGATGTCAACAGCTGCATCAGTTACCTGATAGCCATGAATCTTTCAGGTTCTTATGAGGATTTTAAAGAAGGTAAAAAATCAGCTTTTGCCACCTACTTGCAGCTTACATCACTTAAGCTATTTTGTGCTGTTGAGGCAAATGTTAATATTTTGAGCTCATTACTTTTTCCTCTTGCTGGGCAAGCGTAAGTTTTTATTGCTGTGCTGAAACCCCAAAGCTCACAGTTGTTTAACTGGAACAGTGCTTAGTGCATTGATTTTACTGTCTTGTCCCAGAGCCAGCTTCTTTGTACAGATGAAGTAAAATGCTGCACAGTACTCAACAATTCCTCTGCTGCAAGACAAGATGGACTGTTTTTAAGCCATATCTGACGAGTCCTTGTCTGGTGTGCTTGCGGGAGATCGCAAGGTGATTCCACTCTTTCCAAAGAAATAAGTTGTAAAATCTTTTTTTTTTTTTTCTTGCTTATCCTTTTGTCCTTTTATTCTGATCTTTAGTGGACAAGGCAAACAATTTATCCTTTTCTTTCAGTTTTCCTTATATTTGAAGATTCCTTAACAGCTCCTTTTTTCCCTCTCCCTAGATTAAGTAATTTGAGTTATTTCAGTTCTCCCCTTACGTTCACTTCACATATCCTTATTTTTCCTTAAAATACAATAGTAAAAATCAAGTGTCTGCCTGGTGTTTTAATGTCAAGGACTATGAGAAAATTGCTGCAAGTGTCCTCCAAATTACAGCTCTTAATTATCTATTTCTTCCTTTTTCAGAGCAGTTTGTGATCTGCTGTAGCAGCAGCTCCTGCTAATTGAGTCGCTCCCCTTTTCATGTTTATGCAGTTCATTAAATATATATGTGAGTGTAGTTCTTGCTTTTGTTTAAACTGAACTACATCCTTTGCATTCAGACCCCCTCTCCAATTTCAAGATCTTGTTTATTTTGATCCTTTCCTGTAATGGACTTGCAGTGTTGTGATACCTATGGGTTTCATGAGAATACACTGCCTTCAAAGGAAGGATCCTTGCTGCCTGCCTCAAAATTAGATAGTTATGTGAGCACAGACAAAACTGACCACAGTTTGCTCTTACTAGACTGTGTTTTTGTAGCAGTTTTTAGAATATAATGCACATGTCAAATGTCAGGATGTCTACTGGTCCTCTGAAAAAGCCTATCCAGTCATAGAAGCCAAGGTTAGTTTGACTTGATTGTTTTGGTTTTTTTATTTTTCACGTGACCACGTTTATTACTTTTTAGTACCTTATTTTCTAGGCAGTTGATAGTTGTATCCAGTTAAGTGTTTTTTTTCTGGAAGTTGGAATTAAGCTAAATAGTCCCTAACTCCTCTGTCTTCTCTTTACACCTATTTCTTTAAGATGGTGTGTTACTGTCTTCCAGATTTGAAGAACTTGTTTTGTGGTTTTGAGTTAGAATCATGGAGTGATTTCTGTTGGAAGGGACCCCAAAGACCATCTAGTTCCAGCCACCTGCCATGGGCTGGAAGGACACAGGCACACCTTCCACTAGACCAGGTTGCTCAGAGCTCCATCCAGCCTGGCCTTGAACATTTCCAGAGGTGGGCCATCCATAGCTTTTCTGGGCAACCTGTTCCAGTGCCTCACCACCCTCACAGCAAAGAAATTCTTTGTAATGGCTAAACTTGCCCTCTTTCAATTTGAAGCCATTCTGCCTTGTCCTGTCACTACGTGCTCTTGTACACTGCCTCTCTCCACTTCTCTTGTAGTCCCCTGTAGGTACTTGAAGGTTGCTCTAAGGTCTTCCCGGAGCTGCTTCCCCAGCCTGAGCAACTCCAGTCTGTCTGTGAAGAGTCTGTATTCGTAGGAGAGGTGCTTCAGCCCTCTCATCATCTTCATGGCCTTCCTCTGGACTTGCTCCAGCAGGTCAATGCTCTTCCTATGCTGGGAGCCCAGAGCTGGATGCAGCACTGCAGGTGGGGTCTGAGCAGAGCAGAGGGACAGAATCCCCTCCCTTGCCCTGCAGCCCGCACTGCTGGGGATGCAGCCCAGGATACATTTGGCTTTCTGGGCTACAAGTTCCTGGGTCGTGTCCAACCTCTCATCCAGCAGCACCTCCCAGTCTTTCTCCCCAGATTTACTTTCAGTTAATCCTTAATCTTTTATTTATTTTTAAAAATTCTTTGTCAACTGCACTGTTTTTGTGTCACTGGAATTCAGAATAAAAGCAAAGTCATTTTGCTTTTAAAAACCTCTGTCCATCCATGTTATTATTCGAGGATTTCATCTGCAAGATGAAACATGTCAGGTGATAAATGAACTACAGCGGTAAAAGGACACTGGTGAAACTAATAATGCAGTAAAAATCTTGAGATTGCATTTCCAGAAACTTCCAATTGGGAAATACTTTTTGTTGAAATTAGGTTTTTAATGACAATTGAGTAATGCCGGAACTGTCAAGACATCCCATTCTGTTACCAAAACCCTGACCTAAAAAAGCAAAAAAGGGTGAGGGAAGGAGTATGAAATACATATGGTTTAATAGTAAAAACCAGCCAAACAGATTAAGAAGTATTTGTAAAATCAGAGCAATTTTGATGAATATTTTTCAGTGTTGGTTCCTATTTGAAATTGGAAGTATAAGGAAGCATTTAAGAATTTGAAAAAAGTTGGCAAGGAACAGAAAACCATTTGGGCACTTTATTGAAATGTACCTAATCAGCAGGAATGGTAATGGCGTCTTCAAGGCTGTAGCATTTGGGATAGCACTGACTCTGAAATTAGATGTTTTCTGTTCTTAGATACCAGTGTGTAAGTGCATTGCTTGTGCACTTACGTAGCAAAACCCTCTATTCGCTCAATGTCCTTGCATATTCTTAGGTGGTGTAATATTTTTGGGTTTTTTTGTTGGTCTTTGCTGGGACTTCATGGTTTTTTTGAAATTATTTTGAGTTCAGTTGGTGGATGATTTTGTTTATTTATTGTTGGTTATTTTTTTCTCTGAGGACTGTTTTTTCAGACTGTCTTGGTTTTAAAGGTGAAAAGTAGAAATAAATTTAAACCTTAAAATTCTAGCAGGATAACTGTAAAATTTCAATTAAAAGAAAGCGTCCTCCACCTAAACCCCACAACAACCCACACCCTACTGTATTAAAAATAGGAATTTGGTTGTTACTTGCTCCAGTTAACATTTTTAAATTCCTCTTTTGAAATGCATGGATTGTTCCTTCTACTTAGTGGCTTATTCAAACACAAAATCTTCAACATGTAGTGGCTAAAATGTTTCCATTTGTAGGATGATAATGCTTAAATATATTTTTGGTATTTATATATATGTATTTTCATGTCTAGTCTTCAGATTCTTGTTAGACACCAAGATATTTCTGTCAGAACGTTTGCTGTTGCATTAATAAATCAGTTGAGGCCACGTGAGTCACAGAAGCAGATAATTCTCAAGTATTACTAATTGTGGATTCAGTGGTGGTTTTGCTGTCATAATTTTCCATTACTGTGATGCAGAGAATGACACAGTCTCCTTTTGTGTGTTTTTAGGTGACATACTTCAAATGTAAGCTACACAAGAAGAAAGAAGTTAGGATGTCATATTTATTATTCTATATGTTTCTACCTCTTTTACCTGTCCATGGTATTGCATGTAGTTGGTGATTTGTGTGTGTGTGTTCATTCCTGACCACGTGCTGGAAGAGCAGCATGTCCTTGATTCCTCCATTTATTACGGATTTAAATTGCTCCAGTTTTGAGCAAGTCTGTAAAATTCTAGACACGTAGTCATGCTGTAAGCTGTAAAATTACATCTGGGAAGACTACTTTATAGAAGGTATTTCTGTATACTACTTCATATATATAATACTTCATTAGAGGTCAGTGCATAATTTAATGCAGAATTTGATGAGTAAGTACTGGTTTTAGCACATCAATATTGTTTTTGTGAGTTTAGAAATACATAGCGGAATCTCTTTCTCTTCCTATGAACAAACCAGCCAAAGGATGCTTACAGTAAAAGGAAGGGAAAATGTTGCTGTTACCTAATATGGAATAGATTATATTTATTTTGTTGTTGTCCTTATTAGGATTAATTTTATATTTGCCATTGGTCAAACATCAATGAGAGGTTTTGGTGTTTTCACACTATTACTTAGTAGCAGTCTAAGTTGTGAGTGAGGGAAAATTACCTCCTCACTAAGAATGACCTCACCTTTTTATACATGCTTGTCTAAGTCTTTAACCTTATCTAAGGTAATGTAGTTCAAGCATTAACCTCTGCTCTAAGACTAGATCCTAGGATGCTACAACCCAGCTCATGGAAGAGATGAGATAGGAGTTGCCTTTCCCTGCCCACAGCTGCTTCATCTTTCAAACTCTCACTTGTTCTTTCTGGCCAGGCGTTAGTATTTGTGACCTTTGTCTTTATTTATTTTTTATTATTTTCTAAAATAGAGAAAATTTTTAGGTAATTCCTGGATTAAATTCAGATCAGTTCCCTAGGCTCCCTGTCCATCTTCAGAGGACTTAATGCTGTCAGGAAAGAAGGGAAAAGAGAGATCAAATGTTCCCCTTTGATCACCAACGTGAATTATTTCTTGTTTATACTGGGTCCTGATGGGTTAATTTTCTTTGTGGATTGTGTGTTGGGTTTGTGGCTGAGACTGTTGGTAACACACTGGTGTTTTGGCTATTGCTGAGCATCACTGGCAGATTGTCAAGGCTTCCAGGACCCCCCTGGTGAGTAGGCTGGGGTGGGCAAGAAGCTGGGAGGGGACATGGTTGGGACAGCTGTCCCTGTTTACTGCAGGGATGTTCGTGCTGTACATCATGCTCAGCAAAAAGTCCTGATGGGACTGATGGGTTGGCTGGAAGGTGCCTGTTGTTTGGGCCTGCTGAGCATCAGTCTGTCTGCCTGTGGGAGTTAGTGAATGGTGGAAAACACCACTTGGTGGTTTTTCTTCTTCAGTTTCCTCTTCACTGAATAAACTGTTTATCTGGACCCATACATTTCCTTGCTCTTCTTGTTCTCTCCCATGCCTCACCATTGTGGGAGGTGAGTGAGCAGGGGGTGTAAGATCAGTATATGCTGCCTGGGGTTAAGCCACCACAGAGTTCTCAAATATTTCATTTTGTATTTCCAATGATGTGATTCTGAATATGGCCCCAGAAGAAACCACTCATCATTTGTAACTTTAGCATTATTTTAGCATTCATGTTGGTATTTCTTCTCCTAAGCTTGACCTTGAGAAGCAATTGTACTGCCTCGTGATCAAGGGGAGGGTGGTTGACCAGGACATCTGGGGGGGAAAGGGGTTGGATAAACAATGCTTGAAAAAGTTGTGTTCATTTTTCAGTTTTAAGTTTCGGCAGAATGGTCTTTTTTTGGGAACAAATGAAGAATTTCTTAATTGATCCTCCTTAATGCAAGCATTATGGTGCAGCTAAATACTTTGCTGACTTTATGTTTCGTTACCAACACCTTGTGGTACATAAGCCAGATGGGTGGGTTGATCCAGCTGGAAGCTTCACAGCTTTTCCAAGCTTTGAGTTAGTATTTTTATGAGAATTTTTAGAGTTTTCACAAACAGTTTATCACATTCCATATGAATCATAAAATGATTTAGGATGAAAAAGACCTTTAAGACCTTTTTAAGAGTCCAGCTGTTAACCCAGTCTTACCAAATCCATCACTAAACCATGTCCTTAAATTCCACATCTAGGTGTCTTTTCCCTCGGCAGCTTCTTCCAGCGCTTGGAAGCCTTTTTGGTGAAGAGATTTTTTTTTTAATATCTAACCTAAACCTTCCTTGACACAACTTCAGGCCATTTTCTTTTGTCTTACCACTTGTTACTTGGGAGAGTGATAGTAGGTAGCTTAAGAAAGCATGGAAAAAGGCAGAAAAATGGTTCTCTTTAATCAGGGATGTAGGTTAAAACAGCATCTTAATATCCTGGGTTGGAGTGTTGGAATACTAAGCTGCTTATGTCAGTTGGAAGAAACATCCTTTAGCTTTTTAGTTAAGTGTTAGGCTTTTTAGTAAAGTGTCACAGATGTGTGGGTGTCTGTAGCTTCAGAAAGTGGTTTTAGGATTCTTCCTTGCTTGTTGCTGTAGTTGTACAAGCTCCTGATGCTTTGTGCCAGTGCAGATATAGCTGAGGACTGAGCTGATGCAGATTCAGCAGAAATGAATGTTTTGTGATATTTTATCATGAAATCCACCAGCTGTCCCTGCAAAAAAACCCTGCAGGAATGTATGACTAAGAATTTGAGGAATAGGGGAATATTACTGGGCTGTTCTTTTCAGTGTGTCTATGATGGCCTGCTGTAGCATTAGCTAAGACATTTTGTAAAATCCTACTTTTAGCCATTCCTCCATTTGCTGGGAGGAATGAGGGATGACTGGGATGATCTGAACAGTGCTTGGTTCTGCATTTCTGGAAAGATCTGGTTACGTTAGTTGAGTTTCTCAGAAGGGCACAGTGTTGTTCCACGTCTTATTTTCAGGAACTGCTGTTAATTCTCCTCTGCACTGCCATAACTACCAGGAATGTTGATGGTCTGTTTGGGTGAGGACCATTGCTAAGCAGTATTTATTTAACTGTCTTCCTTGCACTTTTTTGCTTTTCTTGCTTTGGATGCAGAGTGTCTAGAGGTGCCATACAGGAGCCTTACTTGGTGTGTGCAGTAATCCATGTGCTCTTTCCTTTATTCTGATCTCTTCATATTTCATCTCATAATGCTGTCTTTCACGACTTGCTGTCACAAGTCTTTCAGCTTGTTTAATAGAAAATCAGAAGCTTAAGTGGACATGATCCTCATTAGTCTTATGCCTGAGTATTTTTGTGATCTAACACAACAGATTGTTGAAAAAAACTGAAAACAATATGTGTTCAAGTTTCACAGCAGATTTCTCATGAGAGGAGAATGTTACAGCTGTTAAAGTCTGAAGGGAGCACAGGATGTGCTAACACAACACGGCAAAAATGAAGGAGTGACAATTATTCTCACTTCTTGTACAAACTCTTTATGAGCCTTGTGTTCACTGTTATAATTTGCTCCAGTTAATGTGCTTGCTCAGAGGCTGTACTAGAGAGGATGAGTAGTGGAGGAAATGTTTGGAGTTAAATTACTTGTAACTCAGAGTTCTGCCTGTTGCAGGAAAAAGGTAGAAATTCAGCTAGACTTGAGTAATCCAGGTAAGAATTCTTATTGGCTAGTTACTGAGCAGAACATGTGTTGGTATCTTTTTAGAGTTACTGGTTTGAAAGGTTATCTGCTTGGAAGACAATAAATAGTTATTCCAGTTTACCTTCAAGTGTTAAAATAAAATACAAATTGTCATGGATGTTTAATAAGGTCTTCTGTCTTTGAGTTTATAGTAGTTGATTTACATATAATCTTAAATACACTGGAGACTGAAAGACTAAAAAAAGTCTTTTTATCTCAGAAAGCATAAGCATAGAGATTACGGGTGTTCATTGAATGTAGATCTTGGCACAGTAGAGGACTCGGTATAACTTTTGTTGTCATATTCTACTTGTAGGTAAAAAGAACATACTCTCATGGTACATATAGAGCTGGCCCAATGAGACAGATCAGCCTGGTTGGAGCAGTTGATGAGGAAGTGGGGGATTACTTCCCTGAATTCCTTGATATGTTGGAAGAATCACCCTTCTTAAAAGTAAGGACAGAAGGGAATGGGCTGGGAGAAGGGGGACAACATGCTGTGTAGTGCTGTTATGATAATTGAGAGTGTGTGATACTTGTTTAGATAATTGAGTGTTCTAAGAAATGCTTTCATCGAGAGAGATAAAGGCTGCTTTTAACAAGTGTTTTAAAGTAACTCACTTGAAAATTGTGGCTTGTATTTCCCATTAGTGTACACTGCCATGGGGAACACTTTCTAGTTTAAAATTAGAGAGTCGTAAAGACAGTGATGATGGTCCCATTATGTGGGTACGTCCAGGAGAACAGATGATCCCTGTGGCTGACATGCCAAAGTCACCTTTCAAAAGGAAGAGGTAAGTTGAATTATTTTACTTGGTAAATGTCTAATTAGTATTTTTTCTTTACAAATTCATTTCATCCCAAACCTTTTACTATTTGATACCATATGTTAATAGAAATTACTGTAAATCTTCATCTCCAAATCTCCAAATACACTTTTTTTTGTTTTATTATGTAAGAATCTGGAATGTTTTTGTTTTAATTTTTACTGTCTAGTCAAGTAAGGTGCTGGTCCGTTTTGGAGCTTTAGTAGAAATTTAAGGTGAAAACTTGAAAAATATGTATACACATGCAATTACTGAGATATGCCATGAGACTGGAATTGATACCTCTGTGTTACATGTGATTGGATCTGTTGTGACCTCTGGGGACAAGGGTTTCTCTCTTACCTGGAAGGTAATAACTCCAACATTAAATGAAATCTTTAATCTTTGCTGTGGTATTGGGTACAAGAACCAGCTGACGCGTAGGGACAGCCTCTGCAGAAGTTGGATATTGTATGTCCTAAGGAATTGTCATGGGAGTTCTTTTCAAAATGTGAACACAAAAAGGGAGCATACGAGAAGTGGAGGCAGGATCAGGTGCCTCAGAAGCAGTGGAGAGACACTGTCCAACCATGAAGGGGATGCAGTTAAAGCCAAAGACCCATCTGGAACTGAATTTGGCAAGGGGTGCGAAGGGCAGCAGGGACTTCCACAGGCATATGGACAGTAGAAGAAGGACCAGGAAAATGGAAAGCATTTGCTGAATGGGGCAAAGGGGCTGGGGACAAAGGTCACAGAAAACGCTGAGATAGTACTTTCTTTGCCCTTGTCTTTTCTAGTGAGATTTACTTTCAGGAATGCTGGTCTTGGAGGCAGCAGGAATTTCTGGAGCAAGGCTATTTGTTGGAGAATATCCTTCTCCAGCTGCACAGACATAAAGTGGGTGAGCAATCCAGGCCCCTTAGACAAAAGCTAGGCCTCTGCTCAAGGTTATTCTCAAGACAACTGTGGGAGAGACATGAAAGCTGAAAACAAGCTGCAGGTGTCTAAAGATTAACTTAGCAGAAGAAACTGTTACTGTTGTTGCCTTCTGATATCAGCTTGGTGTTTTAATTAGAATAGAGAGAGCTCCTGTGGGAAACTTCTGTGGAGAATAATGTTTTGAGCACAGACAGCACTATAAAGAGTGTAAACTTTCTGACAATAAATAAGCTTAATTTATCACTCACATTGAGTTGGCATCTTGCTTCTCTCGCCACCGACAGCTACTTGCCTTCAGTGAAGGAAAATCAGGTTAAGCAACTTACTAGATATGCAGATTAGACAGACACAAGCCCATGGGACTTGCTGGGATGGGTCACATCCCACAAGTGCAGTGGGAGCTGGCCAGTATTGCAAGGCCACTGTATTTGAAAGGTCATGGCAATTGGCAAAGGTTTCTGAGGACTGGAGAAAAGCAAATTCCACTCCAGTCATTTAGAAGAGCAAGAAGCAAAACCTGGGCAGCTGCAGACCAGTCAGTCTCACCTTCATCCTGGGAAAGTTGCCATTTCAAACATGAGGAACAAGATGATAATTGGGAATTGGAGAGACTACGCTTTATCCACCTGAGATACGACAAAATGATTGGCTCACAGGATGAGATGAGTGCCAGGGGTCTTGTTTGTCTCAGATTTCTCAGGGCTTTCCACAATGGACATCAGTCTCCCATAACATCCCAACAGGCAGGTTAACCAAGGACAGACTGGACTGATAGGTGAGTGAAGTGGACCGAGAACTGGCTCAGCTGCTGTGCTTAGAGGGTTGTGAGCAGCAGCACAAAGTCCAGCTGGAAACAGTCACTACTGGAGTAATCCAGACCTTGATATCTTGTGTCCCTATTGTTCAGCATCTCCATTAATGGCATCATGGGACAGAGCACACCCTCAGCAGGCTGTAGCTGATCCTAAACTGAAAGGAGGAGTTGATGTACCCAGGACCTTGAGAGGCTGTAGAAATGGGCTGACTTGGGGCCCTCATGAAGTTAACAGAGGGATGGGCAAAGCCTTGTACCTGGGAGGAATAACCCTGTGAACCAGCACAGTCTGGGGACCCAGTGTCTGGACAGCAGCCCAAGAGAGCAGGATTTGGGGGACTGGTGGGGGACATGTTGGCCTGGCCATAAGCCCTCACTGTGCCTTTGTGGCAAAGCAGACTTGCAGCCTCCTGGACAGGATTATGAAAAGCACTGCCAGCAGATTGAGGGACAGGGTTCTTCCCTTCTGCTCATCACTGTGTGTACTCATCACCTTTCTGAGGCACATCTGCTCTGTCTGGGCTTACCAGGCTAAGGCAAACATGGCTGTAATGGAGTATGTCTGGTGGCCTGGGAGAACTGGGGTTTAACCTCTTGAGAAAGGAGTGTTCAGTGGGATCATATCAATGTGTTTAAGCTCTTCACAGAAGATTGTAAAAAGGACTTATTTCAGCAGTGCCTAGTGGCACGAACAGAGAGAATGGACACAAACTGAATTACAAGAAAATCCATTTAAAATAAGGAAAAAAATTAAGTTTGTTTTTTGCATAGATGAGCACTAAGGCGGGTTGCCCAGAGAGCTGGTGGGATCTGTCTTGCTCAAGACGTGACACAGTCAAGCAACTTCCTCTGGATGAGGGGAGAATTTGGACTACACAGTCTCCAGGTGTCCCAGGCTTTGCTATGCTATGATCATAAACAACTCCTCGAAAAATGAGGCACACAATGTTGGCTCCAGGTGACCAAGAAAATGGTCTTGTGGCTCTGTTCCCACTGTGCACTGTTTCCTTCACTTTTGTTAAATCCCGAAGAAATAATTCTTTGCTGTTTCTCATTCCCAATTAGACAACATGGAACTAAGTGCACACACATTTCCCAGCAGTTTGGTAGAAACAAGAAAGATGAAGAAAGACCTCAGGAACAATTGAAATCTATATCTGATAGTCAGGAAGCAGCAAAGGCTGGCAGTGTCCTGATGAGCTGACCATGACCTTCCCTCAGGGGAGCAGGTAGGGCAGACCTGGGACTTAGATTCAGCCCAGACCCTGGTGTGTCAGGCAAGTGAGTAGTGATGGGGCAGGTCTGAGGTCAAGCCAGGAAGTCAGTCTGCCAGTGAGGGTCAGGTCCACAGACTGCCAGGTAGGTGCATCATGACAAAGCTGTCCTGAGGACAAGCTGAGAAGCAAGTGCCCACCTCTGGATGAGATGGAGAGGGGTGCTCCTGCAGCACAGGCCAGGACCGAGGACCCAGGCCTGAGCTTAACTAGAGCTCTGGGGCCCTTGGTCCCTGTGTGTGTGTAGAGACTGAGCAAGGCTGCTCAGTCCCTAGGGCCTTTCAGTGCACTTTGGGCCCTGGCACTGTTGTTTAGTGTTGATTGGTTTTTGTCTTTTTTTTTGCTTTTTCTTGAACGGGTATTCTGATTTTTTTGCGTAGCTCATTACATTGTTATTTGACCTAACTGTTACTGTTTTCTTGTTTGACTCATGTTCTCATTGAAGGGATTGCTCATCATAATGAGCAATGATGACTACGATGGAAATTAGTTAATTCAGAGAAATTTCTATATCACTGTTTTTCTTATGCAGAACTACCAATGAAATAAAAAACTTGCAGTACCTACCTCGAACCAGTGAACCCCGTGAAATGCTATTTGAAGACCGGACCCGAGCCCACGCGGATCACATCGGACAAGGTTTTGAAAGACAGACCACAGCTGCTGTGGGAGTGCTGAAGGCTGTGCACTGTGGGGAATGGTAGGTGTTGACTGAGGTGTCTGAAAAATGTTTGCTTGAATTCCCAGTTTTAATTGGAAGGGAGTGCAGAATAGGTTAATCTAGGATTAAGGACTTAACGAAGACTTCATAAGGTCCAGACTGAGCATGAGATGTTTGTCTGCCCTCTTTAGATTGCATATGGCTTTGCTGTGTGGTTGAAACCAGAAAGGTACCTTGCAGTGACAGTTCAATAGCTATAATTAAGTTGCTGTTACTGAGGTCATGTTAGATGTAAAAACACTTCACACTTTGTTTTGCTTAAAGTGGTGCATAGAGACTGAGCTGTTACTGCTGCAGAGGTGCGCATGCAGACCTTCTGGCAGTTCTTTGTGTTGCCTGGAGATGAGCAGAATTCTTACGCTTCTCCTTCCCAAGTCATGGCTGTTATAACCCTGATTTATTTATGGTAGCTCACCTGGGAAGAATCCTGTTGGAAATTGTGTGATATTTTTTGGTGTCTGTCTTTGGAATTCCTGTGTGAGATTCAGGAAGTGAAATGTGCCTCATTTGAAGCTTGTTTATGTGTTAACCAAATAAAAAGCCCATAACCATTTGGGCTTCCTGGTCCAAATCTAAGGCATTTTTCAGCATCTTCAGACCATGGAGAATGCCCTTAGTTTCTGAGGTTACCTTTGCATATGTAAACACTATAAATACCTTTTTCTCTTTGTCTGTCTAGAAATTAGAAGACTGAATTCCCTTTGGATAAGATGATGTGAATTTGTGTTACAGTGGATGAGTTCATTGACATAGAAAGCAGAATAATGGTCATTGGGGAAGAACTGGATTGTTCAGATGATAATGTGTTTGTCTCTTGGGCTCTGAGTCTTTCAGTTTCCTTCCTCTTCAGGTCTATGACAGTGGGAGCCTTCAACTTCCTGCTTGCTCTGACTGTGCTGTGGTGAATTAAGACTGAGCAGTGGTAGCAGGGCAAGAGCTGAGATAACTGTGTAGATCTGAGTATTTTAAATTACACTCTGCACGTTTTAGAGAGGGACTTGCAGAGGAAGTAAAGAAACCAAACATAACTCCCTGAAGTTGGATGTCTGCGGAGATTAAGGAGTTGATAGCAATTTAAGTGTCTGGGAACTTACCATTCTCATCCTGTAGCTTTACAGCATACTTGAAAGTCCTTCAGTTTGATGAACAAAAAAGAAGTATCACCATTTCATTTCAGTATAAAGACTGAAAATCTGTGTTTTAATTCAGAATAAAAAAACTGTGACTGATGTATGGAGAGGAGTAAAATATACAAGACGAGTAACACAATAAAGGTTATGTATTTTAGGCTTGATTTGGCCTACATTGTAATTCCTGCTTTTCGTTTCCACTTTTGTGTAATTTTGAAAAGCCACTTCAGTGTACTTACATGATGAGAACTAATCAGGGCTTATGATAATGAAGCATCATTGATTCATGTAGTACATTAAAATTTTTTCAGGTATTAGTTTTGCCATAATTTGCAATCTGTGAGTGGATTTATTTTTAAGGAAACAACATGAATGGAAATTTTGAAAAATCTAGTTTTTATTTTTGTTCAGTTTTGTTTTGTTTCTTTTTAAAATCTGTTTGAGTAGTTGAACAGATCTGAAAAGCTGCAGATATTCTGGGGTAATTAAGGCACTGTGGCAGTAAAAATGCACATGTTTTTGTGATGAGATAATAATATCTATTATTTTCTGTGAGGAGAAAAGAAAATGATTTCTGGGCTGCCTGAACTAAATCCATAAAAATGGATTAAGCATGCAAAAAAAGCTTTATAAGTTGCTGTAGATTTAAAGAAAGTGGGATTTATTTCCTAGTTGATAGGAATGAATGTTAATGCTAGGTGGGATAAATTATGTCTTTCAGAACAGACAGGAACAGAACTGTTGAAAAGCAAAAAGCAGGTTATGGTGCTAGAGGACAGAAATGGAAACTAAACATAGTATTTTGAAAAAGAAAAAAATACTAGTCCTTTTCCAAGTGTGACAGGATCTTGACTTGAGCTTTTTTGTAAAATTACTGCGTTATGATACTCTATTACTTTGAATATTTGCAATTTGCAGAAGAACTCTGACTATTGCTAGCAAACATCTTAAGGATTGTGCTAAAATCCAATAAAGGCAGGTGTGATCATGCTGATTACTTAATGGCATTTTCATAGGTGATACCAAGTAAGCTTTAGAACTCATGAAGTGCCAGTGAAATTTTAAATTGTGGAAACTTAGAAGATTTTTATGTGGGAAATTTGGGTGGGTTTTTACAGGGACAGCACAAGGCATTTTGTAGCGTTGTTGTTGGCCAAATGAAACCTGTGCTTCAGCAGCAAGCAGCTTTCAAGTTTGTGTTCTAGATACTGAAGTTGTGCTTCTCTCTGTGATCACAGGAATTTGTTATATATTGCCAATCTTTATGTTTAGGCCAGAAATATTAATGGTAATACTTCTAGTCTTGAATCTGTTTTGAAAAGTCACAGCAAAAAGAATCCAATCCTTTTGAAGAATGAGGTTAAGGGGAAAAAATACCACCAAAACCAGCTCTAGCAGTTCTGTAGTAGAGGCTTAAACGGGTTTTTCTGAAGTTATCTTATATTCTGTCTTTCATTTAATGTCTTTTTGGACATTAACTGTACTTCTGTCTACAGATTGGCTTGGGGGTGGATACATGATACCCTCTAAATTAAAGGCTTTTCAAAATATTATCTCAAAGTTGTGCTAAAGATAAAATCTGCAAATGCAGAATTTGAAATGATCTGATGGTATTTTTTCTCAGCTGTTTGCTAAAGGCATGTTGCGTTCTATGACAGAACTGCAGCACAGAGTTGGTGATCCATCCTCATGGACAGATATATATGGACTGAACCTAGGAATGACAATGCATAAACCAGAATAGACACTGCTGGGAAAACACTTTCATTTGGATTGAAGTTCTCTAAGTGTGCGAAATATTCTTTCAATTGATTATAAGTCTTAACTTCATTTACAAATAGTGGTGACTCCAAATGCAAATTCGTATTTTAAAAATAAATACTTGCATTATAAAGGGTAGATTAATGTAGTTAATATTTTTAATGCCACTGATTAGAAGTGTTTCTGAAGCTTTTTGTTTTCAGTGTTTAAGTCCTTTTTGGGAGTATATAGATCAAAATACAGAGACACATTTTAATCTTTGTCAAACTGAAAGTAGAATATGTGGTCTGAAAATTCTCCCTAGCGTACTTTCAGCAGTTCATCTGGGATTTTTTTTCTCCTGAAAGTAGCCTCAGACTGGTTATTTTTTGCTTTAATGAGGTTATGACCTAAATAAAATAAACATGTCTCCTATGTTTAAAAAGCCTGAATGAACTGTACATCATTGCCTGCTTCCTAGAACAGTAAGGATATATATATATATCTTTATATAAAAATAGGTAATCATCTTGCTTTTAGAAAAGCACTCTTGAACATCTGTTAGATTCTGAAATGTTTCAGCTCTGCTGCATTAGCTGCTCCTCAGGCCCCCTACGTCTCACTTGTACCCCATTTCTGGAGGGTGGAAGTGGGGTGAGGGATGTACTGAAGGGGTGGCAGAAGCCAGCTTGGCCCTGCAGGTGGGAGAGGCAGGAGGACAGCAGTGGATGGTGGTTCTGATCCCTGGTTCCACTCCCTGGTCCCTTTGGGCAGCTCCTGGACGTGCAGCGTGTGCCCACTGTGGGCTGAGGAGGTGCTGCACTCCCAGCAGCCCCAGGGGACTCCAGAGGAGGAAGGAAAGGAATCATCAGCCAGGTTCTTTCTGAAAAGGCTGAGAAACTGTCCTTACAAAACTACTCCAATGTGAGCTTTATTCTTTAAATTGAAATCTTTGTATCATCACATTTAAATTTTAAAAAAATCCTTTTAAAATGCAAATATCCCTCAAAAGCAAATGTGTGGAGTTTTTTTTTTTTACGTGTTTTCAGTGAGTTTGGCTTTTAGATCAGAAAGTTACGAGGATTGTAGCTGTTTTTGCCTTTGTTAGGTGATTCCAGATAATGCCTCCAGAGGAACTGTATAAATGGTGTGCATTTCTGTGGGAGAGATGCTTTAGAACGAGGGATGTTTCCCCTAACAATTTGAATATGGAGACAAAGCCTAATTCAGACTTTGCTCTTGTGTAGCTTTCTCTAGTGAGCATAAATAGGGATGTATTTTTAAGGGCTGTTTTGTGGAGGATGCCAGTACTGGCTGATTACTGGTGTTGTGGGAGCTTAATGTAGGTTCAGCTTTAACTCCTAACTCTGAGCAAGGTGTTTGAGGCTGAGATGCTGATCAGGGGTTGCTATAGTGCTCCCAGTCACACTGCTGCGTGCTCAGGTAGCTGATGGGTGCATCATGTTGGAGTGCTGACAGAGTAAGCCCAGTGTATCTGGGGCAGCTGTCTTTCAGCATCTAGGCAGCCAAGAGGCCAGTTAAAAATAGAAATGAAAAATAGCGTGTTTTGTTGGCCTTTTATTGTGGCCTTTTATTGCTGCCTTTACTTCCACTTATAAAGAAATTTTAGTTCATTTGTTTGACCAGTTTAATGAGGTTGTGTTTTAAAATTAACCGTTTTGGTCAACATTTTTCTTAAAAATGTAGGTTATGGTAGAGTAGTTGAGTTTTTTAAGTTAAAAATTTGCTTTATCCTTGCCTGTAGACTTTTTGTTATTTTTTGCAGCATGGTAGTTTCAGCCTCTGACTGTGCTCTTCTTACTCTTCTGTAGGTCTGAGCAGCCTCGTATAACCAAAGATGTAATTTGTTTTCATGCTGAGGACTTCTTGGAGGTAGTTCAGCGAATGCAGTTAGATTTGCATGAGCCTCCTCTCTCACAGGTAAGCACATTAAGAACTGATGCTCAGTGTTCTCTAAGTACTAAGTCAGAGTTTTCACCTGTCCCCCACCTTTTCCCTACAGTGTGTCCAGTGGGTTGATGATGCAAAACTTAATCAGCTGCGAAGGGAAGGCATTCGATACGCCAGAATCCAGTTATTTGATAATGACATTTATTTCATCCCGAGGAATGTTGTGCACCAGTTCAAAACAGTTTCAGCTGTGTGTAGTTTGGCTTGGCACATCCGGCTCAAGCTCTATCATTCGGAGGAAGACCTCTCTCAAAACACAAGTACTGTTGAAGTAGGGACCTCTGCAGACCCCAAGTCTTCGGTTGTTGGACTTCAGACTGACAAAATTTGTACCGTGAGCAAAGATACCTCCGAAGACACCAAATTTCCAGATGCTCTGCAGACCAAGTACCTGCAGCAGGAATTTCTGCCGCTTAAACATGAACCTCTTGCATCTCTCCGAGTAAAAGAAGAACCCATGAATGTTGATCTTGCTGAAAAGACAGTGACACCTAATGACATCGGGGGACAGAATGTTCAGGCTAGGCTGGATCACGTTGAGCTGACGTCACTAAAGTTGGAAATGGATTCTAAATTTGAACCTGGCAACAAGGACTTACAAGGCAAGTTGTGCTCTGGAGGTCACGTACATCCAGATGATACAAGACAACATAGTTCATCATATCCAAAATTGCATGGACAAAGAGAGGATGATTTTTTGAGCTAAATTTGTATATATGGTTTTAAATTCCTTTTTAAACTTAATGATGTAATAATGTAAAGATCATAAATTGTGAGGCAAGTTTGTGACTTGTCTTCGCATCTGTTACAGAAAATAGTTATGTAGCTTTGTAACATTCCTCAGTGCCTGTCCATAACTGTGAAGTATCAAAGCACTTAGGGCCAGATGCACTGTAAACACTGCAGGTTTAACATAAAGAAGTCTTTAAATAATTTTGAGTTGTAGGTTTTAGAGTAGAGCTGACATTTAACATATATATTTTTTGTAAGATGAGCCAGAATTCTTTTTGACAATTCCAGGCTTTTCCATAGAGCTTATTTATACCAATTTTTTCATTTTAAATGTGTCAGCACTGTAGTGTAAATATCTTTTTTAAAAATCTTTTTAGTGTGATTTATACTGAAATGTGAGCCACTTAATAAAGGTTCATAATAATAGATTGGTTTTATTTTTGGGTCTGCAAAAAATAATTCAGTTCAACTGCCTCTCTTAGTGGTTATGTTTCTACCTGCCACTAATGCATAAGATGCCCTTACGCCTTGTGGGTGAGGAGCTGTAGCAAACTGAGGTAGAGCTGAGGCATCTTTGTGAATGCAGATTGGTCAGAAGGCAGAATCAGTCCTCCCTTCACAGGATTCCTTACGGGTGCTCATTCCAGGCACTCCTCAAACTCCTGCTGTCAGATATTCATGTGGAACAGGGAGACAAACTATGCTCCCTGTTGTAGAGGGCAGTTGGATGTGCAGTGGGCTCCAGGAGCACTACCAGTACCTGTCTGCATCTCTCTAGATGAGCTGGTGCAAGGGGGCAAACTCCCTCCTGGGCTTTGCCTCTTGGCCCTGCTCAGGGCACAGTTCAGACAGTTCCATTTCACATAAAAAATTAACCAAAAACCCAAAAAACCCACAAAACAAGCCAAAAAAGCCACCGCTCCCTCAAATCTGTTACCTTATTACAGTTAAAAGAATATTTAAATGGTTACTTACCAAGCTAAAAAGGCCTGAACTTTGGCAGTGACCTGTAATTCACAGAGACATACCTGGATTTGAATTGCTCCCTGTGCTGATAGTGCCAGGCAATAAAGAGGCTTGCCAATATGTGTAGTGGGAAGGTTCCCTGTGAGTCACAGTTTGGAAGCAAGAGGTGTTCCATTAAGAAAGTAACAGCAGTGCCCAAGTTAACTGTTCTGTTTCCCCACCTATGGAACACTTGGATTCTTTTGAGTTATGTTCTGAGGGAAGAGGATTTCAAGGCTAGCTAGCATCTGATCTGGTAACTCTGTCATTTAACTTATTTATTCTCTGTGTAGTATACTCCTGTGTAGTTCAAACACAGCTGAATGATACGTCTCACTTGGGTAGCTGCACACAGCAGTGAACTGCCCTGCAGCCTGTCCTTCTGCTAAATATGTAAAACTTCAGATCCAAGGCCTGTTATTTCCAAAGCTCTCTGTATCTCTGATTTTTGTTAGGATTTTTCTGTATAATGTTTTTGAAAGTTGTACATCATGAAGTACCCAGTTTATAAACTTTGGTGCACTTAGTGGTCACTTTAGCTTCATTTGTAGCAATAGAGCAATGTGATTTTCAGGCGATGCCCAATTCAACTACCTGAGGTCGTTCTTGTTGTAAATGTTTTTTTCCTTATAGGTTGTTAAAATTTCAAATGTTACTGCATACTCGCAGGTGGCACTAAAATCTGCTATTTATTAGATGAGTGCTCTGATTGGTTTAATCTAAACTAGGTCTGTCAAAGAATTATTAATTAAATCAATATTTGAATTGCTAAACATTACTCCTACATAGCCATAATTATGTATTAGAGAAGCAATAGACATGTGAGTCTCTTGGATGTGGCTAATACGTCCTTAAGTCTTGCTACTGTTTTCTTTAAAGCTGGCTAAGAGATTACTACCACTTTTTCAGCCTCAGGGATCTTGCTTTCCCCTTTGCCATGAGCAAACGATTCATGTGTGATGTGGTAAGTTATTGCTCTAGCAGATTCTGATCTGAAAAAATTAATTTGTTCCTGTAAGAATTTGAGCCTTCCTTATAGTAGGAATGTGGTCTCAGCTCCCTTTATTGTTTTCTGGATTATCTGGAAGTGATGCTTCCACCTGTACTCTCTGGCTTCATGAGCATCCATATGCAGTTACATGGCCTTCCATTCCTGGTCTCTGGCCTGGCCATGGGAGAAGAGCAGCAGAGCAGAGCGGCAGGCTGTAGTTTGCACCAAGCACGCAGCTCGCCAGGTGGGATAGATGAGAGCTCCAGCTTCAGCAGAACCAGCCTTGCCAGATACTGCTTTTAGAAATAAAAACCACACAAAACAAACTCCCAAAACAATTTAGTTGAGTCAGAATAACAATCTTACCAGTGTGCTGGTCATGCATACGTCGACCATTCATTCTGGTTCAAGTAATTTTTTGTAACCTGTCAGATTTTAGTGAAGTGTGGACATACATCCCCAGGACAGCTGCCAACTTTCTGCAGCATAGGTCCTGTCCAGACTGAAATAAAAAATCTTTGAAAATTATTAGCAAATACAACTTTACACTTATGAGTAGAACTTTGTTTCCTTTTGGAGACCTGTTCAGTGGTCTTGGCTGATGTGGTCTTGAACTTCTGCTCAGGTATCTCTTAGTTCTGAGATTTTGCATCTCAAGTGCCCACATCTTCAACCCATTTTTCCTTACCACTTTCAGAATTTTAAGAGATTTTTAAAAGTGGCAGTTTTTTGCAGTTTTTATGTATTCCTTTGGTTTTTTGAGACAGACTAGTTTCTCACTTGAGGCAGAATTCCTTGCAGACAGAATTTGAACCATATTGGGATTATCAATGGCTACCAGACCTCCCTTTGCACTTACAGGTGTCTGCTGTCTGGGCTGACTGGCTGCATTACTGTTTACTTTTTACTTGCTTTTAAAAGAAAAGATTTAAAAGAAGTGTTGTCCTCTCCCTGTGTTATGTTCATTTTAATGAGGTTGTCCTTTGAGAGGGGAGTACTTTTCCTGAGAATTTCACCTCCCAAATTGTTCATTAATATGACAAAGGCCTTGCTTCAGTCCTGTGCTATAGCCTTGATTCCTGCTGCATACAACTTCATCTTCAGACTTTTGCTTCAGCAATAAATCTTCCATGCATTCTGCTGTACTGAAATTAGTCCTTGCTTATTGCTTTTCCCCCTTCTCTGGATTTTGGTGATATATAAATCGTTATTTTGGCTGAAATTTCCAGTGTTTTAGTTGTCTGTCTTGGCCCTTGTTCTTGTGCAGATTGGAGAGAGCTGCCTGAGGCCATTGGTGCTGTTCCTATCTCCCTGCACGTGCAGTGGTGTTAATGACATGATGTGCAGAAAATTAGATGTTTTCTTAGATCCTGGTACATATTTTTGGGTAGCAAAGAATTGCAGTTACAGTTGCTAAAAGAGCTTTCAGGGGGGTAACTACTTTTTTTTCTTTTACTATTACTGAATCTTTTGCATTTCACTGGCGACTGACTTCATGTGTTACATACAAGTGTTACTCAGTGTTGTGTCACCCCCAGCCCTCCAAATGCCTGAAAATTGACTCTGAAAGAACATTTTCATTACAGGTACTGCTGGCATGCAGATTTTCCCTTCCTTGTTACTATAGTGAATATTTCAATACTACTTTAACTGAAATATTAATTCTGTCTAGTATTAGAAATAAAGTATTATTTTAGAGGGTGATGATTTCATTCTTCATCTGTGAAAGAATTCCTTGGTGATCAATAAAGTTGATTTTTAAGTGGATATACATGTGCACAGTAAATAAGTTGGAATTGCAAAAGGTGTGGGAAATTGAAATCTGAAATAGTAGAATGCTGTGAAAGAGATCCAAACATCACAGATTTGGAAAATTGAGTAAGTCTTCCAAGAAACACAAGACTGGTATTCATTTATCAAAATGACTGTTTTCTAATATCTGCATGTGAATAATACGCTGAATTGACCAGAATAAATCCATGGTTTTTCCTTGTTCATTGGCAAAATGAACTGTTGTGAGATAGTACACTGCCACATGACCCTGCTAGGCTGAAAGCTGTACTGATTCTGATCAAGAGATCAAAGAACTCTTCGAGCTTCTCAAGTGTAATTTTATTTATTTTCTTCTAGTGGTCAGGTATGTAGGGAGCCTTGTGTTTAGGCAGTGCAGCGCCTGTACCTTACCAGGATGTATCCAAGCTGGAAATGGAAAGGACACATTTTCACTGCTTTGTGCTTTGCTGTGAATGACTGTCAAGAATGTTTTATTTGATTATGACTCACTGTGTTCAGCTGGTATTTTATTACTTTCTTAAAGAGATGAAATGCACTTTAAAATTGTATAGCAGATACTGATATTTTGTGCAGATCCCACTGAATTTGCAGCATATGTGGGAATATTTGGGGAACTGATTCCCATCAGTCACTCATTTCATTTTTCTTAAAAATGCAAGTTATTTTGTGTTTTGTTCAGAAGCAGTGATGAACTTCACAATATTTAGGTTGCTGTTTCTGTTAGAATCATCAGGGATACCGACGTTGCAAATTTAGTGTATTATATTCTAACCACTGTTTTCCTCTGTGCTTTGATGCTGATATGATCTCTGCTTTGAAGCCGTGCTGTACTTGAGTGCCAGCTAAACATTGATCTCTTGTTCTGGTCATGCTGATAGATGAGCCTACTGATGAGGGCGTTAGTCCTAAATAGTCCTTTAATATTTGGTGTACAGTTATCTGATACAAACATTGATTAAAACAGCAGTTTAAACTTCTATTTTTATCAAGTTTGATTTTTCAATAGCTATTTTGATACTATGTTTTATCATTTAATTTGCCATCCACTGGAATGACAGTATCATGTTGAGTGCAGCTCAGGCCTGTGTTCCAAGGGCTGTGCTTTTTATGGGAGCTTATTTATCCAGTTGTGTTGAGACAAAGTGGGGCAGGTAGGAGAGAAAGCTGTTCCTGGTGTCTGGAGATGAAAATCTCGAGAATTAGACCTGTGTGTGGGAGACTGTGTAACGTAAGTCAAGACTGTCTTTATCCTAAGCATGCAATAGTAACACTCAGGTACTTGCCAGTTTGAACTAAAGCAATTGAGAGTTTTAGTTAGTCACAGAAATTAAATTTTTAGGCAAAAACCCATTTTTAAATGGTGGGGTTTTTTTATGAACTTCAGAAGGAACTCTAAGATAAAAATTAAGGCAGATGAAGTAAGCTCACATTTTCATTGCTTCCCTGTTTCTTGCTCTTATGCTCTTGCTCTGCACTGTAGGGAGACTTTTCTTATATTTGTCTGCTTGGGATGTTGGTTTTTTTAGGAAAGGCAGATCAAAGGGAATGGCGTCACTGAGTTGCAGATTTTACTGTTCTTTATCCCACTTCAGTACATGTCCAAGGAGAAAACGCACAATTTATATTGATCACTACTCTATTGGTCCAGCTGCAGATCCTTGAGTTGCCTTAGTTCTCAAAGCCTGATGCTTTTCAGTGGCAAGTTGATACCCAGGCCTATTCAGGTCTACAAGGCTCATATGGGACATGAACCCCATCAAAACATTAAAAAACAGTAAAGGTACAGTGAAAAGGTGCAAATGTTCTTTTCACAACTCAGCACAGTTGTTTTTACTGCAATTCTAATTAAAAAGCATGATTTGTTACATGATAGTGCTATGTTTTCCATGCTAGTGAATTCAAACTACTCATTTCTGAGGATGCAGTTATTCAGGAGCTTTATTACTGAAAGGCCATGTTATTTTTTCCCAAAATCATATTGATGTTAAAAATAGGGAACACCTGATGTTAAAATTCTGAGTTTCTGGAAGTCTCATTTCAGTTCCACTTTGTGCCACCCAACTTTTACACTGTGGAAATGTGCAAATTTTCATTAGGTTAGGCAAACATTTTTCTTCTATGCTACGATGCAGATATGTTACAAAATAATACTGATAATACACCTCTCAAATGGTTGTGTACCCTTGTCCTGTGCTAGTTCAGGCTTTGATATTGCCCTCTGTGCCTGGCAGTGCATTTTGTGTGTGTCTGCACACGTTCTCAGAGCATTCAGGTTAAACTTTGTTATAGGTGGGGATGTACATGTCACATAACTGCATTTTTCAAGTATAAAAAGAACACAAAACTAGATCCTGTTCTAAAATGGTGACAAATCAAGAAAACCCCTATAAGTTGGCAATTGAAAATTTTAGCTTCATGACCTTTCACACATGTGCATTGAGTACTTTCTGTAATCAGACAAAAGCAGATACTTGCCTGCAATGCATGCTGAAGTGCTTAAACTTCTATAAATGATGGGAAGAGAGCAATAATGTGGAATATATCTCTCCATGTCCAATATATATAATCAGTACAGAGAAATACTTCCACTTGGTTTCAGCAAACTTTTGAATTGCAGTTTGAAACAAAGCTCCTGAAGGCTAAGTTCTCTCCTTTGCCCCCCATCAGCTGCCACAGGGAGCTGAGACAATATCCTTGTGCCGGTTTATCACAAATCAGTGTGAGCCATCTCAGCGTGGAGCTCTCCTTTCCCCTGCCACCTTCAGAAAATCTGCTTTTCACTCATTTTATCCTGTTACTGAAGGTCAGTTGGCAAATTTAGGAAAATTTAGCAGGAGCTAAAGGAAGAGTACTGGTTCCACTTCCAAGCTGTGATCAGCACCTTTGAGAACAGCATAATTATGAACAGATGTAATTAATTCCTGCAGCAGTTTCTGGAAAGGTCACAGTGGGCTGTAGTGTACTTTGTATAATAAATCCTTCTGAATGATGTTCTGATGAGGCAGAGAAGCAACACTGTGTGTACAAAGACCTCAGCACAGTTCAGGTTAGTTAATTATGATGCAAAATTCTCATAAGGGATATGCTCTTGTCCAAGTTTCACTGTAAGGACAAGGAACTTGGAATGTTGAGTGCTTCCATCTGGCTATGTGTGACTTCTGTATGACACCAGCAAGAAACATCTGCTTCAGCTTTCCAAATAATTTATTTCAAAGTTTGTAAACCTTTAAAAAAAAAAAAAGCCAAACCCATAACCAAAACTGAAATTGCAGATCTTTTTCTATTGAATTAGAGGCAACAATTAAAAGGAGATTTGTAAGGACTGTGTGTGATTCTAGTTAATTAGAGATGCCAAACTTTCAGATAATTGTTACATCTGTGGAAGAGAAGGCATTTATTAAGGGGACAGAGTCACCATTCATGGCCTGTCTTGCTAGTAATACACCAAGTTCCAGTGAACCATGTTTTATGTTATAACAATCAATTATCATCATCAGCTCAGCTGAGGAAAGCTGCTCTGCTCTTCTGAGCAGTATGGGGGTGTTCTGACATCCTCTGAACAAGGGGGTTTGGAATTTTACTCTTCCAGAATCATTGGATGGGGAAGGACTATGGATATTTATGCTTGGTCCTATACCTACCACAGGTAAGTGTGTGTGTATGCAGATAATATCATCTTGTCTGAAGTGCTTAAGTGCTTGTTACACACATGTATCACTGCTTGTTAAGTGGGTCATCAAAGTTTACCTGAATTGGAGGTAGGGCTTTAGATACTCTTCTTCATAAATTTTGAAAGCAGCCATAACAAATTCACAGGGTCTAGATTGCCTGCCATGGAGTGGTATTCCATTCCAGGCAGGGGCTCAGTGGCCCAGGTTCCCATTGCAGAACAGAACTAAGTAGGACATGCAGATGAAGCCTGTTCTCTCCACCCCACATGCAGGTTCCTGTGGCATGTGCCTGTGTGTGCTCGCTCTCAGAGCTCCTGGAGCCAGCAGATCTAAGAGCACGTTCTGAGATCAATGCACTCTGCCCCGCTCCCCACAGCTCATCCTACTCACAAGTGCCATTTTTACTTGAAAAATCACTCAAGGCTGAAGGAAGACAGTTATCCACAGGAACCTCACGTGAGTGGGCAAAAAGTCTCAAACACAGAGCAAGTTCCTTCCATTAAGTATTTTTCAGAGCTTCACAATGCATAGATACACCTCCTAAAAACAACTGTTCCTGCTAGGCACTCCCCATAAATTACCTGATGTGCATAACTTGGGGCTGGGTACATGGGTTTTGCTTAGTAAAAGCTGAAGTGTTGTCATAATAAAAATAAAGGGATTATAAATATTTTGCATTTTTTTAACAGCTACGGTTTAGAATTCTTTTGTCTTTGTCTTTTCCTGGCTTATCCTTTAGCAAGGTAGGACAGTCCAAATTTACCACTCCAAAGTAAATATGACTTAAATTCATTTTAAAGGTCATTTGTTACCTGATATTCTGAATTGAGATTGATTGCCTTAGAATGGAGCATGTTGTTTTCTTAGATAAAGCTCTTTCAGCAGTCTCCCACAATATGGTTCCTCTGCATTTTTACTTATGTCTGTGTGATGAAACAGCAAGAGTAAATCCAAACACTTCAGGAAGACTTTTTTCCCCACAGACAAGTACAGCTGAATGTACATAATTAAAATTTTATTAGTGAGACACTTTGGTCTAGGTATGTCCTGTTACCCTAGACTGTTTTTCATCCACTTGACATTTTTCTGTCTATAGGAACTGAAAATGGATCAGTACTTTCAGAGTGCATGTCAATAATGGCCCAGAAAACTGCTACATTTGAATTTGGTGTTACTGTATCTCCTGGAAGAGCACTTCAGTCTACAAAATACAGTCGTAGCTCTAGTTCTTTCCTGAGGTTCTATTCACTGGTTACATGAAAAAGGTCATTTCCTCACATCTGAGTTTGCCAGTGCTCCATGAAGCCAAAGCTTCACCACCAAAAATTTCGTATCCTCGGGTATAAAAAACTGTCTTGTTCAAGTATCACTTTGGGCAGGTACAAATGCAGTTCTGAACTCACCCTGTATTTTCAGTCTCTTGCAGCACTGGTGATTTCTCACTTGGAAAGGGATCACCGCTGTCTCCCTCTTCTCTGGATCTCAGGACTGCTGGCACAGCTCACTTACCAGCCGTGTTCCCTAAGGTTAACATGCTGGTTATGGGCTGTTTCAGCAGCTTAGAAAACAGTGCATATTTTTAGACTGGTAATGGAATCTCACTGTCCAAAAAAAAAAAAAAAAAGATGTATTACTTTATTCCTTTTCTTGCTCTTATTTGGCTGCTGTCAAGTATTACTGATTTTTAAAGCAAATTTAGCTCCTTATGGAAATTACTGTTAACTGGCTATTTCCTGACTTACAGCATAAGTAGTAGAAAATGTTAGTCCTCTTTCCTAGGATTACTCAATGTGCTGAATAGTCTGGGTAGAACATTTGTGGTTTCTTTGACAAGGTCTTCTACCTGCATGTGAAGAACCTGTATCTTATTCCATGTAACAAATAACTAATCATATTAGAACAGCTTATGTTGAACAAATACTTTTATTTACAAGAGCATATGTGAGTTTTAAAATAAAAAAATACAACAAGTCTATTTCAGTCTTCAGCCTGCTTTAACTTAAGTCTCCAGCTTGACTCATTTGGCTTTCTAGTTTGAAGATCAAATTTGTGGCAAAATTATAATAATCTAGTAATGTGGTGCCAATCTCGGCACTGGAAACCACCTGGCACAGCTTAGTCTCTTCGTACATAGAAGATATTATATCCAAGTTCAACCATGCCCCCAATGAGCAAGGCCCAGAGCGGGATGAAGATGTAGGCCAGTTTCATGGTCGTGAATCGCTGCAGCTTGGCACACAGCGTGAGGCAGAAGGCCAATTTCAGCAGCATTGCAATGAGGTACCACACCTTCTTCTTCATGTTCTGGGAACCATTGCGAGGGTCAAAGCCAGACTTGCACCGCCCAGCCATTTTTACAATTAACATAACTAGGAGAATTGTATCAAATATCCACACTGGAATAAAAATAAGGAACCAGTTCCATGGTGCTTTCTCATCCAACTTCAGCACCAGCATGATCAAGAAGAGTAATGTAAAAAGCCATGTCAGCAGCACCCTTTGCGCCAGGGACATTCTCATTTAAACAGCTTTGAGAGGAAGTCCTTTGCTGTCAGCAACAACCTAACAAAACAAAAGGGGGAAGGAAGGCATCAGAAGATGGCACTACACCATTAGGCATATTCCATAAAAGGAGACCAATTCCTTGCTCTTGCTTTCCCACTCCTAGCCTCACCCACCTACTGCTTCCTAGCACTTTCGTAACTATCATGCTCAGTTGAACAGTGTTTGTTCCAGTCCACTATTCCCTTGGAGTGCCTTAAGTCAGCTGTATAACTGCCCTAATCTAAATTTGTTCTGTGAATCAAACTGTACTTCAATCCTAAACAAGCTGTCAGACTCATTTAGGGATTTTTGAATGCTAAGAATATGTTTAGATCCATTTTCCTCCAGTAGTGAGGCACTCATAGCTAACACTTGAAAACAAAATATAACAATTCTCTGTAACAAAATAAGCACAGTAAAATGTGAACCTGCACAAAGGAGCACAAAAACCTTCAGAGAGATCCTGCAGTTTGCAGAGCTGCAGCTGAAGTGACCTGGGCTCAAACTGAGTCAGTGAGCACTGCCCAGCTTTCTGTCAGCCAGTAATCTTGAAATTACTAAAAGCTACAGATAATGTTTGCTTTTTGGCAGGTATCTCAATTATTCAGACACTGGCTGACAGGTTTATTGGCTGGGTAGGATATTTAAATTTCTCTGTAGTCATGACGAAAGAAAAACAAGACAAATGTATCTGCCACTACAGTCACGAAAGTTAAGTTTTTATATTTCTAACTGGAAAGTTTTTACCACTGCATCTGCCAAAAGCCTTTCACTACAAGTGTAAAAAACAGAAGTGTGAAGGACTGTAATCTTCCTCTAGATTCTATGCTACAAAAACGAATAATTTTTACGAGTGAAATGGTGCTGAAATAGGTATTTTAATTATTTAAAAAATTTGAGTTAAAAAATTTAATAATTCCCTTTAGAACACTAATAGTCTTTCACCTGAAATAAGAAAATGAGCTTTGATTTGTTCCAGATTACAAAAATATTTGAATTACTGCAAGTGCAATGTTGTGTTGTGAAGCATCGAATCCTCAGCACCAGTTGCTGAGGGAAGGACAGGAGCTGCTTCCCCTCTGTGCCCCCAGTGCCCGTGCCCAGAAGCTGCTGCTGCTTCCTCTCTGTTCTTATCAGTGCTCACAGCTGCTGAACTCACCCAACAAGCAGAAATTTACTGCCACCTCTTTCTTTTTAACTGGGATAGTTTTTTGCCAGATTAGGAAGTTGAACAAATTCTGTGCTCAGATAAGCTTTGCTACTGGAAGGAGGGAAGTAAAAGTTGCTGTCTCAACTGGTTATGAGATGACCTGCTACCTTACAGTGAGGGGATAACAATTTTGTACATCACTAAAATCATCCTACAGTTTAAATCTGCATCTTCTGACACACAGTTCAACAGATCTACTATTTTTTTCAATCTGGGTTTGAAGTTTGAATGGATTTGATTTAGTGGATAGCAGTAGGATTTCTTATAAGGAGAAGATCCAGTTTTGCCTAAAATAATCTAAATTGGAGTTGCTGTCAGTGCATTCCCTCTTTGTTTTGGGGCTGACACTTGAGTCCAAAGCAGGCCAGTTCCCTGAGCTGAATTAGGAAAAAAAAAGAAAGTTTAAAATAGGATTTTGTAGTTTTGCTTTTCACAGTCTCAGTTCTGCTCAGATCACCAAAGGGTCCAGTGAAAGTTAGTTTCTGACACGGTGGAACCAAGATCCCCCACCCTTCTCTTCCTTAGCCAAGAGGTGAAGCCCAGAAGCAGCACTCAAGAGTTAAGGAGACAAAAAAATCGGGAGGAGGTTTAGATAGCATTGTTTTGCTCTTGTTACAGAAACAAACCTAAACCTGCTGGCAGGGGCAGGGGATTACAGAACAATTACTATGTCCAGCCTAAAGCATTTACAGTATTTTGAAATCACTTCCAATATTCTCAAGTGTGATTCTGGCTAAAGTGAAGAGTCATGATCTGAAATGAAGTTTCAACATTCATTTCATGAGAATGGTTTTCAAAACCAGTTCTAGAAATCAATGCTACAAGCACTACAAGGAGACTCTCTTATTAGCAACTGGAGAAAGCAGAAACCAAAGAAACAGACTGGAAACTTGGGTCTGAAAGGAAAAAAGAAACTCAATACTCTTAAAAGTATCAGGTTATCAGATACTCAAAGAAGGTGCTATCACCTGTCTCTGGAGGAAAAACAAAGCTACTGAAGATGTATTACATGGGGCTGCTCAGTTTGAAGGTTGTTCACTTGAAAATACTTTGCTAAGAACCACTTTGCAATAACTGTAAAAAACAGGCAGAAAATTCACCATGAGAAGAAGTTATGCTGCCTTTCTCTGACCTAATAGCTGTTACTGCCAGATTGGGCAGGACTGCAAGGCTCCAGCCAGTTTTAGCAGCATTTTTAGATGAAAACTCTAGAAAATCCAAGCGTACTATTGAGATCTTAGAGACCAAGTAAAGAAAGCTACCAGATTTTGAAGGCTGAGAGCTGGGTATAGATCTGACATAACAATGAAGGGTTTGATTACATGGAGCATTTGATTATGTCATGATGAAAGAAAGATGATGGGCAGATTCCCTGCTAGAGCCCAGCTATCCCAACAAGATGGGTGATGCTGGGAAAGGGATGCAGCTGTGCCACAGTTCTGAACTGCCCTTCAGTGAGAACACTGAAGGGATGTCAGAGTGTGAAAATAAAAAAGCTCTTGACTCCTATTATAGGACCTACATAATTAGGGAGTGAAAATTTTCAGTGATGAGAAACTATCCAAGGAGCATTACTGACCTTGGTGGGATGATCTGCATAACGAGGATATTATGATAGCTAATTCTGTCCTGTTTAGAAAAAACAAATAAAGAGGAGGGCAAATAACACATGACACTCAGCTGAGTAGTAATGATAGCACGAACCTATATATTTAGATTTAAACCTTGAACATCGCCTAAAAAAAGTCCTGAAATCCATATTATGCTGAAACCATATTAAACAGATCCTCAGTCCGATTAAATACCGTTTTAGAGTCTATTCGATCGTATGGGTAATTTAACACTTAGAAAGAAATACTGAGGTAGGCCTAGTTTAAAACCCCATTTAAACACAGCTTTGTATTCACAAACTCGCCCCCCCCCTCAGCCTCACGGCCTTGTCCCGCCAGGCCCCGCTTCCCCGGCCCTGCCGGAGGTGCCCGAGGTGGAAGCCCCGCTCGCTGCCCATCACCTACCGCAGGTCCTGGCGCATCCCCCGGTCCGCGTGGCCCGCGCTCAGCTAAGGCGCGTCGGGCCCTCCCCTCCCGCTCCACCTCAGGCAAGCGCCCGCCTCCCGCACCCGCCTCGGCCTCGCTCTTGGTCAGCGGGGACGCGCGTTCTGCCGCCCTCTATTGTCATTGGTTCTCGGCGACGTCGCTCAAGTTAACCCCGCCTTCCTCTCCTCTGCCGTCGGTGCCGCCCCTCGAGCTCCGGCCGCCCCTCCTGTCCGGCGGCGCGTCAGCCTGAGCCCCGCCCCCACCGTCGATTGGAGCAGGGGGCTGTCTGTCACAGCGGCCCCGCCTCTGCCCGGCCTCCTGTCTGTCAAGTGCAGCCCCGCCCTCCTCGCTCTCTCGTTGGCCCGCGCCACCGCCAGTCACGCCTCGGCCCCGCCCTCGGGGGCAGGAGGGGGCGCCGTTGGCTGGCGGCCCACTCCGGCCCCGGCCCCGGCCCCGCCCCCGGCCCGGCGCGCGCGCGGGTGGCCCGCTGTTGCTGCCGCCGCTGCTGCCTGGACGCGCGCACCGCTCTCCCTCCTCCCCGCTTCCCCCGCCAGCTGTTGCCTCGCGCGCGCCTTCCCGCCGCCGCCTCGCGCTCCCGCCGTCGTTGCGTGCGGCGCGCGCTGCCCCGCGGCACCAGCGAACGGTGAGATGGCGGCGGGGGGGCTCCGGCACCCGGGGGCGTCTCCGCCCCGCCGGGCCAGCGGCGGGGGTCAACCGGGGCGCCGAGTTCCCCGTGCGGCTGGGGAAGGGGCCGCCCGGTGCGCGGGGGGGCAGCCGGGGCGAGGCGGCGGTGCCCTCTCGGTGCTGGGGGACAGCGCGGCGGAGGCGCGGGGCGCGCATCACCGGCGGGGCTGCCGCGGCTCCCTTGGCCGGGCGGCGGGAGCGGGGCGGCTGCCGCCCCCCACCCCCTCCCGGGGGAATCCCGGCCGGGGCAAGGGCGGGCGGCCCGCGGCCTCCGCGGCGCCGCGGTTCCCTCCGGCGGGAGCCGGCGCGGTGCCGGTGCCGCCGGGGCGGGGGGTCCGAGCGCGGCTCTGAGCGGCCCCTGCCAGCAGCGCCGCAGACCCGCACCGGGTCCGGTCGGGCAGCGGCCGCGCCGTCCCGGAGCCGTCGGTGCCCGGGCTGTCGTGTCCTCCGCTGGCGGCGTCGGTGCGGGGGCGGCAGAGGGGCAGGTACGGTCCGGGGCCCTTGCCGTGCTTGGGGCTCTGCCTACCCGCTCCGGCTCTGTTGAGGCACCTTCTCCCCGCTGAGCTGCTTGAACGTACCGTGAGCTGCCTCAGTGCCTGTGTCAGGTGATAGAACGTGTGTTCTTCCCTTTAAAGGTCCTGAATTTCAGCATCTTCATGTTTGTCTCTGATCTCGTCTCTTGTATTTTACATGCGTTCATGTTTTCTTTTTCTTTACCTTTTTTTTTCCCCTTTTCCTCCCTTAAACAATGGCAACCTTACTACAGGTTATCCTTGGTTTTCCCTTTGGGAATCAAAATGTTGGGTAACTTCTCATCACTCAAAATTTATGCTGTCACATTCATTTTCTTGGTGTTTTATTTGCTGTCTTTTCTGTGAGAAACAAAGGAGCTGGGGAAAATTTATCCCACAGTACTAGAACTGTCCAGGTGTTTGTTACTTTACTTTTGTTTCTCATACCTGGCCTCTGAGTGTGTGTTACTCAGGTGTATCAGATTCAGTGAAACTTTGAGTCCATAGTGTCAAGCTCTGTGCTTAGTATATTTTGCTTTATGGTGCTTTTAAGTGTTACTGGTCACTTGAAAAGTAATGCTGCCATGTCTTGCGTTTTCTTCCAGATTTGTCTTATCCATCTGTCATATAATTAACTGGTGTCCTGGTTTGAAGGACAGGTGTCTGTTAAGGAAGGCAGGAGCCTCCCTTGGAATGGGAAACTGTAACCCCTCTCCCTCCGAACTATTATAAATTTGAAATCAAGAGGCTCTCAGGCAAAGATATGGAAATAGGAATAACAGTTCTTTACTAATATCTAAAACAAAGCTAACAAATAACAAAAACTATGGCGTTGACCAACAAACAGAACCAGAAACCCAGTGGCAGCCTGCTGCTTCAGGCACCTTTTCCCTTTGGTGCAGTTCCAGTCACAGCCTGCAGGGGGCGCTCTGGGTGTGATGATTCCCCGGTGGCTGCAGGGGGCGCTCTGGCGTGAGCTCAGGTAGCACACGGCAATGGCAGCTGCCCGAGGCACGGAGGGATGGAGAAGAGCCTTTGTTTCACAGACCCTCGGGAGGCGGCTGGTGTCAGTGCCACAGCAGGATCCCGGGACACAGGGAGCTGGGATGGTAAGAGGTCCTGACGTGCAGGGGGAGCCCCGCTACAATGTAGCGAAGAAACTCGAGCTGCGAGGAGGAGCGGGGGGAGAGACAGGCTGGTGGCAGGCAGCTCCCGATGGGCAGAGAGGAAAAGACTCACAGCAGACAGACCGGCAGCTCCGTGCTGGCTTCTCAGGGGGCCGTGGGTTCAGCAGACAGCAGCTCTGACCGTCCAGCTCCAAGGGTCCCGAGCAAGAGACCTTGACCTCCCCCCCGCCCTTGCTTTTTCAGTCTCCAAAATCTCGAGTTGTCAGGCCCTGCTTCCATGAGGGCAATTCTGCCCCACCCTGCCAAGGAGAAAGGCCCTAGCCTTCTGCTTTGTTCTCTTAAGTCCTCAGATATTAGCTCAGTCATTTGTCTCTTAGCAACCCATGGGAGAAAAATTCCTGAGGAAAAAAAAACTAAATCCAACCTCCAACAACTGGAAAAAGTAATTAATTGGAAAACCTGACTTGTTGAAAGTACTTTAATTAATGTTCTGAAATTCTTTGTGATGAAATGTTCCTACAGAAAATGCATCTCATCTTACATTTTGGATACAAGAGTTCTCTGACAGGAATGAGACTACGTACAGTGTGTCATCAGTAATTTGTCTGCTTGTGTCTTCCTGTTGATAATGTTAAACAGATGGTGGTATCTGTTTTATCAGGGAGAAGTGCATCACTTGAAATAACCTGTTAATCCTAGTAAGTGAATCCTAATATCTTCAGCTGCACTTGGAGTGGTCAGTAGGCAGCAGAAGGATGTATTTCTGTTACATACATTAGTGCTTGGCATCAGACTTTCTGTTTTCCTGAGGTGAAGAGGCTAAAAGTGTTCTGTGAATAAATCTCTGGGTTATAAATAGCTGTATACATTTGGCTATTTTTGTAGCTCTGAAGGTTTTGGTCATCTTCTTTGATTTGCCTCTTTACTTGTGACTCCCTGTGATGGATAATCCTTTTCTCAGAAGTCTTATTTCTCTTCTAGTAAGGTGTTTATGAATGTATGTATGCACATCACCTTCATGGACTCCACTGTACAGTATTTGCAAGCAACTTTCAATTCTGAAGGTGAAGGTTGAGAGCAGTGCTTGGAACTTGTGTATTTAAGATGCCAATCCACGTTTCAAGTGGAATGTTTGTGCAGTTAAACGTTCTGTTGCTATGTTTTACTGCCAATGTACGTTTTTATTCTGGATATAAATATTACCAAGGATAAAACATGAGCCTGAGTCACCAGAAAAAGAATTTGGAAACCTAGTAGGTTTAATTCAATGCTTGTACTGTAATTTTTTCCTCTTGTGTTTTGTGGAATGTGACATACAAATAAGTTGTCAGTAATTTTTGGGAACTCCATGGAGCATTTCAAGTATTCTGGTAGTACTGGATTTCTCCCAAAGCCGAGTTAGCTCAGCTTGCCTCAAAAAGTTGATCCCAGCTGTATCCATAGCTGCCGGGCATTGGTGTGAATTCTGGGTGAAATCAAAATGCTGTAGGTTTTGAAATGGGGAACAGGATTGTTGTGTATTAGAAGGGGGACATAGGTATGTTGAAGAATTCCAGTTAACCTCGTTTGAGGAGTTGACCAGGCAGTGAGGTGTGGAGCGGCTCTTGGAGTTGAACAATGCTGTTCCTGTCACGGCTGGCAGGGGTCACTGGAAAGCAGTGGACTTTATTTCTTTCCCAATTCTCCAAAGTTACATATACTGTCTTCCATGGCTTTTTCTATATATCTACCTTTACTTATTTCTCAAAGAAATTTTGCTTAAGAAATTTTTTTCTCTTCTCAGGACCCCTGTGAGTGAGAATGATGACAGTCAAAGATTGGGGTTTGTGTTTTCCTTTGTCCGTGAGGCAGTTATTTTCATAATAAATAGTGTTGTTTATGGATTCATCATCGAACAGTTTATGTGGATTTTTAGCGAGACTTGTTAAGGACGCAAAGCTTGTACAATTGCTTTCTTTGTCTCCTCCCGTTTGAGTCACTTCTTATTCAGATGATGAAGCCAAAGTTAATGGCAACTGAAGGACATTGACTACCTACACTGTGACAAATTTGTATAAAACTTTTGACAGGTAGTGACCCAAATTAATATTCCTACCCAAAAAAGGCAGTCATAATTGAGTCTCTCCCTTCTCCAAGAAGTGAACAACTGTTGGGCAGTTTATGTGCTAAGCTCTGAGCCATCAGCAGTAGCCTACTTCTGCTGGCCCAGCCTAACACTGGGGATGGTTGTTATGATGGGTGGGGGGCAGGAAAAATATGGGCGGGGTGGAACAGGACAATAGGGAGCTGTGGGACAGTGGTAAAAGCAGGCAGACTTAATTGCTTCTGCCCACAGAGCAAGGTAGGCCTGTTTTTTCTCTAATGTTTTTTTTGTTTTAGGAAGGAAACAAAACAAAACTCTTGGGGTACCTGTCAGAGGTACTGCTCCATCTGACTTTTCAAGGACAATTGACCATCACTTACTCAAAGATAGGTGGTGGTGTGAAAAATGACAGACTTTGAAAGCTTTAAATGTCATATTTTCTTCCTTGAGTTTACTGTGCTGCTGTTCATAAAGGTCCTTCTTGATGGGTGCAGAGGAAATGGTGAACTATTTGAAGAAATTATATTCGAATTTTTAAGGAGAACCCAAAGAGCTTAATACATTGCTGTAGGGGAAAAAGGAGTTAATACTCCTTAGAGCTACAATGTATTGCTGTGAAATGTTTGGGTATACGTGTAATCATAGAATAATTTAGGAAAGGGTCATTGGAAGTTGTCAGTCTGGCCCAGCCCCATCTCAGAGCAGCTTCAAAGTTAGAGCAAACATCTATACCTATATAGAGACATAGCCATTGTGTTGTCAGGAAATTTGGAAATAGAGCTTGTGTTTGTGGTGGCTTTTTTTGTTTGATTTTTCTTTTGGTTGAAGGGGAGTATATCAGGGAGTTCCTAGAACTATTCTCTTATTTCTTAATTTATGCATGTGAAGGGGATTTTTTCCAAATTTGTTTCTGCTGGGAATACATGTAATGTTCAGTATTTAATTCTTCGCTCATTTGAAGTGGTCTTGGTAGATGTTCTCCAAAGAGCCTAGATGGCTTTCTGGAATGAGTCCAAGCACTGGACTTCTATTTGAAAATAACTTGTGGTTCTGTTCTTAAAAAATAAAATGCAACTGCAGAGTGGGAGAAGAAATTAAAGCAATATCACATCAAACGTGAAATCGTGCAAGCCTTGCGTTTTGGAAGTTGGCCAGTGCCAGATGCTTTTGGGGTTTAGGTGGTTGGCAGATGCTGGCTTGGCAGCTAAACACTCTTTGTGTTGATCTGTCTAAGGGACAGTTTGTTCTGTGTGTGGCTCATACTCTCCTTGATATTGGCTTTTGGCCGTTGTGGGGTTGGGTTCAGGGCAGTGTTTGCATGGCCAAATACAGCCCAGTGATCTCTTTGGATGCTTTCTTGCATCCTGGGTTATAAAGCTTGAGATTCTCTCAGCTGTGTGTTTATTTTTTCCCTTATTGTTATTGTGTGTTTAAATAGCTGCTTTCTTTTCGAATGGGAGTAAAATCTCTGCTTCAGTGACTTCCTGTGGCAGTGAGTTTAACAGTCTACTTATGTGTTGTAATATAATATTTCTCTGTTAAAAATTTGGCTTTGCTGTCCTCTCAGCTCAGTTAATAAATGAAATTGCCTGTATTATTGGGAAGCTGTTGTTTTCTTGACTGTATTTTCTGTTTTTCTCTCATTTAATTTATTATAATGCCTTATTTTTCTGTTCATGGTTGCCTGTTTCAATAGGAGAAGTGGTTGGTAATTCATAGCCCTTCTCAGAACCCCTCCCCCCCCAGTGTATTTCAAGTCAGGTCGCACAGCTGATCAACAGAGCTGTACTGCAGTGTTTTCCTTGTCATTCCCCTTTTATTCAGGTCTCCCTGCTCTTTTGACTGTATTGTATTGGATGGAAGAGGTCCCTGAGCTGCCAAAGTTCCTTTCTGGATTTGAGATACTGGTTCTTAAGGCTTTGAGTGGTGTTCATAGTTTGTTCCCCCTGCCTTCCCTTACAGATAACACTGACATGGTTGATACTGAATTCCATTTATTTTGCCTATTCATTGTTAAAGTTCATACATGTTCTTAAGCTTTGCTAGTTTAAGATTGCCATCTAGAAATATTACTGCTTCAGGTTTTCTTTCCTTCTTTGAAGTATAAGAGATAAATATAGTGAGCACTGCTGGACCTTTTTACAGAAGCTTAAAATTTGGAATGATAGGACAGGGTTCAGTTCACTATTTCAGAACTTAATTTAGGCAGTACTTCATAAAAACTCTAGTCTACTGGTCCAAATAGGAGGAGGAGAGGGGAAATAGCCCTAATTAGTCGAGATTACTGTGTTAATGGTACTTGAGAAGGTTTCCAGGGAGAGATTCAGAGTGTTCAAGCTGGCTGCAGTCAGAGCTGCCTCAGTGCTCACCTCTTGCACGGTCTGAAGCTCTGTGGAGGTAAATCATGGGAGAGCTGGAGGTAAATCATGTGGGAGCTGCTCCTGGACTCAGCAGGGGCAGTCAGACCCTGGGAGCTGTCTCCTGTGTGATGGGCTCCGGGGCTGGAAGCTGATGACTAAGGACAGTGTACTGTGGTGATACTGGTTTAGAGTGGTTAAAACCCTTGTGGAGCCTTACAGGGCCATCCTGACCTTTGCCAGGTTGTGTGGATGTGTCCTTAGGGAGCGATTGCTTCTGCTTGAAGTTTCTTCTTTAGAGCTCCAGGAGCCAGCAGAAATGTGGGGCATCTCTATTTGTGAGCTACCCTTAGATGTCAGAGCCCCATGAGCAATGATGTGGTGAGTGTCTGTGTTAATCTTTCTAGTAAAAGGCTGATGGTTGGAATATTTACCTGGAATTTGTGATTTCTGCATGTTCTCATCCTTTAACAAGGTAGTCACCAGGCACGTGTATGTTGGATGAGGCCCTGAATGTCTGCCTCTGTCCCTGCAGGGTGCTAAGGTGTGTGAAAGCTCCTGGAACATGAAGAGACCAGACTAGGAAAATTTAATGTTTGGTTTTGGGATTAGGATGGTTCTGCGTGAAGGAGAATGGGGGTTTGTGTGCATTTTGCCTTGGACTGGCACTGAATGGAAGAGCTACAGGCCAGTGGTTTGTGATCCAAGGAGCTTCTGGGAAGTGGTATTAGGTGATCAATAGCCTGCTCTATGCAGTCTGGATGCTGCTGTTAATCTTCATTATCCAATTAGCTGATTGCCATGAAGGATGTTGATTCCAAGCTTTGTTCAGTGTTTTGGCTGGTTTTGATCTGTGGCAATATTTGCTTTTCATAGACAACAGACTATTTGGAAGTCTTTGACATCTTTCCAAAGGTTCTTTGAAAGTCCACTTATGTTCTATCACTTGCTGTTGTTTATCAGTTAGTTTGACATGTCCAGAAATACTGATAGACTGAGACATGATCTTCCTGTGCAGAAACTGCTGATTAGACCCTATCAGATAGTCTTTCAGGTATAATGGTGTTCTGTTTTTAATGATTGTTTTGAGGACCTTGCCCGATACACATGTAAGGCTTGTTACTCTGCAATTCCTTGCTTGGATCACTCCAGAGAATTTTATTTTATTTTTTTAAGAATAGCAACTCAGCATTTTCAAGTGTGTTCCTACAGAACAATGGCTGTTATAAGAGACAGCAACTTTTTCTGACAGCTCAGCCACTTCATGCCTCAGCTGCTTCGAAAACTTGCTGGATAACTATTTGTAGAACATGATGCAAACTTGGTGATTTAGGAGTGGTTTTCAGCTTCCTGACTGTAGTCATCAAGAAGCCACAACTCTGCTGTGCAGTGCCTGGTGACAGATAAACATGTCTTCCTAAACACAAGTCAGTATTTCCAGTGAGCAAGATTTATTATTGTGTTAAGAATCCCAAGAAAGAAGAGAGGAGCATGGCACTTTATTTCAAGGTGGTGACTGTATTTATTTGAGGTTTCTTTTTAAGTATTTGTTAAGGCAGCTATATATATATAAATTAAAAACTTGATGTCTATAGAAATTCTGTTCCTTAATACAGTTGTTACAGTTGTAAGAGCAGATGTATACATGCAATGTTTCAGGGATTTCTCAGTATAAGATTGCAAATGTTTAATGGGATATGTATGTGTGTGCATTTAGTATTCAGTACAAAAAAAGAGGAATAGAAACAATTTGAGATTGGCCATGTTCTGGTTTTTTTTTTAGTTTTTTAAAAAAGATTAAGCATTTTCAGAAATAGCTTGTAGATCCAGTGTGCTAACAGCAATTACTGTATTTGGTGAGAATTTTGAAACTGACATCTCTTATAGAAGATAAGAAGCAAAATTAACTTGTGTAGTTCCCTTTAAGGGCTTGGATTTTTCTACTTTATTAAACAGAATATATTTAAATATTAGAAGCTTTTTGCTAATTAATAAATACTACAGCAGACTGAAAAGTAAATTATGGGTGGTGTAGAATCTTGGACTTCTCAGTTCAGAGTCCTTCCCCCCTATTTTTATGAGTAAGGTATCTATGAGATTGTGTCACATTACTCCAAATGGAGCCATGAACCAGTTATGTAACAAAATTAGGAAACTTGCACAGACCTTAAGGCTGAGGGCAGAGATTCCAGAAATAGCTTCAGCAGTTGCAACAATTGCACGCAATGTTCTTTTACCAGAACCTGAAATAAATGTCAGAAATACTGATAGTCAACATTTTGTTGCTATTTCAGACAGTTGTGTAATTCACTGGCAAAACAAATATTCCTTGGGTGACAGTTATTTTCTGTGGCACTTCTTTGCTTCAAATATTGGTGGGTTTGCTGTGGAAGTGAAGATGGCTAAGTTGTGTCTACTTCCAATCAGATTTTGAAAGCTAGTTCTCACTACAAGCTCTGTGCTGTGTCTGTGAGATCTTCCTGCTTTGGCTGGTGAATGATAACGGGCGTGAGCTTGTAAGGAAATATGCAGCAGCAGAAATAGGATCAGATGCAGTGGTTTGTGGGCAGAAAACCGAGGCCTGAGAAAGTATCAGCTTTTCTGTGTTTGACATCTTACTGGAGGCACAGGCAGGCATGGACATGCTGCCAGATGTCTGTGTCTGTCATCGTATATGACATGTTTGATGTATCTGTTCATAAAGAACAGGCTTTGATACTCAGCAGTCAGCATAGGGTGTGATTCGTATTTTATTGTTGTTGCTGTTGGCCTGATGAACTTCTCAAACAAACAAAAACCTCCCCAAATAGGCATTTAGGGATGTTAATTTTTTTTTTTTTAAATCAGTTGTTTGGGGGTGATTGTATTTTGGGTTTTCAGGTTTTTTTGGGATTTGGAGGTATTTTTGAGATGGAGTCAAAGTTTGAAAATTAACTCTCATGAGCAGCATCCTAGGAATTCTGGTATCCAGTTTTAGCAGACTTGTTGGTCTTCCTTGGGGAAAGCAAGTATGTTAATTCCTTTTTATTTACAAACTGTTATGATCTTGGGTTGCAAGACAGCTTGGGGGGCCTCAACAGGCATGGCAGGAAGAGTACTTTTCATGCTGGTTGCTGGATATTGTCCTTAGGTTAGCAGTGTCTGGGGTTTTCTTGATTTAACTTGACTTTTTTCCTTTCGTTTTGGCTGCTGCAGATTTTCTTAAGGGTAGCTGGAAGGAACATGATAAAACCTCCCTGAAAGGTGTGAACATGGGAGTGACAAGTTTCTCATTTGCTTGTATACAATTTGCAATTCTGAAATGCTGTTTTGAGAACAGTGATGCATAGATAAAGTACTTAAAAAGAACAGTGAGTGCATTGCATAGTATTTGATGTTCCCTTTCAAAAAGGAGATGTAGGTTTAATGGATTACTTGTAATGCACATGAAACGTAATGATTCTTTTGGAGCATTGCTTTAAGGCTTTTGTCCTGGTTTGAAGGACAGGTGTCTGTTAAGGAAGGCAGGAGCCTCCCTTGGGATGGGAAACTGTAACCCCTCTCCCTCCGAATTATTATAAATTTGAAATCAAGAGGCTCTCAGGCAAAGATATGGAAATAGGAATAACAGTTCTTTACTAATATCTAAAACAAGGATAACAAATAACAACAACTATAACGTTAACCAACAAACAGAACCAGAAACCCAGGGGCAGCCTGCTCGGCTTCAGGCACCATTTCCCTTTGGTGCAGTTCCAGTCACAGCCTGCAGGGGGCGCTCTGGGTGTGATGATTCCCCGGCGGCTGCAGGGGGTGCTCCGGCGTGAGCTCAGGTAGCACACGGCAATGGCGGCTGCCAGAGGCAGGGAAGGATGGAGGAGAGCCTTTGTTCCACAGACCCTCGGGGGGGGCAGCTGGTGTCGGTGCCGCAGCAGGATCCCCAGACACAGGGAGCTGGGACGGTAAGAGGTCCCGACATGCAGGGGGAAACCCCGCTACAATGTAGCGAAGAAACTCGGAGCGGAGAGGAGGAGCGGGGGAGAGACAGGCTGGTGGCAGGCAGCACCCGATGGGGCAGAGGGCAGAGACTCACAGCAGACAGACCGGCAGATCCGTGCTGGCTTCTCAGGGGGCCGTGGGTTCATCAGACAGCAGCTCCGACCTTCCCGCTCCGAGGGTCCCGAGCAAGAGAAGAGTGACCTCCCCCCTGCCCTTGCTTTTCAGTCTCTCAAAATCTCACGTTGTCAAGCCCTGCTTCCATGAGGGGCAATTCTGCCCCACCCTGCCAAGGAGAAAGGCTCTAGCCTTGTGCTTTGTTTCTCTTAAGCACTCGGCAATTAGCTCAGTCATTTGTGTCTTAGCAACCCATGGGAGAAAAAATTCCTGAGGAAAAGAACTAGATCCAACCTTCAACATTCTCCACCCTGAATTTTTTCACATGCAAACACCTTACATCAAATTTAAACCTTCGAGGTATATACATATATGCAGATACAGATACAAGCGTAGTGTCATAAGTAGTTCACTCTAAAACAAGATCTCCTTGAGGTATGCATCAGGTCTCTCCATCCCTTTGCATCACCCACCAGGTGCAGCCTGGTCCCTGAGCAAAGACAACCCCCCGGATGGGATTGTCTTTCCTTGAGGCAGAGTTTACCCAAACAGTCTTTCCCAGCATACCTCTCATGTGTACTACTGGAACTTTATCTCCATCTGTTGTTCGCAAGGGGTCAGAGTGGGCAGGCCTGGCCCGGTTGGAGGAACCTCGGGTGTTCACTAACCATGTGGCTTTTGCTAAATTAGTCTCCCAGTTCTTGAACGTCCCCCCACCCAGTGCTTTCAAGGTGGTTTTGAGCAGGCCATTGTACCGTTCAACTTTCCCAGCTGCTGGTGCATGATAAGGGATATGGTACACCTACTCGATGCCATGTTCCCTAGCCCAGGTGTTTATAAGGCTATTTTTGAAGTGAGTCTTATTGTCGGATTCAATTCTCTCAGGGGTACCATGTCTCTAAAGAACTTGTTTTTCGAGGCCCAGGATGGTGTTCCGGGCAGTGGCATAAGGCACAGGGTAGGTCTCTAGCCATCCTGTGGTGGCTTCCACCATTGTGAGAACGTAGCGCTTGCCTTGGCGGGTCTGGGGCAGTGTGATGTAATCAATCTGCCAAGCCTCTCCATACTTGTATTTGGACCACCGTCCACCATACTATAGAGGCTTCACCCGCTTGGCTTGTTTGATCGCGGCGCACGTCTCACAATCATGGATCACCTGGGAGATACTGTCTATGGTTAGGTCCACCCCTCGGTCTCGTGCCCACTTATAGGTGGCATTTCTGCCCTGGTGGCCTGAGGCATCATGGGCCCATCGGGCTAGGAACAGCTCCCATTTGTGTTGCCAGTCTAAATCTATCTGTGCCACCTCTATCTTTGCGGCGTGATCTACTTGCTTGTTGTTCTGGTGTTCTTTGTTAGCTTGGCTCTTAGGGACATGGGCATCTACATGGCGGACCTTTACAGGTAGCTTCTCTACCCGAGTGGCAATGTCTTTCCATTCATCAGCTGCTTAGATTGGCTTTCCTCTACGCTGCCAATTGGCCTTTTTCCACCTTTCCAGACAACCCCACAGAGCATTGGCTGCTATTCACGAATCAGTGTAGAGATAGAGTTTTGGCCACTTCTCTCTCTCAGCAATGTCTAGGGTCAGCTGAACAGCTTTGAGTTTAGCAAATTGGCTCGACCCACCTTCTCCTTCAGTGGCTTCTGTAACTTGTCGTGTGGGGCTCCACACAGCTGCTTTCCACTTCCGGTTCATCTCTATGATGTGACAGGAACTATCAGTGAAAAGGGCGTAGCACTTTTCTTCATCTTGCAGTTGATTATATGGTGGAGCCTCTTCAGCCTGGGTCACTTGTTCTTGCTCTTCTTTATCAGTGAGACTAAAACTCTCACCTTCTGGCTAGTTCGAAATTATTTCTAGGATCCCAGGGCGGTTCGGATTTCCAATGTGGGCGCGCTGTGTGATAAGTGCGATCCACTTACTCCATGTGGCATCGGTGGCGTGGTGGGTAGAGGGAGCCTTTCTTTTGAACATCCACCCCAGCACTGGTAGTCGAGGTGCCAGGAGGAGTTGTGCTTCAGTGCCGATTACCTCTGAGGTGGCTTGAACTCCTTCATAGGCAGCTAAGATTTCCTTCTCTGTGGGGGTGTAGTTGGCTTCGGACTCTCTGTAACTCTGGCTCCAGAATTCCAGCGGTCGGCCTCGAGTCTCTCTAGGCACCTTCTGCCAAAGGCTCTAGGACAAGCCTTTGTTCCCTGCTGCAGAGTAAAGCACATTCCTCACCTCTGGTCCCGTCCTTACTGGGCCAAGCGCTACCGCATGAGCGATCTCCTGCTTGATCTGGGCAAACGCTTGTTGCTGTTCAGGGTCCCAGTGAAAATCGTTCTTCTTGCGGGTGACCAGGTAGAGAGGGCTCACAATCTGGCTGTACTCTGGAATGTGCATCCTCCAAAACCCTATGGCCCCTAGGAAAGCTTGAGTTTCCTTTTTGTTAGTTGGCGGAGACATCGCAGTGATCTTATTGATGACCTCTGTGGGAATCTGGCGCCGTCCATCTTGCCATTTTACCCCCAAGAACTGGATCTCTCGAGCAGGTCCCTTGACTTTGCTTTTCTTGATGGCAAAACCGGCTTCCAGGAGGATCATGATGATCTTCTCTCCTTTCTCAAATACTTCTGCTGCCGTGTTCCTCCACACAATGATGTCATCGATGTATTGGAGATGCTCTGGAGCCTCACCCTTTTCTAGTGCAGCCTGGATCAGTCCATGGCAGATCGTGGGGCTGTGCCTCCACCCCTGGGGTAACCGATTCCAGGTATATTGCACACCCCTCCAGGTGAAGGCGAACTGAGGCCTGCACTCCGCTGCCAGAGGGATGGAGAAGAACGCATTGGCGATGCCAATGGTGGCATACCATTTTGCTGCCTTGGACTCCAGCTCGTACTGGAGCTCCAGCATGTCTGGCACGGCAGCACTCAATGGTGGAGTCACTTCATTCAAGCCACGATAGTCCACAGTCAATCTCCATTCCCCGTCAGACTTGTGCACAGGCCAGATGGGGCTGTCAAGGGTGAGTGGGCTTTACTGACCACTCCTTGGCTTTCCAGGTTGCGGATCATCTTGTGGATGGGGATCACGGCGTCTCGATTGTCGTGTGTAGGGAGTTGCGAGGAGCAACACTATATACCGCACACCAGAGTTGACTTATATCTGACAGCTTAGATACGCAGAGTTGTAAGAATTTTCACGTGCATCTGATGGATCATATCTTTCTCTGTAGATCGAGGTGTTTCACTGTATGTCACCGAGCTATGAGAATGCGAAGCACGACAATCGCTGGCCAGAGTATTAACGTAATGATACGATCTCGATTAGGCTCTCCTGCACAGTGACACAAGGAGAGGTAGCAAGATGTGACAGCGATCTCCTTGAGCAGGTTAGAGAATTTCTGTAGGAGAGTGCGCGATGTGTACATATCAAGTGCATGGATGGTCGATCGTGGGGCGCTTCATAGGTCCTTCCCGGATCACCCAGACACTCGCCTGTGAGCGACAGAGCATGTGATCTCATACGCATTATTGTCGGTGGTCCAGCAGATTCGGGAGCAGAAAACAGGTTCTGCCCCCACGTCTCGATGGAATTAAGGTACACTGCGCACCAGTATCAACTAATGCTTCATATTTTTGTGGTTCTGATGTGCCAGGCCATTGGATCTACACTGTCCAAAAGACCCGATTTTCCCGTGCTTCTTCCTTGCTAGAGGCAGGGCCCCTCTAGCTCTGGTTGTCATTTCTTTCTTGGGCGTACATGGTAGAGGTCCCCTCGAGGGGATCTAAGAGATCGTCCTCTCTTCTGTAATATCTGGCATCTCGGTCACGGGAGGCTGAGGCTACCTTCACTTTAGTAGACCCCCCGCCTCGGTTAGTATTTCTCTCTTTGAGTTGCTGTACCCGTGCTGCCAGGGCAGCAGTGGGTTTCTTATCCCACTTCCTCATGTCTTCTCCGTGATCACACAGGAAGAACTATAGCTCGGATCGTGGGGTGTACCCTCTCTCCCTGGCTGGGGGGCGCTGGGCTCTGACTTTGGGGCTTGTGACTCGCACTGGTGCTGCACTCATCAACCTCATCTCCTCCCTCACCTCTCTCATCATCTCCTCTCTGAGGTCTTTGACTGTCGGCGAGAGGAGCAAGACGACGATCCAATGTGGTTCATAAATCAAGCTCGTTTATTGTCAGACAGTGCACATACTTATACTACCTTACGTGCTCAAAATATTATTCACTTACAGAAGTTTCACACGGGATTTTTCTCTAATCTAATTAAAACACAGACTGTTCTCAGAAGGCAATAACATCAACAGTTTCTTCTGCCAAGCTAATCTCTAGACACCTGCACCTTGTTTACAGCTCTCATGTCTCCCTATCCCACAGTTGTTTTGAGAACAGCCTTGAGCAGAGGCCTAACACTTGTCTATGGAGTCTGGGTTGCTCACTTATACCTTATGTCTGTGCAGCCAGAAATGGCCATTTCCCAACATATCCCCCTTCTTTTCTTTGAGCAATCCAGACCATGTTTACATTTTTCTATTATTTATCAAATACTTAACATTATAAACTAATTGACACTTGAACTTAACAGGAATGAAACTTAACAGCACTTAACTTTAACAGTCCTTAAAACTTACCTATAATCACTTAAACTTAACTTCACTTAAACTTAACACTTATATTTAGCAGAACTTAAATTTAACAGAACCTAACCTTAATAGAGCTTAACAGAATTTAAAATCAATAAACTTTAACCTAACATTACTTAACTTTAGCAACACTTAAACTTAACGGAACCTATGGCACTCTTATTCTTATAATTGTAAGAACTATTAAAACTATCAATCTTATCTTAATAAACTTCATTCATCATCTATTTTTAAAACTTATATCAGTCAATCAATTTCTTAAAGGCAATGTTACTCTTATTATCTACTTCAGTCTTTTCCCAGTTAAACTGGGTCTTCTTTGCACAAGCCCTCTAGCGACCCATGGCCCTGATCATGGAGCCATTCTTCAACAATTCCTCCTTGTTCCTCTTTTGTGAGCAAAACATTGTGGGTCACTTTGGTTACTTGTCTCATTAAACAGCTATACACAACTCCAACAATTACTATAAACACAATAACAACAACACACAATCGAAGGCCTTCAAATAACAAGGTTTGGATCCAACCTGTGATGCCCAATGAGGACAACCATTTAGCTATTCCTAAGTCATTGCTCACTTGCAATTGCTGGGTGAGCTGAGTCAAAGTTTTTAACTGTGCATGTATTGAATTAGAATGATCAGAGAGATTCATGCAACACAGTCCCTCAAATTCTTCACACCCATGTCCTTGTGCCAACAACAAAAAGTCTATTGCAGCTCTATTTTGCAACGTGGCGTGTCTCACAGAATCCACATCAAGCAACAAATCTGAAATTGCTTTAGATGTAGCGTTTGTTTGTTTGGAGAGCCAACAACCTAGTTTGTTCAATTGGGCCAAGGCCCCAGACGAGGCCACTCCTGGAGCAAGGAAGGAGGCTGCAATAATAGCAGCAGGCGACCAAAACTCGACATTAGATTTGCAATCAGCAGCAAAGCCGTGTACAAAGCGTTTCAAGCGCCTGAGATGGTGCTGTCGAAGCTTATTAAGAATCATCGAGGTGTTGGGGGTCAGCAATGTCAACCTTCCAAGAGAACAGGGTCCCCCTTTATTTTGGAGGGGATACCTGGCCAGGCTCGATCTCCACAAATGAAAAACACGCCACTAGGTAATTTCAAGGGTTGATTAGTAGAATGGGAAATGTTGTGGGAGGTATAATTGCACCATACATGAGTGTCTCCATACACTGAAAGGCTAGAGTTCACACGGGCCCAAGCCCCGGGGACCCACACCAAGCCCAGCCCTGGGCCATGGCGGCTACAGCCGGGGCAGGCCCCCACAACGCCCCCCGCGTCCCACATTGTCATCCTAAACTGGCGAAAAAGTCCCTTCGCATTTTGGTGAAAGGTACCATGAGCTTCTCCGGCCTTGCTTTCATCTGAGGGGCCTGGATTGCTCACATAGAGATGGCCATTTCCCAACATATCCCCCTTCTTTTCTTTGAGCAATCCAGGCCTGGTTTACACCTTTTTTTTCTTCTTCTACTGTATTCATCAAATACTTAACTACACATGGCAATAATACACTTATGATTATAATAATTACTAAAACTATCAATTCCATTTTTACAAAGTTCACTAATCAGTCTTTAAAACTTAAGCTTGTTAACCAGTCTCTTAAAGGCATACTTTAAGTGTACTATTATCTGTATCTTTTTTGTGATTTAATACACATACTTGCAACCTTACAATTCCCCTTTCTGTTTTAATCAGTATGAGTTTGTGTATGGCATTACCAGCCATTTGTCATAGGTAGCGCAGTAAGAAACACACATAACTAGACATAAGAATACTTCTAATACTATGTGCTAAACATTCTAAGGTGATCTTGTGAATTAGTCTCAATTGCTTTGTCTCTGAAGGCTGTCAATTAGGTTAATACCTTACTGAAGTCTAGAATACTATGCTAACATCCAGGGTCTGCAACAGCTGCCTTGTTTCAGTGAAGACATGGAAAGCCCTTCCGGATCGGGTCTCCAGGTCCACCCCAAAAAGGATACAGCTGATATAAATTCCAATTATTAAGTCAAACCCGACTTAAATACGATTTGGATGCAGAAACACCTGGGTCCAGTGGTAGATGTCCGACCAGGGAGAGTCAAGGCTTGGCCAGGGCCAGGACTCCAACTGGAGGGATTTTTCTAACACAGATCTTATGAGAAAATTGTTAGAAACAACAACTAAGAAGGTTACTTAGATCTGAGCAAATAATAGAGACAGTTACATAAACATAACACAGGTCGCGCAGACTGTAAAGTAACAGACTTTACCAAATACTTTTGACTAAAAAGACCATGGTACCATGAACATGATAATTAAAAGATTGCATATGCATGAGTTTATGTACGTAATCTTAACAGAACCTAATCCTTGCTATAACACACATAGCTATGCATAGTTGTAGTTAACTCTTATAAAATCTAGTTGTAATACTTAACTGTAACAGAACTTAACAAACCTAATAGCATTTAAACTTTAACAATATATTTATAAGTACTAATACTTCAGGGGTGATCGCTTGGGATATGTTTGAAAACAGTGTTGCAAGCTGCAAGCACACAGATCCATCTTTTCTTTGCTCCATCTTCTCCGAGATCACTGTACTTCTAAGTTCAGCTGTAGGTATAAAACTCAAACACTCATTGAAACAAAGTAAAACAGGGAAAACAGTAAGAACAGATTAAATTCCAGTCATTCATTTCTATCTAGCAAGACAATTCCCATCATTAATTAACAAACAATACAAAGGTATACATTTCCTGACAAATTCTGCTACTAAGGCTTACCACTCTAAAACATGCAGGATTTTGCAGAATGAAAAAAATCAAGACAGAAATATTTGAAATCTTATTCTAATACTATCACTATAAGAAACAAACTGCTCAGTTTTGCTCCAACAAGCAATCTTCTTGTCTTACTTTTACTTTTTTTTTTTTTTTTTTTTTTTGATAAAAGATACACTACTTAACTTTAACTTTCAAGAGTCTTTCAAGGAAAATCTGACTTAAACATTTCCTAATATATAGTCTGCAAGTTTGCACATGTTATTTATTCAAATGTTTCTTCTAGCTTATTAATCAGTTTACATTTCGCCCAAACTTCCTTATTCTGCTCGGCCTCGGCTGCGCTTTGGCACCGGCCTGTTAGGTGTACAATTCTGCTGCGTCCCCTCTGGATCAGTTCTGCCACGTTTTCAATCCTTTGTTTTTGCTGAATTGTTGCTGTGGGCTGGATGCTTGTAAACAGTCACTCCAGCACTCTCACTCTCTCCGTCCTCCCTTTCTCCCCCTTTTTCTTTTTGCACTGACTAAGTGCAAGTCTTGTAGCAACCTAGATTTCCCAGATTTCTTCTTGTTAACACAAATTCCACCAGTAAAGTCAGCAGCAAGTATACGAGACAATATGAACAGTCTTTGATACTTGCAGAAAAACGACCTATTAAAAGTGCACCCAGGGGTTGACTCAGGAGCACCGGCGGTCGAGGGCGCAGGCGCAGAGAGTGCTGGGCCGGTACTGTTGGAGCACGGCGGGCGGCCGCGCTCTCCTTCCCGTTTTCCGGTGCCAGCAAGCGAGCTGCGCGCGGTCCCTGTGGCTAGGGAAAACTGTTGTTACTCAGTCGATGCTGGGAAAAGAGGTTCCTCGCTGCCCGCCCGGCGCACAGAAAAACCGTGGCTGTTGCCGCGCCGTGTCACCACCGCTGCCGGCTCCACAGCCTCCCACCCCCGGCGCACTGAGATGCCGCCGGAGCCGAGGGCAGGAGCCGAGGGCAGGGACCGCCGGGCAGGAGCCGCTGCTTACTGCAGCGGCCGCGGGGAGAAATCCGAAACCGCTGCGAGGAGAAATCCGAAACTGCTGCGGGAGGGGGGGGGGGGGCGGACACCTTTCCCTGGAATTCTGGAAGCAGTGTTCTAGGAGATGCATCTGCAGCTAAAGAAGAAAAAAGGAGAGGTCCTGAAAGTTCTCAACGACTTTGAGGAGCAGTAACTTCCTCGGATTCAGATAGAGATGAATAAACAGAAAAGCGAGAAGGATTCAGTCAGCCATGATGGTCAGGAGCTGGAGGCTCTGCTCTCTGATGTCCAGCCACTGTTCCCAGGCAGCAATTTGCTCCTTCTGGCCATCTCCCCCCAATTCTGGGGGATGTGGCATGGGGGGGGCGCCGTTGGAGGCTCGCGGGTCGAGCTCTCTAACTTTTTAAACATGTAGAAATTTTTCCAGTACATCACTTTCATCACTTTTCTGTCCCTTTTTCCCTGACGGATTGTAGAAGCGAGTCCGATTGCAAAGCTGTTTTCACAGTCTCGGGGGCGGCTGTCCGGTTATCACTGAACATGTCTCACAGCGCCCTTTTTAATTGTCTCTCAGCCGGGTATTTGAAAGGCCACTCTCGCTCTCAGGGTTAATCTACAGTCTCAAGTCCATTTTAGGAGATTCCGCATAGCGGAATTATCACAGTTCAATTCTCTCACAGAGATTATAAGTTAGAAGAGGTCCTGGACTGTCAGCTGTCCTTCATCTATCTCCATCCCTTCCGTCCTCTTCCCCAGACCTGAAGCACCGGGGCTCTCTGCCTAGGCGCGACCCTCCCGCCTCTGTGCTAAGGGCCTGCGTCTGGCAGGGGCTATCATTTCACCTCTTTTGTCTCCCATGGCGGTGACTATTTCTGCTATAAATGCCTGCATTCCCACCGGCACTCGGCTCATCCTTTCTAACATGACCTGAATGGAGGCGTCTGCGGGCAGCGTCTGCCGATTACAATTTTCTAAAACACACTGGCGTAACAGTGCCCCTCGCCTCCACTGCGGCACCCCAGCTGTGATAGCCGCGGATACCCTATCATCCTGCAGGGACTCAAAGAGCACTGGAAACGCCGCTTCTCCTCGGCTTAAAGTTCTAACGTCCTGAGCTAGTTTTTCATCGCCCTCTTCCAAAGCTTTCTGTTCTACCTTCGCCCAGCTAATTCTGCGTCTCCCTTCCCCCGCGCGAAACGGAGCAGCGCCCCCGCCTCCACCTCCACCCAGCGAGGCGGGGGGCGCGAGCGGCGGCTGGCGCGCCGGCGGCTGCTCCTGCCGAGAAGGGACACTGCTTCCTCGCACCGGGCGAGAAGGCATAGAATCGCCCGGGGTGGGGGGCAAAGCCGGCTGATCTTCCTCCTGGGGTTCGGCCGGTGCACAGGGGAGGGGCGGACACCCCTCCCCCGGCTGCGGCGGCGCGGACGCCGTGGCGGCCGCTTGCTCCGTGCGCGCCGCGGCGGCCGCTTGCTCCGCGGAAGGAGCGCCCGCCTCCGGGGCCGCGCCGCGATCGGGCGGCGACCCTTGCACCCCCAGAACCACACACTTCCCTACGGCCGGCAAGCTAGGTGTTTCGTTCCCAATGCCGAGCATTCCCGGGATAGGGTGCTCCCCTCCCGGGGTCCCCCCGCTCCCTTCCGTGATTCCTTCTAGTTTTGCCGTGGCAACGGCTGCAACTTTTTTCTCTGCCTGGTATCTTTGCAAACAGGTCGTTACCTCCCTCCAGGGCTTCCCGAGTGTCGCGCCTACCTTGTTGCTGTCTAGAATTCCCTCAAACAACTGATCACCATACGTCCGCCATTCTGGCAGGTCAAAAATCCTGTTAGGGTCCCTGAAGCAACCCTTTTCTACTCCTAACGTAACTAATCCTGTCACCTGTTTTAAGGTGTCTTTGCTAACTCCCCGCTTTTCTAAAAAGCGTGTTAATAAGTCTACGGCTACCTGCGAATCCATTTCCGTCCAGCTGGTTAACCTCTCCAGGCTGATCGCAGTGGCCTCCGCGTCCCTCCGCGCTGGCCCCTCCGCGTCTTTCCGCGCCGCGTCTATGCGCCGATCGCGATCGCCCCGCAGCCTTTCCGAGTATAGCCGTTCTCGGGCGGCGGACCCCTCTCCGAGGTCCAAGCGATCGGATCCCCCCTTCGCCGCGCAAAGGGTATAGATCTTCGCTCCCCGGTCGCTGCTACCGGTGCTTTCCCGATCCCGCCGGTCAGGTCCCGCGCGTCTTCGTCCCGCACGTCGGGGTCACCATTTGTCGGCGAGAGGAGCAAGACGACGAGCCAATATGGTTCATAAATCAAGCTCGTTTATTGTCAGACAGTGCACATACTTATACTACCTTACGTGCTCAAAATATTATTCACTTACAGAAGTTTCACACGGGATTTTCTCTAATCTAATTAAAACACAGACTGGTCTCAGAAGGCAATAACATCAACAGTTTCTTCTGCCAAGCTAATCTCTAGACACCTGCACTTTGTTTACAGCTCTCATGTCTCCCTTTCCCACAGTTGTTTTGAGAACAGCCTTGAGCAGAGGCCTAACACTTGTCTATGGAGTCTGGATTGCTCACTTATACCTTATGTCTGTGCAGCCAGAAATGGCCATTTCCCAACACTTAGGTATTTGAGCATCATCTGAACAAGAAAAGTTGCAACCCATCGTGAATAGTTACAAATGATACACTAAGCAGGTAGCAACGCAAATAAGTAGGAGGGGGATTCGAACTCCCGAGCTTGGTGCCAGCAGGCAGTAGTTTAAGCCACTGCCCCACCCTTGGCTCCAAGCCAAATTGCTGCTGCTGCAGCACTAAGCTCTCACGAGCTAAAACAACCAGAGGGGGAAGTGGCAAGTACGCCACAGCCCCCTTGGGACACTTTATTGAGCCCCAAAGATGCTAAACAAACTCTAAGAGATCAACGATCTCTTGACCCCCTCCCTCACAGACTAAAACAAACAGAATACTGCTTTTATTCCGTTACTCACGTGCCTCTGAGTCAGGTCCAAGGATCCTTTGGCTCTGATACTGTCTGGACTGTGGTCGAAGCCTCCTCTTCCCGTGCTGGTGAAGAGTGGGGGCGGGGGCGGGGGCTGGATTTCCTCTGGGGTCCAGGGGTTTTTCAGAAGCCTCCCATCCCACCAGAGTCGCCAATTCTGATGCCTTACAAAAGGCTGACCTGAAACAGAAGCTGGACAGAGTTAAAAGAATAAAAGAAGTATTTATTAAAACAAGGTACACTTTGGGCCATGCAAGATTCTCTCAGAGACTACACCCAAAATGGACACCTAGCACGTGTTTTTGGGACAGATATACCTTTGGTTCATCTGCATATCAGAAACCCATTGTCCAATTACAGTTTCGGGTCTTGAAGTCCCATCCCCAGCTTGTTCCCTTCTTCTCTTCGCTGCTGTCCATGGGTGTTTACATTTTGGGCTTTTGGAAAAAACAGTATGCCCTTGAAACTCCAGCCCCGAGAGAAATTGTTTCGTCTAAATGACAGTAACAGAACACTAGATGACAATTTATGGAGTTTTAGAGCAGTCCTGATGTAGAAAAATAAGAAGTTAAAACCTAAGGCATCAGCATCAGTACAGCAAACACCTTTTACTCTGGAATTCTCAGTAAAGGCAGGAGTATCCAATATAGGACTGCGTTTATATGGTTGCAAAGCTAACGTCTGAAGTTACAGTTATCTGTAATTTTGTAGGCTGTGTTGGCCTTTCAGTAACATTTATTTGGTCTGTGATTCCTGAGAGATATGTATACCACTTGTGAACTGTGGGCTTTTGGGATCTGCCCTCGGGATGCGGGGGGGGGGGGGGTTGTTGCCCTTTTAATGTTGGCTAGCAAATTGAAAGGTTCTTGAACTGTTACAGGCTGCTGCTGTTGGATATTTTCTACTTGCTTGAGGGCTCTGGTGAGAGATAACAATCCCTTTTTCCAATCAGTGTACCTTCTTTCAGTGTCTTTTAATGCTGTGGAACTAAACTCCAGTGGCCGTTTTGGCCAGTGTGGTCCTTTTTGAAACAAATTACAGTAAGTTCCATGTTCAGCAAAACCCCATTTAGCTATTATAGGATCGCTGGGGTGAACTGGCCCAAGTGATTGGTATGTAAATCATGTCTTTGCAAGCAAGCAGAGCTGGGGGGTTGACAGATAGAGGAAACTGGTTCAACTTCTCTAGGCAGGAGGAGTTGAGTTTCTATTGTCTATCTCTTCCTTTAGCAGTGTCAATTTGCATCTCTGTAGTTGCTGTTTAGCTGTTTAGAACACGGCAGCTACATTCGTACACACACAGGTAATTTGTATGCACACGGATACACTCTAAAAGAAAAGTCAAAGTATTTGAGTGAACTCTGTGGTCACCACAGAAAATCCAGGAATTCTGCCTCTTAAAAAGGGAACTTGGCATTTAGCTGAAGGTAGTCAACACGCAAACTGCTATGTGTAAATGCATCTGGCACACTCACAGTGGAAAGGTTTTAGTTATACCAAAACAGATTTTAGTAATGTAAGGGATAACACTTTTCATTAGAGTTAGTTTAATTCTAATTTTATTTCTCTTAAAACTCAAATTTAGGTTTTTGGCTCCTGTAGGAGTATTTGAAAGAGATTTCAAACTTTGGTGTTAGTTACAAATTTTTAAAGGTTTTCTCTGCTCTTACTAAAGAGATAAGAGGGGTAGTTAAAAGCTGTTAACATGCAGGAATGTGGGGAAGCTGGTTTGAGGGTGTCCAGTTTAGGGTTTTTCTCTGCTGTAAAGAAGTGTTAGGTTTTTTTTCTCTGTGAGAGGAAGAGTTTGAATTGCCGCTTTTCCTTTCCCAATTATCCAAAAGGAGCTATGGATACTTGAAAGTTGAGGTAGTTGTTACCCATTTCTCTACTGAATAATTTCTTAGCATCTTTGGAGTTCCTTTCAGTAAGGTAAGAATAATTTCTGAAAAGTTTGAGATACTCACATCTGCAGGTTTCTGTTTTACTTGTAAACAGTTGATTTTTGCAGCAGTAGTAGAGGTATTTTTTAGCTGACTGCATTGCTCCTCCTGCCCCGTGTGTATTTATTAATTCAGGAGGGTTTGGTTCATGATATAGTAGCACACTCACAGCCCAGAATCCAAAACTTTCTATACTATCCCATAATATTTCTTTTTTCCCTGTTAAACAAAATCTCCTCAGATGTTTATATTTTTCCTGGAGATTTGATGACGGTAGCAAATTGCAGGGAGATGTTGTGAACATATTTTTCCTCTGATCACCTTGGGGTCCCTCAGAGAGTTCAGTCTTAATTAGGGATTTTAATTTAAGTTCTGCAATTTCTCTCTCTTTAAGAGGTAGAGGTTTGGTGTTTCAGTAAGGATGTAATTCAACATTTGAATCACCAATTTCATCAGAGTTTTTCTGAATATCATCATTTTCATCCCCAGGTGATGTTGTGAACTCTGGAATTTCTTTACCAGAAGCAGAGTCGGGGGTTTTTAGTGATGTTAATTCCAATTTTTCTTCCAAGGTTTTGGTTATTTCCTTGGATTCTCTCAGCTCTTGTTTTAATTTGTCATGTTCTCTTATCATTTCTTTTCGCCACTCACATGCAGCTTTTAAACATGATGCAAGTGCAAGAGCAATTGCATTTTCTCCAGTTATGTTCTCCTGGAATTTTTTCCACTCAAACCAGTTGTGTACTGGAAGAGGATTAACACTGTGCTCCCGTAAATAGTTTGAGAAGTCTTTAGTCTGATCGTTTGAATCATATTTCATCATCCTGCTGACTATGCCAAAATTGTCATGAATGGATGTGGGAGTTTAGATCAGTCCTTGCCTCCTGCCCAGGCCTTGGCAGTAGGCAGTAACCTTATTGAGGTAACCAGCACCCCAAAACCCACTCTCATGTATAAGTTCTTTTAATGATGACTGATTCTGTCTATTATAGAATGAATCATTTATTAATAGATGGGGAAACTGACAGACATAAGACTTAAAGTAAACCAATACTATACAGGAATAAAACAAAAAGAAAGACTACTAGTAAATAACATACAGTGCATGATAATGGTACCTTTTTCACTTACAGCTAGCGAAGAAATAGCATAAGCTTAGGATTCAGTGTATCTTACCATCCAATTGCTGAAGGTGGGGCACACATCAAGATCCTTTCCCTCAATCCCTAGAGAAGTGTAGTATATGTTGCAAAGTAATTCATGCTAAAAATTAAAGATTACAGCATTTTTTTCTGAAGCTGAGGGAAAATGCAAATGCCAGGGCATGTAGCCACCAAAAATATACATTTCAAGGTTTTTTTCATCTCAATGGACCCCAGCCAAGTGCTTTCTGTATGCATTCCAAAGAAGAGTATTCCGGAGGATTTTTTGTCTGGCAAGGCTCCAGCAATATGCATTCAATATGCACATACAATAAGATAATATGCGTCGCCAAAAAGCTTATTCCAGCAGCGAAAGATATACATCTACTGATTCCAGGAACTGTAACCAAACTAGCAACAAGACAAGAAAAACTACATTAATATGCTAAAAAGGATAAGATTAACAAAGCCAAAAAAATGTATAAAAAGATACCCATAGAAACAGCTTTCATGAACTAGAGGGATTCAGGACGGACAATGTCTGAACCCAGTTCACCCAGTGCCAATCACCCGGCTCGGCACTGCTTTTGCTTGTGTCTTTTTCAAATTTTATACTTTGATTATTTAATAAATTCTCTTTAATTATAAAATTGACTGATTTGTTTATGACGGAAGTAACCACGAAACCTGCATCCAGACTTCGGGGAGAAGGTTCAAACACTTTCAGGGTGTAAGAGACTTCTGCCTCAGTGCTAGCTTGTGTATCTTTTATAGTGCAAAACCGTGGCTCTCAGTCAGTAATTTTTCCTCTATCTCTCCTTCCATCAGCTCTCCAGACTAAGATGTTAATTCTTAGCTGAGGCTTGAGCCCTCTGGCACCAGAGATGACCTCTGCTGGGCCTTTGTGCCCTTGGGTTATCTCTTTATGCACCTGTTATCTGTGACACACCGGAGGAGGAGGTGAGGGGATAGATGTCCTGCCACACAACCCCACAAGAGTCTCTAAAAATAAACATATTGTTCCCACCCATCCTTGATTTGATACCAAATGGACTGTGGAAAGAGACTGTCGTGGGTTGACCCCAGCTAGGTGCTAGGTGCCCACTCAGTCACTCTATCACTCCCCCTCCCGCTGGGAGAGGGGAGAGGATAATATTGAAAAAAAACTATCAGGGTAAGAAAAGGCAATTTTATTACAGCGGCCAAAAAAATAGAACAAGCAAGCTGAGAGTTGCGCGCGCAAGAGCAGAGGGAAAAACAATCAATCTTTACTTTTTATCAGCAGCGATGTCCGGACACTTTCTGGGAAGCAGGGCTTCAGCATGCGTGACGGTTGTTTAAGGAGGCAAACATGGACTAGCCCTGAGTGCTTCTTTTTCTTCTTCTTTTTTTTTTATATATCTCAGCTGATGTCATATGGTATGGAATATCCCTTTGGCTGACTGGGGTCAGGTGGCCTGCTGATGTCCCCTCCCAGGATCTTGCCTACTTCTATTCCTTTCAGTGAGGGAAGGAATGTCAGAGGGACAGCACTGCTTGGCAGTAGCAAAAACACTGCTCTGTTATCAACGCTAGTTACTAAAGCAAAACACAGCACTGTAAGGGCTGTGAACTTTATCCCAGTCAGACTCAATACAATTTCCACCCCTTATTCTATACTATTTGCATTATGTTTAGAAATCTTTTTTTACTTACACATGCAGTTTAAGCTACATCTTTATTTCTGTAACATTAACTACTATTTTCTGTCTTTTTGTATTTTTCTAGGAAGTCTTTATTTCTAGGAGAATGTGGGGTTAGGGTAGGAGGAATAGTAAACTTGATTGTCAAGGACTGGTACTATCTCTGTTTATTGTGGCCTTTTTTTGTTCTTTGCTGAAATTCGTTTTTCATCAGTTTATGTATTTTTTGCTACTTACATCCTGCAACATACAATTTCCAACATACATTATTCTTACCCCAAGGTTAAATTACCTTGGGGCACTGTGGTAGTTTGAAAGCAAATCAGTGAGAGGCTCAAAGTCAGAACTACAATTTAATAGGAAAAATGTAGTGATACAAAAAAAGAAAAAAAAAAGAAACCACTGACAGAGTCAGAATACAACCTGACACCCTGTCGGTCAGAGTGTTGGTAGTAGTCCACTTAGAAGGTGGTTGCAGTCCTCCGGGAGTGATAGATGTGGTTCTGTTGAAGCAATGATCCTGAGAAAGGTGTAGTTCTCCTCTGAAGGTCCTGTGGTGGTGTAGAAGGGTCTGGTCTTCCTCTGGGAATCCCGTGGAAAAAGCTGCCTATAGTGCTTCAAATCTCAGTTTATATGCAGATCGGGATACATTGGTTCCTCCCCCTGGGCGGGGCATCTCACAATGGGATGATGAGCCACTATCTGCAATGTTTGGGGTGAGTAAAGTGCCCATCCGGCCCCAACGACTGGCCCATTAGCAAACCATTCTGCAGCCATCAGGAACACTGCCACGCCCGGCCCCCAGCATCCCACGAAGATGGTGATAGAATACATACCATTGTAACCTAAGACATTATCCACCCCTTATTCTATCACCATCTATGTGATACCCGAACCAGTACTCCCCTTTATACATATATATATACATATACAATGAAACTTTACACACAGTTCTCACTTAATTTTAAGTTTCCTTGTGGTACACAATGGGTTTCCCCATCTTTCTGCATTACCCACCAAGTGTAACCAGGTCCTTGAGCAAAAACAGCCCTGCAGATAGGTTTGCCTTTGTCTGAGGTGGGACTAATCCAAACAGTCTTTCCTAAAATACCTCTCATGTGTACCACAGGGACTCTGTCTCCGTCCACTGTGTGCAAGGGTTCAGACTGGGCAGGACCAGCTCGATTGATGGAGCCTCGTGTGTTGACCATCCAGGTGGCCTTTGCTAAGTTCACTTCCCAATTTTTGAAGGTCCCCCTGCCCAGTGGTTTCAGCGTGGTCTTAAGCAGTCCGTTGCACCGTTCAACTTTCCCGGCAGCTGGTGCATGATAAGGGATATGATATATCCACTCGATGCCATGTTCTCTGGCCCAGCTGTTTATAAGGCCATTCTTGAAATGGGTCCCATTGTCCGACTCAATTCTCTCAGGGGTGCCATGTCTCCACAAGACTTGCTTTTCCAGGCCTAAGATGGTGTTTCGGGCAGTAGCATGAGGCACAGCGTAGGTCTCCAACCATCCAGTGGTTGCTTCCACCATGGTCAGCACGTAGCGCTTGCCTTGGCGGGTTTGGGGAAGGGTGATGTAGTCAATTTGCCAGGCTTCCCCATACCTATACTTCGACCATCGTCCACCGTACCACAGAGGCTTCACCCGCTTGGCCTGCTTGATCATAGCGCAGGTCTCGCAGCCATGGATGACCTGTGAGATGCTGTCCATGGTCAAGTCCACCCCTCGGTCATGAGCCCATTGGTACGTTGCATCTCGTCCCTGATGACCAGAGGCATCATGGGCCCAATGAGCTAGAAATAATTCTCCCTTGTGCTGCCAGTCCAGATCCACCTGTGATACTCTCAGTTTGGCAGCTTGGTCCACCTGCTCGTTGTTACGATGCTCTTCATTGGCCCGACTCTTGGGTACATGTGCATCCATCCACATGTCGAACCTTCACAGTCAGCCTCTCTACATGGGTAGCGATGTCCTGCAAAATCTCAGCGGCCCAGATGGGTTTCCCTCTGCGCTGCCAGTTGGCCTTTCTCCAGCGATTCAACCAACCCCACAAAGCGTTAGCTACCATCCAGGAGTCGGTGTAGAGATAGAGCCGAGGCCACTTCTCTCGCTCAGCAATATCCAAAGCCAGCTGGACGGCTTTAAGCTCTGCGACCTGACTCGATCCACCTTCTCCCTCAGTAGCTTGTGCAACTCGTCGTGTGGGGCTCCATACAGAAGCTTTCTACTTCCGGTTAGCACCCACAATTCGGCAGGAACCATCAGTGAAGAGGGCATATCGTCTTTCACTCTCCGGTAGCTCGTTATATGGTGGGGCTTCCTAAGCACGTGTCACTTGCCCTTCCTCTTCTTCAGAAGATAATCCAAAAGTCTCACCTTCAGGCCAGTTTGTTATAATTTCCAGAATCCCAGGGCGATTAGGGTTTCCTATCCGGGCTCGCTGTGTGATCAGCGCAATCCACTTGCTCCATGTGGCGTCAGTGGCATGATGTGTGGAAGGAACCCTTCCCTTGAACATCCAACCCAGCACTGGTAGTCAGGGTGCCAGAAGCAGCTGTGCTTCGGTGCCAATTACTTCCGAGGCAGCTCGAACTCCTTCATAAGCCGCAAGAATCTCTTTCTCCGTTGGGGTATAGCTGGCCTCAGATCCTTTGTATCCCCGACTCCAGAACCCAAGTGGTCATCCTCGAGCCTCTTCAGGTCCCTTCTGCCACAGGCTCCAGGATGGACCATTCTCCCCGGCCGCAGTGTAGAGCACATTTTTCACATCCTGTCCTGTTCTGACTGGCCCAAGGGCTACTGCATGGGCAATCTCCTGCTTAATTTGTTCGAATGCTTGTTGTTGCTCAGGACCCCACTGGAAATCATTTCTTTTTCGTGTCACGAGGTAAAGAGGGCTTACATTGTGCTGTATTCCGGGATATGCATTCTCCAAAACCCGACAGCTCCTAGAAAAGCCTGGGTTTCCTTCTTGTTCGTAGGTGGGGACATAGCAGTGATCTTGTTGACTACTTCTGTCGGGATCTGGCGACGTCCATCTTGCCACTTGACTCCTAAGAACTGGATTTCTTGAGCGGGTCCCTTAACCTTACTTCGCTTGATGGCAAAACCAGCTCTTGGGAGAATCTGGATGATCTTCTTTCCTTTCTCTAAGACTTCCTCTGCCGTGTTCCCCCATACGATAATGTCGTCAATGTACTGCAAATGTTCTGGAGCCTCAGCCTTTTCCAGTGCAGCCTGGATCAGGCCATGGCAGATGGTGGGGCTGTGCTTCCACCCCTGGGGGAGTCTGTTCCAGGCTATTGCACTCCCCTCCAGGTGAAAGCAAACTGAGGCCTGCACTCTGCTGCCAGAGGAATGGAGAAAAAGGCATTGGCAATATCGATGGTCACGTACCACTTTGCTGCCTTGGATTCCAGTTCATACTGAAGTTACAACATGTCTGGCACAGCAGCACTCAGTGGTGGTGTGACCTCATTCAGGCCACGATAATCCACTGTCAGTCTCCATTCTCCACTGGACTTACGCACTGGCCATATGGGGCTGTTAAAGGGTGAATGAGCTTTGCTGACCACCCCTTGGCTCTCCAGTTTACGAATCATCTCATGGATGGGAACCACAGAGTCTCTGTCTGTGCGGTACTGTCATCGGTGCACTGTCGCTGTGGCGATTGGTACCTGCTGTTCTTCAACTTCTAGCAGTCCCACAGCAGAGGGGTCATCTGAGAGACCAGGAAAGGTATTTAGCTGTTGGATGTCTTCTGTTTCTACTGCGGCTATCCCGAAAGCCCAACGATGTCCTTTTGGGTCTTTGAAATACCCATTTCTAAGATAGTCTATGCCCAGGATGCATGGGGCCTCTGGGCCGGTCATGATGGGGTGTTTCTGCCACTCATTCCCAGTTAAACTTACTTCAGCTTCCAATACAGTCAGCTGCTGGGATCCTCCTGTCACCCCAGAAATAGAAATAGATTCTGTTCCCACGTACCTTGATGGCATCAGGGTACATTGAGCGCCGGTGTCAACCAAAGCCGTGTATCTTTGTGGGTCAGATGTGCCAGGCCATCGGATCCACACAGTCCAAAAGATCCGGTTGTCCCTTTCCTCTACCTGGCTAGAGGCAGGGCCCCTCTATTCCTGATCGTGGTACACGTTGCTCTCTTCTTGTAAATATGTTCTTGAGGTCCCTTCAAGAGGATCGGTCATATCATCATTTCTATACTGTTCTGAGTTCTGTCTACAAGAGACCGGAGCAGCGTTGACTCTAGGTGGGCTTCTTGTGGTAGCTGTTCCTCTTTTCAGTTCACATACACGGGCTGCTAAGGAAGAGGTGGGTTTTCTGTCCCACTTTCTCATGTCTTCTCCATGCTCCTGAAGGAAAAACCAGAGGTTACCTCGTGGAGTGTATCTTCTTTCTCTGGCTGGGGAATGTTGGCTCTTAATAGCAGAGACCCTTGTTGGTTCTGGCGAGATGTGGTGAATTTCTTGCTTCAGCTCCTTTCTGAGTTTCTCTTCCAAGTTCCGGACGTGCTCAGCTAGCTGTGTTTCCACAGATGAGACATGAGAGCGAAATGGGGCAGTGACAGTGTCCTCATAAATTATTAGTTTGTTGGCCAGTACTCCCACCTTGTCCGCTCCTTCCCTCCATTGCAGTGTTGCTAGGTAACGGGAGTATATCTCTGGTCCGAGCCGTGCGAATCTCAACCACATCTGTGATGTGCATTGGACATCATCTGGGTTCTTAGGGAATCTCTCATCTTCTGAGAAAATGATCTCCAGCACGGCCAATTCTCTCAGGCATCGGATACCTTGTTCCATTGTGCTCCATTTTCCTTGGTGCACCTGGAGGTCTTCTTTACAAAGGTATCTGTCTTTTACGCTTGCCAGCAGTCGCCGCCAGAGGCTGAGAGTTTCTTGGGTTTTCCCGATCCCCTGGTCAATGACCACATCCTGGGTCAGGGATCCAAGTTGCCTGGCCTCACTTCCATCTAGCATGGTGTCATTGGCTGCAGCGTCCCAGATGCGAAGAAGCCAGGTCAGGATGGATTCATTTGTCTGGCGGGTGAACTCCCTCCGTAGGTCACGCAGCTCACCCAGGGATAAAGAGCGAGTGATGATCTCTGGCTCCGTCTCTTCTGCTTGGTGCGAAGGTCCAGCCTCCTCCTCATCGGTCACTGTGCGGGCTGATTGGCTTTTGGATTTCTTTTTCTGAAGGGGGGCAACTGCTACTGGCTTAGGCTGTTCTGGCTTGGTGATGGCTCGTGTGGAGACGCTGTCATTTCTTTCAGTCTCTTTTTCCTCTATGACTGTTTAGATACAGTGCCTGTTGTTCTGCTGCTTTTCTTGTCCTCATCCTGAGGATACTGTGCCGCATCAAGCATTGTTCTGACTCTAAGCATGGTGTACACAGTGCAGGCTGTACCAAGAAGACAAAGCAGAACTAACAGCAAGATTATACCATCTTTGACATCCAAAGGGAACTCAATATTTTCAAAAACTGTTGTGTCAGGTCTGAAAGGCTGAAAGAAACCATTCTCTACTCTTTCCCCTAGGGGCTGGGTGCGATTGTTGAGGAGGCCCCAGATGTAACAGCCCATACCAGGCAAGCAAACAAAATTGAGTATATATTCCGAATGGTGTTCATTGCCTCGGAGGTTATCATGCAATAGACATAGTAAACTAGTAATGCAATTTTTATACCATACCCCGGCCTACACAGGAGCATTACCACAGGCTGGTTATTCCCTGTCTGCAGAAATATATACAGAGCAAGGTACAGGACACATGTAAGTATGTTGAGTATCATGGTGAATAGGTGGCTTCTAGAACACAAAATTGTAATTCTGACTTTCCTCAGGGCCTGGCCTCATGTTTGGGCGCCAAAAAATGTGGTAGTTTGAAAGCAAATCAGTGAGAGGCTCAAAGTCAGAACTACAATTTAATAGGAAAAATGTAGTAATACAAAAAAAGAAAAAAAAAAGAAACCACTGACAGAGTCAGAATACAACCTGACACCCTGTCGGTCAGGGTGTTGGTAGTAGTCCACTTAGAAGGTGGTTGCAGTCCTCTGGGAGTGATAGATGCGGTTCTGTTGAAGCAATGATCCTGAGAAAGGTGTAGTTCTCCTCTGAAGGTCCAGTGGTGGTGTAGAAGGGTCTGGTCTTCCTCTGGGAATCCCGTGGAAAAAGCTGCCTATAGTGCTTCAAATCTCAGTTTATATGCAGATCGGGATACATTGGTTCCTCCCCCTGGGCGGGGCATCTCACAATGGGATGATGAGCCACTATCTGCAATGTTTGGGGTGAGTGAAGTGCCCATCCGGCCCCAACGACTGGCCCATTAGCAAACCATTCTGCAGCCATCAGGAACACTGCCACGCCTGGCCCTAACGACCGGCCTATTAGCAAACCGTTCTGCGGCCATCAGGAACACTGCCACGCCCGGCCCCCAGCATCCCACGAAGATGGTGATAGAATACATACCATTGTAACCTAAGACAGGCACACACTGAGTCTCCCCATCCTCCCGCATTACTTATTATGTGTACTCAGGTCTTTGGGCAAAGACAATTTTACGAATGGGTTTGCTTTTTTTCATGGGGGACGCATCTCACACTGACTTTTTTAGTTCCTTTTTTATGTGTAGTGCAGGAACTTTGTTTCTCTCTACAGTGTCTAAGGGTTTAGTTTGGGCGGGACCAGGGCGGTTAACAGATTTCTTAGTATTGATTAGCTAAGTGGTTTCTGCTAAGTTTACATTTCAATGTTTCTATATTTTATTCCTTAGTGCTTGTAGTATAGTTTTTAACAGTCCATTATATCTTTCAATCTTCCCAGAGGCCTGTGGGTGATAAGGAATATGATATATCTACTTAATGCTATGTCTTTTTGCTTAGGAGTTAATCAGATTATTTTGGAAACGAGTCTCATTGTCTGACTCAGTTCTATCTGGGGTTCCATGTCACTACAAAATGTGTCTTTCAAGACTTGAAATTGTGTTCCGAGCCGTCGTGTGGTTTACTGGGTACGTTTCTAGCTAGTCAGTTGTGGCTTCTACTATGGTGAGAATGTAATTCTTGACTTGGCGTGTTCGTGGCAGTGGCTCAATGTAATCAATTTGCTAGGCTTCACTATACTGGAACTTTAGTTACCGCCCTCCACTTTAAAGAGGTTTCACTTGTGTGGCTCGCTTGATGGCAGTGCATGTTTCATACTGATGAATAACTTGTGTGATGGCTTTTATGGTCAGATTTATTCTTTGATTACGAGCTTATTTGTATGTTGCATTCCTTCCAAGATGTCTTGATGTTTCGTGGGTCTATCAGGTTATAAATAGCTCACTTTTTTTTTCTTATCCTAGGTTTACTTGAGCTATTCTAATTTTGGTGGCCTTATCTACCAGTTTGTTGTTTTGATGTTTTTCAGTGGCACGACTTCTGGGCACATGGGCATCTACATGGCATACTTTCACAGTCATGTTTTCTATCTGTGCAGCAATGTTTTGCCATAATGCAGCAGCTCAGATGGGTTTTCTCTTGCGCTGCTAGTTGGTTTTTTTCTACTGCTGCAGTCATCTCTATAGGGCCACTTTTTTCTTTTAGCAATCTCTAGGGCTGGTTGGATGGTTTTTATCTCTGTAAATTGGTTTGATTTACCTTCCCCTTCAGCAGTCTTAATGACTTGTTGTATGGGATTCTACACAGTAGCTTTTTACCTTTGATGGTTTCCTGTCACTCGACAGGATCTCTCAGTAAATAAAGCATATTTTCTTTCGTTTTCTGGTAACTCGTTATATGGTTGTGCTTCTTGGGCATGAGTTACTTTTTTAGATAGTGTTTCAAAATTTCTGGCTTCTGGTGAACTCAAAATCTCTTCTAGGATTCTTGGGAAGTTGGGTTTTTTTATTTGGGCCTGTTGTGTAATTAAGGACACCCACTTACTCTATGTAGCACTTGTTGCATGATGCACGGAGGGAATGTTTTTTTTTAACATCTAGTGTAGGACAGGTAATCGTGGTGCTAAGAGGAGACATGCTTCTGTCTCAATAACTTTTGAGGCTGCTCGAACTCTCTCATAAGCTCCTAGTATTTTTTTTTTCAGTTGGAGTATAGTGGGTTTCTGATCTTCGATAACTCTTGCTCTAGAATTTTAATGGCTGACCTTGGGTTTCTCTTTCGGTCCTCTGCCAGAGGTTCTAGGTGAGGCCCTGCTCCCCAGCTGCAGTGTAGAGTATATTTTGCACATCCGGTCCTGTCTGAACAGGCCCAAGAGCCACCGCACGAGCTATTTCTTGTTTGATTTGCTCAAAGGCCTGTTTTTGTTCAGGGCATTACTTGAAGTGATTCTTCTTCTGGGTCACTCAATAGAGGGGGCCCACAAGCTGACTATAGCCTGGAATGTGCATTCTCCAGAATCCTTCAAGGTCTAGGAAAGTTTGTGTTTCTTTCTTAGTAACTGGTGGAGACATATTGGTAATTTTGTCAACTACTTTTGTAGGTACATGACGGCGACCATACTGCTATTTTATTTTTAGAAACTGGATTTTTTTGAGCAGGTCTCTTCATTTTACTTTGTTTTATGACAAGACTAGCTTTCAGAAGAATTTGGATTTTTTTTTTTTAAACTTTTTTTGTTGTATCACCCCACGCAATGATATTATTAATATATTGTAGGTGTTCTGGAGTTCCACCCTGTTCCAAGGCAGCCTGGATCAGGCCATGGCAGATGGTGGGGCTGTGTTTCCACTTTTGGGGCAGTCGGTTCCAGGTGTATTGGACACTCTTCTAAGTGAAAGCAAATTGTGGCCTGCACTCTGCCGCCAGAGGGATTGAGAAAAATGCATTAGCTATGTCAATCGTTGCATACTATTTGGTTGCTTTTGACTCTAGCTCATATTGGAGGTCCAACATGTCTGGTACGGCAGCACTTAGAGGTGGTGTGGCTTCATTTAGGCTCCGATAGTCTACTGTAAGCTGATATTCTCTATTTGACTTCCGCACTGGCCATATGGGGCTGTTGAAGGGTGAGTGGGTCCTGCTGATAACTCTTGGCTTTCTAGTCAACGAATTAGTTTATGGATAGGAGTTACAGAGTCTCTGTTGGTACGATTCTGCCTTCGGTGCACTGTCTTGGTAGCAACCGGTACTTGTTGATTTTTCATTTGCAGCAATTTTACGATGAAGGGATCTTCTGAGAGGCCAGGTAGGGTGGATAACTGTTTGATTTTTGTATTTACTGCAGTTATGCTAAAGGCTCATTGATATTCTTTTGGATCTTTAAAATACTTTCTATTGAGGAAGTCAATGCTAAGGATACAAGGGGACTTTGGGCCAGTCATGATGGGGTACTTTTCCTATCTGTTTCCTGTTAAGCTCACTTCAGCTTTTACTACCGACAACTCCTGGCATCCCCCTGTCACTCTAGAGATCTAGATGGCTTCTGCACTCTTGTGCCTCGATGGCATCAGTGTACACTGTGCACCGGTGTCCACTAAAGCTTTGTACGTCTGTGGATCTGATGTGTCAGGCTATTGAATCTACACTGTCTAGTATACTCAGTCATCCCTTTCCTCCTCCTGGCTGGAGGTAGGGACCTTCTATTCCTGTTTTTGGTTAGAGTATTTACTGTCTGACCTTTGTGATGCTAAATCAGAAGTTCTCTCTTTAGGACTGTAGGAAACAGTTTTAGTTTTCTTATATCTGGGAAATCGCTGATTGTCTTCTGGTCTCTCTGTGGTAACTACACTGACAGTCTTTTTGGGTGGCTTCTTCTTAACAGGTCTCTTCTCCCTCAGTTCTTGGACCCGGGCGCTCAGCTTAGAGGTGGGTTCACTATTTTATTTCTTCATGTCTTCTCTATGCTCACGCAGAAAAAACTAGAGCTTGTTATGTGGCCTGTTCTTGGGGATTCCTTTCCCTCTGACTGGGGTTGGAGAGGAGTGATCTCTTGGGCTGCTTCTAAAAGCTGGGGTGCTGGCTCGCAGGGATGAGGGAGCACCCAGAGTTTCTTCTACATTTTGGAGCCAGGCGGACGCCAACTCTACAGTTGGTGTATTTATTTTTGGGTAATAAAGTGTTACCAAGCTGCTGGAATATGATGCTGGGGCGCCTTGAACTACTTTCTTTTACATGGCAAGTGTACAAGGGATATCCCCTGGATCTATGGTGACGCTATCATCCTTTAGATCACTATAGACAATTTTTAGTACTGTTAATTTTCTTAAGTACTGGATTTCTTCATTTACATTGGTCTACTTTTCTGGGGACTTTACAAGATCATCCTTAAAAGGATATCTTGCTTTCACACTTATAAGAAGCCGTCTCCAGAGGCTACAAGTTGCTCTTTCTTTTGCAAGTCTTCTTTCAATTTTCTGATCCCTAGCAAGGGATCCCAGCTGTTGGGCTTCATGACTTTCTAACTGCTGACTATTGGTTTCATTATCCCAGCATCGCAGCAGCCATGCAGGGATCTTCTCACTTGACTGGCAGCTGTAATTTTTTTGCAAGTCTCGAAGTTCGGATGGGGTCAGGGACCGAGTAACTTCGGTCTCCTGTTTAATCTGCCTCACTCCCTTCGATTCTTTTGCTGAGGGACCTGCCTTCTTTTTCTTTTCTTACTAATCGGCCTGAGACTTGCCTTGTCTATTTTTTTTTCTTCATTACTGGGGCAATTACTGTAGTTGTTGTGGTTTGGGTTTCTATCTCAGACATAGTTGTTATGGTTTGTATCCCTGCCTCAGTCACAATTGTAGTTTGTGTCCCTGTCTCAGCTATAGTGTCCTCAGGCACAGTTTGAGTTCCTGCCTCAACCACAGTCCTCTGAGAATATTGAACAGAGGCCCGGTAGGCCCAGGCCAGCCCCCAGTACAGGGCGAGAAGCTGCTCGCATTCCTGGGAGTAAACGAGGCACCTTTTTGTCAGATGGTGGGCCAGTTTGTTAGGGTTATTTACCTTTTCAGGAGTAAACTCTCAGGCAACGGGAGGTGATAACTGCTTTAGGAGCCTGCCCAAATCCTTCCATATACTTTTTTACCCAGGAACTGGGTACTTCAGGGCAGATTTTAACAGCTCCTCCCCCTAGGGTCATTTCTTTCTGTACTAGGGAGATGACAATTTCTATGAATTCTATAAGGTAACAGTGTTGGCTAATATTATTAATAATATCAGGAAGCTTATCTAAGGGTTGGCAATAATCACAGGAGCCTGCAGTAAAAGATTATCCATACTCAAATTCACCCTGGGCAGAGAGAAGGAGTTATATTCATTCATAGTCATTGTTTGTTTCAACATGTTCTCAAACATAGCAAAACAAAGATAAGCAGTGTGGCAGCCGAAGGCCGTATGCCACACAGGAGTTTACTACTTGAGAGCTGCTATTGGTAATTACTAGAGCATGCAGTATATGTATATATATATAAAATTGCTTTTATCTCGCCTCACGTTGGGCGCCAAAAGATACTGTCGTGGGTTGACCCCAGCTAGGTGCCCACTCAGTCACTCTATCACTCCCCCTCCCGCTGGGAGAGGGGAGAGAATAATATTGAAAAAAAACTACCAGGGTAAGAAAAGGCAATTTTATTACAGCAGCCAAAAAAATAGAACAAGCAAGCTGAGAGTTGCGCGCACAAGAGCAGAGGGAAAAACAATCAATCTTTACTTTTTATCAGCAGCGATGTCCGGACACTTTCTGGGAAGCAGGGCTTCAGCATGCGTGACGGTTGTTTAAGGAGGTAAACATGGACCAGCCCTGAGTGCCTCTTCTTCTTCCTCTCTTCCTTCCTTTATATATCTGAGCTGATGCCATATGGTATGGAATATCCCTTTGGCTGACTGGGGTCAGCTGGCCTGCTGGTGTCCCCTCCCAGGATCTTGCCTACTTCTATCCCTTTCAGTGAGGGAAGGAATGTCAGAGGGACAGCACTGCTTGGCAGTAGCCAAAACACTGCTCTGTTATCAATGCTAGTTACCAAAGCAAAACACAGCACTGTAAGGGCTGTGAGCTTTACCCCAGTCAGACCCAATACAGGGACCAAGCTCTAGAAACAGAAATAATAATAGAGGTACAGTTTTAATTAACTGATCCGATATTCTTCCCCTGTCTACTGGACCCCCTGCCTCATTCAGCACACATAAGTGCTCTGTGGATGAGGCTATTCTCGTTATTCACTCTTGTGGCAGTATTTATCTGCACGGCAAGCATACGGCACAGCATACAGAATTCCACTTCCCTTCTGGGCTTTTCTGCTCGCCTCATTATTATCACCATCAAGCCATTCCCAAACTCAAAAGGACTTTTGTCTTCCAGTCACCCCTACAAAACCAAACCATTATCACAGATGTTTTAGAAAGAGGGGAATTGATTCATAGACAGATCACAGCTAAAAATCTGCAATGCTGACCATTAATTCTTGCCACCACAGTGACCTCTACATACAAAACAGCTCATGGACACTGCTGAAAAGCTGGAGGGCTGTGATGTGCTCAGCATCACATTCAGGCAGAGAGGGAAGAGTGTATTTCTACAACCCACTATAATGTTCTCAGTACAGCTAGCTGTATTCATCTTCTTGCCTGCATAAAGAGGTTGAAGGAAGATTGCATGCCTCTCCTTAAGCCACCAGTCACCTCAAGTCAGGATTCCCAATCTGGGGAACACCAGGAAACCTCTCACCAGTGTAAACTGTCTGGCTGGGTAACACAAGGACACAAAGACAAATATCAAAAGGATCAATTAATCTTAGGTACCTCTGTCAAGACACCAATAGCCCATGTATAAAAATCTCTGTGCACTCAAAGCACAGCTCCCATAGGTTTCAGCTGCAGTGAGTTCTGCAAAGCAGACTCCAACGGCTGCCTTCAGCCCCTTTCCTTCCCTGCAATAAGTGATGTCTGCATAGATCTGCTTTGAAACAATTGAGCACAAGCTCTGTCTTGGCTAAGGATCAAGTGCTGCACATTTGCATCCCAACTTTACGCCTTCTTGCGCATTGAGCCCATCCAGATGGCAGGGTGTATTCAAGGCTTAATGATCTACTTTCCCTCCTCCCAGTATGGCCACAATAAATCACTGGCAAATCTTCCTGATGGTCTTTTAGAGGGAAGACAGATCAAACACATATAGTGAGTTTCAAAATACCAAGTCCTCAGGAAAATTATGGTCTGCAACAGTGGTACAGAGCATGGATTCAACTGGATTACTTAAAATGCCTGCAAGCTTTCCTTGCCAGTCCACCCTTCTCAAGTCCCCATGCCCTGCACTTTCTCCTTCACCAGGCAAAGATTTTGCCAGACTTGGCTTGCTTATTCCACTCTTGTCACCACAGTTCCATGTGCTCTTGCATTTAAAGATCAGTGAATTGTTTGGGATGCCAAAGCAATAATTCAGTTTCACACCAAACTTTATTGTGACATTTCCTGGTGTATTGGGTCTGACTGGGGTAAAGCTCACAGGCCTTACACTGCTGTACTTTGCTTTGGTAGCTGGTGTTGATAACAGAGCAGTGTTTTGGCTACTGCCAAGCTGTGCTGTCCCTGTGACATTCCTTTCCCCAGTGAAGGAGATGGGGGGGGCAAAATCCTGGGAGGGGACACGAGCAGGCCAGCTGACCCCAGTCAGCCAAAGGGATATTCCATACCATATGACATCAGCTCAGATATATAAGGGAAGGAAGAGAGGAGGAGGAGGAGGAGGAGGAGGCACTCAGGGCTGGTCCATGTTTACCTCCTTGAAAAACCATTACGCGTGCTGAAGCCCTGCTTCCCAGGAAGTGTCTGGACATTGCTACTGATGGGAAGTAGAGATTGATTGTTTTCTCTTCTGCTGCGCGCGCAACTCTCAGCTTGTTTGTCCTATTTTTTTTCCCCGCTGTAATAAAACTGCCTTTACTCACCCTGATAGTCTTTTTCAATATTATCCTCTCCCCTCTCCCAGCGGGAGAGGGAGTGATAGGGTGACTGAGTGGGCACCTGGCCCCTGGCCGGGGTCAACCCACGACAGTCTCTTTTGGCGCCCGAACGTGGGGCGAGATAAAGGCAGTTTTATATATATATACACATATACTGCATGCTCTAGTAATTACCAATAGCAGCTCTCAAGTAGTAAACTCCTGTGTGGCATACGGCCTTCGGCTGCCACACTGCTTATCTTTGTTTTACTATGTTTGAGAACATGTTGAAACAAACAATGACTGTGAATGAATATAACTCCTTCTCTCTGCCCAGGGTGAATTTGAATATAGATGATCTTTTACTGCAGGCTCCTGTGATTATTGCCAACCCTTAGATAAGCTTCCTGATATTATTAATAATATTAGCCAACACTGTTACCTTATGGAATTCATGGAAATTGTCATCTCCCTGGTACAGAAAGAAACGACCCTTGGGTGAGGATCTGTTAAAATCTGCCCTGAGGTACCCAGTTCCTGGGTGGAAAGGTATATGGAGGGATTTGGGCAGGTTCCTAGGGCGGTTATCACCTCCCGTTGCCTGGGAGTTTACTCCTGAAGAGGTAAATAACCCTAACAAACTGGCCCGTCGGCTGACAGAAGGGTGTCGGTGGTGAGAGAAGCAAGATGCAGAGACTCGGTGTGAGTCATAAATCAAGCTCGTTTATTGTCAGACAGTGCACATACTTATACTACTTTATGTGCTCAAGATATTATTTACTTACAGAAGTTTCACACGGGATCTTTCTCTAATTAAAACACCAAACTGGTATCAGAAGGCAATAACATCAACAGTTTCTTCTGCCAAGTTAATCTCTAGACACCTGCAGCTTGTTTTCAGCTCTCATGTCTCCCTTTCCCACAGTTGTTTTGAGAATAACCTTGAGCAGAGGCCTAACTCTTGTCTATGGGGCCTGGATTGCTCACTTATACTTTATGTCTGGTCAGCCAGAGATGGCCATTTCCCAACATATCCCCCTTCTTTTCTTTGAGCAATCCAGGCCTGGTTTACACTTTTTCTTACTGTATTCATCAAACACTTAACTACACATGGCAATAATACACTTATGATTATAATAATTACTAAAACTATGAATTTCATTTTTACAAATTTCACTAATCAGTCTTTAAAACTTAAGCTTGTTAACCAGTCTCTTAAAGGTGTACTTTTAAGTGTACTACCATCTGTATCTTTTTCATGATTTAACACACATACTTGCAACTTTAGAATTCTCCCTTTCTGTTTTTTAATCAGTATGAGTTTGTTTATGGCATTACCAGCCATTTGTCATAGGTAGCGCAGTAAGAAACACACATAACTAGACATAAGAATACTTCTAACACCTATGTGCTAAACATTCTAAGGTGATCTTGTGATTTTTTCATTACTCAATAGTTCAGCAAATTAGCTTCAATTGCTTTGTCTCTGAAGGCTGTTGATCAGGGTAATATCTTACTGAATTCTGGAATACTATACTAACATCCAGGGTCTGCAACAGCTGCCTTGTTTCAGTGAAGACATGGAAAGCCCTTCTGGATAGGGTCTCCAAGTCTACCCCAAAAGGATCCAGCTGATATATATTCCAATTATTAAGTCAAATCTGACTTAAATACGATTTGGATGCAGAAACACCTGGGTCTGCTGGTAGATGTCCAACCAGGTAGAGTCGAGGCTTGGCCAGGGCCAGGACTCCAACTGGAGGGATTTCCCTAACACAGATCTTATGAGAAAACTGTTAGAAACAACAACTAAGAAGGTTACTTAAATCTGAGCGAATAATAGAGACAGTTACATAAACATAACACAGGTTGTGCAGACCATAAAATAATAGACGTTGTCAACTACTTTTGACTAAAAAGACCATGGTACCATGAACATGATAATTAAAAGATTGCATATGCATGAGTTTACGTACCTAATCTTAACAGAACCTAATCCTTGCTATAACACACATAGCTATGCATAGTCGTAGTTAACTCTTATAGAACCTAGTTGAAATACTTAACTGTAACAGAACTTAACGAACCTAATAGCATTTAAACTTTGACAACATATTTATAAGTATTAATACATCAGGGGTGATCGCTTGGGATATGTTTGAAAACAGTGTTGCAAGCTGCAAGCACACAGATCCATCTTTTCTTTGCTCTATCTTCTCCGGGATCACTGTACTTCCAAATGCAGCTGTAGGTATAAAACTCAAACACTCATTGAAACAAAGTAAAACAGGAAAAACAGTGAGAACAGATTACAATTCCAGTTATTAATTTCTATCTAGCAAGATAATTCCCATCATTAATTAACAAACAATGCAAAGGTAACTCATTGTATTTATCTAATTCAGTTTACAATTTGGGTAAATCTAGTTTACCATTCGTTTAGATCTAGTTTATTAATCAGTTTACATTTTGTTTAAACTTCCTTGTTCTGCTCGGCCCCGGCCCCGCTTTGGCACCGGCCTGTTAAGTGTACAACTCTGCTGTGTCCTTTCTGGATCAGTTCTGCCACGTTTTCAATTCTTTGTTTTTGTTGAATTGTTGTTATGGGCTGGATGCCCGTGAACAGTCATTCCAGCACTCCCACTTTCTCTGTCCTCCCTGTCTCCCCCTTTTTCTTTTTGCACTGAATAAGTGCAAGTCTTGTAGCAACCTAGATTTCCCAGATTTCTTCTTGTTAACACAAATTCCACCAGTAAAGTCAGCATCAAGTATACGAGACAATATGAACAGTCTTTGATACTTGCAGAAAAACGACCTATTAAAAGTGCACCCAGGGGTTGACTCAGGAGCACCGGCGGTCGAGGGCGCAGGCGCCGAGAGTGCTGGGCCGGTACTGCTGTCGGAGCGCGGCGCGCCGCCGAGCCCTCCTTCCCGTTTTCCGGTGCCAGCAGGCGAGCTGCGCGCGGTCCCGGTGGTTAGGGAAAACTGTTGTTACTTAGTCGATGCTGGGAAAAGAGGTTCCTCGCTGCCCGCCCGACGCACAGAAAAGCCGTGGCAGTTGCCGCGCCGTGTCACCACCGCTGCCGGCTCCACAGCCTCCCACCCCCGGCGCACTGAGATGCCGCCGGAGCCGAGGGCAGGGGCCGCCGGGCAGGAGCCGCCGCTGACTGCAGCGGCCGCGGGGAGAAATCCGAAACCGCTGCAGAGGGGGGGGGGGCGCCATTGGAGGCTCGCGGGCCGAGCTCTCTAACCTTTTAAGCATGTAGAAATTCCTCCAGTACATCACTTTTCTGTTTCTTCTTCCCTGACGGATTGTAGAAGCGAGTCCGATTGCAAAGCTGTTTTCACAGACTCGGGGGCGGCTGTCCGGTTATCACTGATCGCATCTCACAGCGCCTTCTTAATTGTCTCTCAGCCGGGTATTTGAAAGGCCACTCTCGCTCTCAGGGTTAGTCTACAGTCTCAAGTCCGTTTTAGGAGATTCCGAATAACGGAATTACCACAGTTCAATTCTCTCACAGAGATGATAATTTGGAAGAGGTCCTGGACTGTCAGCTGTCCTTCATCTATCTCCATCCCTTCCGTCCTCTTCCCCAGACCCGAAGCACCGGGGTTCTCTGCCTAGGCGCGACCCACCCGCCACTGCGCTAATGGCCTGCGTCTGGGCTTGGACTATCATATCACCTACTTTGTCTCCCATGGCGGTGACTATTTCTGCTATAAATGCCTGCATTCCCACCGGCACTCGGCTCATCCTTTCTAACATGACTTCAATGGTAGTGTCTGCAGGAAGCGTAACTAGAATGTTTTTTGTTTGCTGAGTGCTGTTTTCGAGAACACACTGGCGTAACAGTGCCCCTTGCATCCACTGAGGCACCCCAGAAGCTGTGATAGATGCGGAGACCTTGTCCACAAAGGCAGCAAATGTCTCCTCCTTGCCCTGCTTGATGGACATATAGGAGGGCGTGGGGGGAGCAGTATGTACCTTGTCGATAGCTTCCCTTGCGGTTCGCATGGATTCTAGCATAATGTCTGACCCTAACTGCAGCTGCGCAATTATGGTGGACCACTGTGCATGGCCCATTAGTTGCTCAGGAATGACTCCCCGCAGGGGGTCACCCTCAGGCCTAGGTTGATTGGCTACTTCGTTACAAAGCTGCTGCCAGTGAGCTTGCCACAGCAGTTGCTGCGACTGGGTCATAATCATTCTGATAATTCCCTTGATGTCCTCTGGGCACAGTATAACACTTCCCCAAATATAATTTAACATCATTTTGGTGGGCTCCCCGTGCAGCCCGGACTCACTAGCTGTGGTACGTAACTGTGTGAGTAACTTCCAATCGATTGCCGTGTGAGTCGCTTGCTGCCCTCCCTCTTGCAGGGGCTCAAACAGCACTGGAAACGCCGCTTCTGCTCGGCTTAAAGTTCTAGCGTCCTGAGCTAGTTTCACATCCCCTTCTTCCAAAGCTTTCTGTTCTACTTTCGCCCAGCTAATTCTGTGTCTCCCTTCCCCCACGCGAAAAGGGACACAGCCTCCATCCAGCGAGGGGGGGTGCGCGGGCGGCTGGCACGCAGGTGGCTGCTCCTGGCGAAAAGGGACACTGACCCCTCGCATCGGGCGAGAAGGGATACAGTCACCCGGGGTGGAGGGCAAAGCTGGCTGTTCTTCCTCCTGGGGTTCGGACGGTGCACAGGGGAGGGGCGGACACCCCTCCTCCGGCTCCGGCGGCGCAGGCGCCGGGGCGGCAGATTACTCCGCGCAAGCAGCGGCCGCCTCCGAGGCAACGCTGTGCTCGGGCGGCGAGCCGTGCACCCCCCGCACCACACACCTCCCTACTGCCAGCAGGCTGGGCGTTTCGTTACCAATGCCGAGCATTCCCGGGATAGGGCTCTCACCTCCCGGAGTCCTCCCGCTCCCTTCCGTGATCCCTTCTAGTTTCGCCGTGGCAACGGCTGCAACTTTTTTCTCTGCCTGGTATCTTTGCAAACAGGTCGTTACCTCCCTCCAGGGCTTCCCTAGCTTACCGCATACTTTGTTGCTGTCTAGAATTCCCTCAAAAAACTGATCACCATATTTCCGCCATTCAGGCGGGTCAAAGATTGTGTTAGGGTGCCCAAAGCAACCCTTTGCCATCCCTAACGTAACTAATCCTGCTACCTGCTTTAGAGTGTCTTTGCTGACTCACCGCTTTTCTAAAAAGCGTGTTAATAAGTCTACGGCTACCTGTGTGTCCATATCCGTCCAGCTGGTTAACCACTTCTAGCTGATCGCAACGGCCTCCGCGTCCCTCCGTGCTGGCCCGCCGCGTCTTCCCGCGCCGCGTCTACCCGCTGAACCTGCGATCGCCACGCAGCTTCTCAGAGTGTAGCCGTTTCGGGCGGCGGACCTCTCTCCCGAGGTCCGAGCTATCGGATCTCCCCTTCGTCGCGCAAAAGGTATAGATCTTCGCTCCCCGGTCGCTGCTACCGGTGCTTCCCCGATCCCGCCGGTCCGGTCCCGCACGTTGGCTCCGTCCCGCACGTTGGGGTCACCATTTATGCGGTGGCGAGAGAAGCAAGATGCAGAGACTCAATGTGAGTCATAAATCAAGCTCGTTTATTGTCAGACAGTGCACATACTTATACTACTTTACGTGCTCAAAATATTATTTACTTACAGAAGTTTCACACGGGATCTTTCTCTAATCTAATTAAAACACCAAACTGGTATCAGAAGGCAATAACATCAACAGTTTCTTCTGCCAAGTTAATCTCTAGACACCTGCAGCTTGTTTTCGGCTCTCATGTCTCCCTTTCCCACAGTTGTTTTGAGAATAACCTTGAGCAGAGGCCTAACTCTTGTCTATGGGGCCTGGATTGCTCACTTATACTTTATGTCTGTGCAGCCAGAGATGGCCATTTACCAACAGAAGGGCGCCTTGTTTACTCTCAGGAATGCAAGCAGCTTCTCGCCCTGTACTGGGGGCTGGCCTGGGCTTACCGGGCCTCTGTTCAATATTCTAAGAAGACTTACAAAGAAAGGAGCAACTTGTAGCCTCTGGAGACGGCTTCTTTCAAGTGTGAAGGCAAGATATCCTTTTAAGGATGATCTTGTAAAGTCCCCAGGGAAGTGGACCAATGTGGATGAAGGTATCCAGTACTTGAGAGAATTAGCAGTGCTGGAAATTGTCTATAGTGATCTAAAGGATGATAACGTCACCATAGATCCAGAGGATATCCCTTGTACACTTGCCATGTGGAGGAAGGTGGTTCAAGGTGCCCCAGCATCATATTCCAGCAGCTTGGTGGCACTTTATTACCCAAAAATGGATACACCAACTGTAGAGTTGGCGTCCGCCTGGCTCCGAAATGTAGAAGAAACTCTGGGTGCTCCCTCATCCCTGCGAGCCAGCACCCCAACTTTTAGAGGCAGCCCAAGAGATCGCTCCTCTCCAACCCCAGTCAGAGGGAAAGGAATCCCCAAGAACAGGCCACGTAACGAGCTCTGGTTTTTTCCTGCGTGAGCATGGAGAGGACATGAGGAAATGGGATGGTGAACCCACCTCTAAGCTGAGCGCCCGGGTCCGAGAACTGAGGGGGAAGAGACCTGTTAAGAAGGGGCCACCCAAGAAGACTGTCAGTGTAGTTACCACAGAGAGACCAGAAGACAATCAGCGATTTCCCAGATATAAGAAAACTAAAACTGTTTCCTACAGTCCTGAGGAGGGAACTTCTGATTTGGCATCACAAAGGTCAGACAGTGAATACTCTGACCAAGAACAGGAATAGAGGGTCCCTGCCTCCGGCCAGGAGGAGGAAAGGGATGACCGGGTATACTGGACGGTGTGGATTCGATGGCCTGGCACATCAGATCCACAGAAGTACAAAGCTTTAGTGGACACCGGTGCACAGTGTACACTGATGCCATCAAGGCACAAGAGTGCAGAAGCCATCTGGATCTCTGGAGTGACAGGGGGATGCCAAGAGTTGTCAGTAGTAAAAGCTGAGGTGAGCTTAACAGGGGACAGATGGCAAAGGCACCCCATCGTGACTGGCCCAGAGGCCTCTTGTATCCTTGGCATCGACTACCTCAGGAGAGGGTATTTTAAGGATCCAAAGGGATATCGATGGGCCTTTGGCATAGCTGCGGTGAATACAGAGAAGATCAAACAGTTATCCACCCTGCCTGGCCTCTCAGAAGATCCCTTCATCGTAGGATTGCGGCAGGTGGAAAATCAACAAGTACCGATTGCTACCAGGACAGTGCACCGGAGGCAGTATCGTACCAACCGGGATTCCGTGACTCCTATCCATCAACTAATTTTTCGACTGGAGAGCCAAGGAGTTATCAGCAGGACCCGCTCACCCTTCAACAGCCCCATATGGCCAGTGCGGAAGTCAAATGGGGAATGGCGGCTGACAGTGGACTATCGGGGCCTGAATGAAGTCACACCACCTCTAAGTGCTGCCGTACCAGACATGTTGGACCTCCAATATGAGCTAGAGTCAAAAGCAACCAAATGGTATGCAACGATTGACATAGCTAATGCATTTTTCTCAATCCCTCTGGAGGCAGAGTGCAGGCCACAATTTGCTTTCACTTGGAGGGGTGTCCAATACACCTGGAACCGACTGCCCCAGGGGTGGAGACACAGCCCCACCATCTGCCATGGCCTGATCCAGGCTGCTCTGGAACAGGGTGGAGCTCCGGAACACCTGCAATATATTGATGATATCATTGTGTGGGGTGATACAGCAGGAGAAGTTTTTGAAAAAGGAAGAAAATAATCCAAATTCTTCTGAAAGCTGGTCTTGCCATAAAACAAAGTAAGGTGAAGGGACCTGCACAGGAAATCCAGTTTCTAGGAATAAAATGGCAGGATGGGCGCTGTCATGTGCCTACAGAGGTGGTTGACAAAATTGCCAATATGTCTCCACCAGTTACTAAGAAAGAAACACAAGCTTTCCTGGGCCTTGTAGGATTCTGGAGAATGCACATTCCAGGCTATAGTCGACTTGTGGGCCCCCTCTATCGAGTGACCCGGAAGAAGAATGACTTCAAGTGGGGCCCTGAGCAGAAACAGGCCTTTGAGCAAATCAAACAAGAAATAGCTCGTGCGGTGGCTCTTGGGCCTGTTCGGACAGGATCAGATGTGCAAAATATACTCTACACTGCAGCTGGGGAGCAGGGCCTCACCTAGAACCTCTGGCAGAGGACCGAAAGAGAAACCCAAGGTCAGCCATTAAAATTCTAGAGCAAGAGTTATCGAAGATCAGAAACCCACTATACTCCAACTGAAAAAAAAATACTCCCGGCTTATGAGGGGGTTCGAGCGGCCTCAGAAGTTGTTGGGACAGAAGCATGTCTCCTCTTGGCACCACGATTGCCTTTCCTACACTGGATGTTCAAAGGAAACATTCCCTCCGTGCATCATGCAACCAGCGCTACATGGAGTAAGTGGGTGGCCTTAATTACACAACGAGCCCGAATGGGAAAACCCAACTTCCCAGGAATCCTAGAAGAGATTTTGAGTTGGCCAGAAGCCAGAGATTTTGGAGCACTGTCTGAGAAGGTGACTCGTGCCCAAGAAGCACCACCATATAACGAGTTACCAGAAAACGAAAGAAAATATGCTTTATTTACTGATGGATCCTGTCGAGTGACAGGAAACCATCGGAGGTGGAAAGCTGCTGTGTGGAATCCCACACGACAAGTCATTAAGACTGCTGAAGGGGAAGGTGAATCAAGCCAGTTTGCAGAGGTGAAAACCATCCAACCAGCCCTAGAGATTGCTGAGAGAGAAAAGTGGCCCATACTCTATACTGACTCCTGGATGGTGGCTAATGCCCTATGGGGATGGCTGCAGCAGTGGAAGAAAACCAACTGGCAGCGCAGGGGAAAACCCATCTGGGCTGCTGCATTATGGCAAGACATTGCTGCACGGAGAGAAAACATGACTGTGAAAGTACGCCATGTAGATGCCCATGTGCCCAGAAGTCGTGCCACTGAGGAGCATCAAAACAATGAACGGGTAGATAAGGCCACCAAAATTGGAATAGCTCAGGTGGACCTAGATTGGGAGAGAAAGGGTGAGCTATTTATAGCCCGATGGGCCCACGAAACATCAGGGCATCTTGGAAGGGATGCAACATACAGATGGGCTCGTGATCGAGGGGTGGATCTGACCATGGAGGCCATCACACAGGTTATTCATCAGTGTGAAACATGCGCTGCCATCAAGCGAGCCACACGAGTGAAGCCTCTTTGGAGTGGAGGGCGGTGGCTGGGGTTCCAGTATGGTGAAGCCTGGCAAATTGATTACATTGGGCCATTGCCACGAACACGCCAAGGCAAGAGTTACATCCTCACCATGGTGGAGGCCACAACTGGCTGGCTGGAAACGTACCCAGTAAACCACGCCACGGCTCGGAACACAATTTCAGGTCTTGAAAGACACATTTTGTGGCGACATGGAACCCCAGATAGAATTGAGTCAGACAATGGGACTCATTTTCGAAATAATCTTATTAACTCCTGGGCAAAGAGGCATGGCATTAAGTGGATATATCATATTCCTTATCACCCACAGGCCTCTGGGAAGATTGAAAGATATAATGGACTGTTAAAAACTATGCTACGGGCACTAGGTAATGGGACATGGAAGCATTGGGATGTGAACTTGGCAGAAGCCACTTGGCTAGTCAATACTAGAGGATCTGTTAACCGCCCTGGTCCCGCCCAAACTAAACCCTTAGACACTGTGGAGGGAGACAAGGTTCCTGCACTACACATAGGAAAGTGGCTGGGGAAGTCAGTGTGGGTTGCGTCCCCCATGGGGAAGGGCAAACCCATTCGTGGGATTGTCTTTGCCCAAGGACCTGGGTGCACTTGGTGGGTAATGCGGGAGGATGGGGAGACCCAGTGTGTGCCCCAAGGTGATTTAACCTTGGGGTAAGAATAATGTATGTTGGAAGTTGTATGTTGCAGGATGTAAGTAGCAGAAGGGACATGAGCTGATGAAGAACGAATTTCAGCAAGGGGCAAGAAAAAGGCAACAATGAGCAGGGATGGTGCCAGTACTCAACCATCAAGTTTACTATTCCTCCTGCCCTGACCCCACATTCTGCTGGAAATGGAGACCACGTGGAAGGATGCGAGAGGACAGGAGATAGTAGTTAATGTGATGGGGATGGTTTAAGGATGTAGCTTAAATTGCATGTGTGAGTAGGAAAGGATTTCTGAGCATGATGCAAATGGTATGGAATAAGGGGTGGAAATTGTATTGGGTCTGACTGGGGTAAAGCTCACAGGCCTTACACTGCTGTACTTTGCTTTGGTAGCTGGTGTTGATAACAGAGCAGTGTTTTGGCTACTGCCAAGCTGTGCTGTCCCTCTGACATTCCTTCCCCCACTGAAGGGGATGGGGGGGGGGGCAAGATCCTGGGAGGGGACACCAGCAGGCCAGCTGACCCCAGTCAGCCAAAGGGATATTCCATACCATATGACATCAGCTCAGATATATAAGGGAAGGAAGAGAGGAGGAGGAGGAGGAGGAGGAGGCACTCAGGGCTGGTCCATGTTTACCTCCTTGAAAAACCATTACGCGTGCTGAAGCCCTGCTTCCCAGGAAGTGTCTGGACATTGCTACTGATGGGAAGTAGAGATTGATTGTTTTCTCTTCTGCTGCGCGCGCAACTCTCAGCTTGTTTGTTCTATTTTTTTTCCCCGCTGTAATAAAACTGCCTTTACTCACCCTGATAGTCTTTTTCAATATTATCCTCTCCCCTCTCCCAGCGGGAGAGGGAGTGATAGAGTGACTGAGTGGGCACCTGGCACCTGGCTGGGGTCAACCCACGACACCTGGGTAATGAAGTCTTTTTATTGTTATAAATAAAAGCGGGAAATTCGTGCTCAAATATGTAATATCGAAATATATGCTAAAAAAAGTTAAGTTGTAACCAGTTTTAGAAAGAGCAGAGCCTGCCCAAGAAAAGAATTGTGGCCTCGCCCAGGGAACTGTTTTACATTCCAAAAACAGCACTACAGAGAACAGAGGCACTTCAGGAAAGCATTAAGCCAACCCCTGATATCTACATTTTCCAAGGAGAATTTCCTGGCAGAGCTGATGACAGAACTGATCGACCATCTCTGAAAATCCCCTCCCAGCTCAGGTGTTAACGACCAGATTGGACCAGGATAAGGAACATCATGAGCCATCAGATAACATCCCCTGGTGATGAGAAATCAATCAAACACAAGATACGTTTTGTCCACCTCAGTTTCATGAATAGCATGCTTCATGAATATGCTGAGTGACAGAAACAATACCCAAAATCCGGACTTTATGGTCAAAACTGTATATAAACCAGCTGTTTGAAGCAGTCGGTGTGAACAGAGGGAGGTCTCATGCGACAGAGGTCAGACCTGCGTTCACCCAGTGCCAACCCCGGGCTTGGCACTGTCTCCCTTTTCGATCGTGGCATTGCGTGTTCGAACTCTCAGACATGAAATAAATTTTATACTTGTTTTATTATAAATTGGGCGTACTTATTTATTACTTTATCATCGAAAGACTGTTTTCCAGTGTGTAAAGTAGACTTTTAAGAAGAAATTCCCTGCTCTGGAGTTCACTGTGTTTCTGGCCACTCAAACTCGGTCTGACAAATTATTTGTATGCCTTAAGCTAATCATCTGCATGAGAGTAAGCATCAGGTATAGCTTATATGTAGTATACTCCACAAAATATAAATTTATCCACATGTGCATTTAAACAAAATGTCAGTGCTATTTCTCAAAGTATATGAGAGCAAAGGCCAGGGCAAATGAAACAATTTTCATCTTTTAAGTGACACACAATGGAAGTGAACCTGTCTTGCATCTCCTAAGTACTGGCAGATTGGCTAGGATTTGGATGCTAACAAAGAGATTCAGTACATGGGCCTGGTTTCAATTAATAACCATGTGTCCATATGGCTCTGTGTGTGTGTGTTTATTCTGTGCATTCTTTCCTGTTAATGGGTGTTGCATAAGTACAAACATGCATGTGTGTGCCTGTGATGACAGGTTCAGAGCTAGTTCAAAAATGCCTAGCAGCACAGGCAAAATTTGGTGTTGACAACCAGAACAAAAGGTTTCTTCCCTGGCCGGAAATCAGACCCATGCAGCAGCAGTGAGAGCACCAAAAATGATATGCAGACCATGCAGGATCTGCCACTCTGTTGGGGCAGAGGGGCCCACAGTTGGTACTGCGACAAACCTCACCCAGGGAGACAGAAGGACCAAACACAACCAAACGTGCTCCTGGCACACACACCAGCCAGGCTGACCTGCTCTGTCTGCCATGCAAGGAGGCAGAGACTCACAGTGCCTGCTGCTTTAAGTGGATGGTACCAGTCTCTTCTCGCAGTGACAGATCCTGCTGTTCTGCTACTCTGGGCAGCCTGACTCCCAAGGAAATGTCCTGCTCTGCCCCTGCCTGCAGCTAGCCCACCTGCATGCATGTCAGACCACACACATGCTTCAGATTTGTCAGCAAAGCACATGGCTGTGTCTTGTCCACAGTACTTGATTCTCCTTTATCTTTTTTTCAAAAAACAATGTAGTTGCCAGATCAGTAGCTGTCAGACAGGTAGAAGGAGGAAGAGGCAAATGAGATAAAATACTTTGTACATGATAGGAAATTAATATCCAGCAATTTTAAAACAATTTGTGCAGCCTTAAGCTTAATTGAAGTCTTTATCTCCCCCATACCATCTCAGTTTCCTAAATTAGAAGTTTCTGCAAATGCTAGGCTAATTCAAAATTATGATGTACTAATGAGGTTGATGGTGACCATACAGGACCACAGACTCTGATAAAGTACTTACCTGTTATTTTAGGGTTATCTTGACTTGTCTAGATGTGATATCACTAGCTATTTTGGAAAGAGGGTGTTAGGACAAGATATGCCACAGCATCCAGCTGAGTCCAGGGATGGCTCAACTTCTTGGAAACAAATCTGGGCCCAGAGATGCTAACCAGCTGTGATTAGCTATGTGCAACACATTCATCCTTGCCCTTGTCAAACCCTGGCAGCAGTGCAGCAACTGACTAGCCCACCTTTAATCCTAACCCTCTCTGCAGTAGAACTAACCAGTTTTCTAGCACCAGTTTATAGTACTATGCATAAGCCATTTACTCCTGACAATGCCAGCCCTTCTGTCACCCTGATTTTTGCAGTGTGCTGTGTTTGTACTTTGTAGTAAAAGTTCTCATAGATTTTGTGTAAACATAGTCCATGTTTATGTAACCGGTCAAAGATTATTTTGTACTTTTGGTATTGTTTTTCATTCCTTTTCCTAAGGCGGAGAAGGTGGATGGACTGTGTTCCTAACCTATGGAATTGGAGAGGTGGTAACCTCATTGTCCAATCCATGATTGTCTATGTAAAGATATATAAATGAAAGAATAAAGAGAGGCTGGGCTCTTCTTCTTTCTGGCCCGGCCTTGGTGGCTCTGACCTTCTGAGAGTTGCCTGATTCTTTCATGTCCGACCGTGCGACACCCTTCTCCATCCTGGATGGAGCTGCAATATGAGCACTTCAGCATGTGCTGCTCAAAACCATAGCCTTAGTTGTCCCTCATTCTGCACCTCCTGCATATGGAACCATTTTGGACCTTTTATAAGCAGAGACCTTCTCCATCTTCTACACTGAACAATTCTTTTGGTGCCTTCTTCCAATGCAGAGATAATCCCCTGTGACAAACAGCAATGAAAGACACTAAGGAATCCACAATCAAATGCTTACTCCAGATTTTTTTTACACAAGCACTTGCAAGTATCTGAGCACCTCAGAAATACTCTCTGCACCTTGTGTTAATTTTCCTGCCCAACTCCATGCCCACTTCATTTCTCCACAGTTTTAAATATACCTTGTATTATTTTCCCTTCACAATAATTCTAATTGTATAATTCACCTCTCAACCCCCAACCAGTGCTCAAACACTGTTGGAGAATATCCTTCTCCAGCTGCTCAGACATAAAGTGAGTGAGCAATCCAGGCCCCTTAGATGAAAGCTAGGCCTCTGCTCAAGGTTATTCTCAAGACAACTGTGGGAAAGAGAGACATGAAAGCTGAAAACAAGCTGCAGGTGTCCAAAGATTAACTTGGCAGAAGAAACTGTTACTGTTGTTGCCTTCTGATATCAGCTTGGTGTTTTAATTAGAATAGAGAGAGCTCCTGTGGGAAACTTCTGTGGGGAATAACGTTTTGAGCACGGACAGCACTATAAAGAGTGTGGACTTTCTGACAATAAACGAGCTTGATTTATCACTCATACTGAGTCAACATCTTGCTTCTCTCGCCACCGACAAAACACAGCTTTAAGGGTTTTCATAAATCACAGTCTAGAGTATCCTGCAGTGCAATGACAGAGCTAAGTACAAACATAAGCTTTTCAGGGAACCGGTGTCTGAGAATGGGTCTACCCTGCCACAACACAACCCCCAGAAGCATTTTTGAGGCCAAACCTCAACACCACAAACCTTTACTGGACTGAAGAGCCTAGTCTGAGGACTCCCAACTGGAAGTAATGAAAAGTAAGGGTTCTCAAGGGTCTCAGAGCCTTCTAGGACCCTCAGGGCACATGTAGTCCAATTGACTCAGGCATCAAGGCACTGCCTGGAGCCTCTCAACCCACCAATAAGTCTTTCAGAGCCAGCATCTCCATTCGCTCAGCCTCTGTGCAATACCTGGGAGCCTCTGTGCATAATGTGACTCTTCAAGCCCTTACAGTACAAGCAAGTGACCCAGTCCTCTCCTCTGTGCGAGCACGGTGCCTTGAGGGAAAGCAGTCAGCAAAGTCCTCAAGACAGCCTGGCAAAGGGGCAACTGCCCACTCCTCTCTGTGTACTCCTCTTCTTCCACACTGTGAGTCACACCCATGAGGAAGTTGCTGACAGGATGGGTTAATTCATCAAGCCTATATGGATAAAGGTGACCAATTCTCCAATCTCTCTAATCTCCTCCCCAGGCAATCTGCAAGTGATCAAGAAAAGTGTCTTCAAGAGGAGCACTTTTCTCAGAGGCAAGGGACTTGGGAGGCTCCCAGGAGGGAGACTATTTCAGTGGTTGTGGGACATCATGGGGCTGAATGGGGAGGAGTCTACCAAGAGAGGAAAGGGCAGGAAAACAGTAGACATTCAGTCACTCACCCTGAAAAAGAAAGCTGTTGTCTGCCAACTTCCTTTCAACAGGAGCACAATGACAGCTTGAGGAGACCTCCATGAGCAAAAACCATATAACATGCCCCTGAGGTCCCAGCTCTGCTCAGGAATACTAGAGGCAGTGCACAGACAGTGACATGAGACACGTTGGCCAAGAAGAGAGGAGCAGAATGTTAGGATCTTGGACAAGTGAAGTGAGAAATACCAAGAGGTATCTCAGTGCAGCAAAGCCAGGAATAAGACTGGGGACCAGAGCTGAGGAATGGCAAGAGGACTGGAGTGCTTTATGGATGGGGTTAAATTCCAAAACTCATTTATTTTAAAAGCCTTTTTATTTCCTTTTGATGATGGGATGCAATTACATGCCAAATTAATATGCTAAGACAAGACACAACAGATGGGTACCAACCAGGAGGGGAATAAGAAGAGACAATGAAGCAATTCTGGTCAGTCTGACAGATCGTGAACTCTGCAGCCTCCTACCCACACATATCCATCCATAGGCACATCAACCTTTGTCCTTCAGACTCTTTTACTATTTCTAAGAGAATTTAATTCCTTGTCTTTTTCCTCATGAACATTTTTACTATCTATTTACTCCGAATCTGTAAAGGACCAATTGCCCAAGGTCTCATGACTGCCAGGAAAGAGGAAGGAAATTTTGTAGATGAACCAAGGGAGAGGTCAGAAAACCAGCTCGGAATTCCTAAGTAGCTGTCCTCCTGTATCCACAGCAGCTCACACATGGCATGCCATCCGTGCGGTCTGACCTGCAAGTGAATGGGGAATGCACGTGGCATCTAACATATCCACAGCTGGTTTGAAGTTATACATTTTCAGGTTCCAGCCTGACACCATGCTGGGACTTATCAGGGGAAAAAAAAAAAGCAAGGAATTCTTCCACCCTGGTGATTCATTCTTCTGTGTCTCAGACATCACAGAGATGAAGCCAACCATACCTTTTCGAGCACTGTTTCCCTCAATTAAATAGAAACCTAGGCACTCACAGCAATATCTGCTATCCTTTACAAAAGAGCTAACCACAGTAAATGCAAGTTTTCATCCTTGTAACATCTCTGAGGCCAATGCCAATTATGTGATGGATTTAACTGGAGAGCATGAGGGACTTCAGGTCTAAAAAATAGAAATCACTTAACTGAGTTGAAATCATTATCTTTATGGAAAGTAATGCAAGCTGATAATTTTGGTAAGGATGACAAATTCACTTCTTCCAGCATAATTCATCCTAGAGAACCTGAATGTACTTTCTGGATGCCAAACAGCAGCTACTATTACATTTTTGCAAATGTCTTGACAAGCAATTAAAGTTATCACAGCTCTTAGGCATTTCTTCCTCTAAGAGTATGAAATAACCCAAATATGTGGTAGCATCAGTAACTTGCAAAGAGGGCAAGTACTCTCGGAAGACAAAACTGTGATGCACCTCTACTTGAAACAGCACTCTACCTCCAAGCTTTTAACATGAAACCCAGACACTAATAAAGCCACCCACTCATTTTGCCTCAAATTTCAGTTGAACCAGGATATCAAGAAAAACATAACAGAAACTGAACTAGAAACAGAGGAGCAAAAACCTAGAAGAGTAAAGACACTGTGGCATAAAGAAAAATTGCCTTTGCTTAATTTCAAGAGGCAATAAAAATGAGGGTGGCAACAGGTAAAGATCAAAGGAAGTTGAAGGCAAAACTATTGCCTTGTGCAGGAAATGGAAGGGAATTCAATTACAATAGAGGCAGGTACAGTGAAATGTTTTCCACATAGCATCTAAATAATTTGTGGAACTTCTTGTTGGAAGATGTCATTCAGGTTAAGAATTTAGCAAAATATAGAACAGAATTCATGTATCTTGTAATGGATGGGAGTTTTTAGGAGCTCTGTGTGTATTGCAGCGTATAAAGACCAGATTCTAAGTGGCAGGGATTAAGCAGAAATATCCCTCTGGGAAGGTTATCCTTGAACAATGTCTTTTGGGATGCTCCCATTTCCCCTGAATTGCTACACACAAGCCAGAGGTAGCCTACCTCACCCTGATCTCATCTGCAGGATTGTCGCCCTGAATTTTACAGTGTGCTGTGTTGATACTTAGTAGAAAAGGTTCTCATAGATTTTATGTAAACATAGTCAATGTTTTGCTAACTGGCTAAGGATTGTTTTGTACCTTTGGTATTGTTTGTCATTCCTTTCCCAAGAGCAGAGAAGGTTGATGGACTGTCTCTCTCACCTATGGAATTGGAGAGGTGGAAACCTCATTGTCCAATCCATAGTTGTCTGTAAAAAGGTATAAATGTAAGAATAAAGAGAGGCTGGCCCTCTTTGGCTGTTCTTCTTTCCGGCCAGCCTTGGTGAATCGGACCTGAGTGAGTGCCTGGTTCTTTCGCGTCCATCCGTGCGACACAGGATAAATCCAGAGAAGTGTTATCACAGCTGAATGGAGGAATTGCATGCTATTTAATCCGAGCCCATTGGAAATGCCTGGCAGCATCTCAGGCTGCACTGTTAGGACATCAATTATTACACCAATAAAAGGAATTAAAAGCTTTGTCAGAAAACCATCAGAAGTGTGACTGCCCTAAAACATGCACAGGCCAAATTCTCTGTTGTTGCTCAGTTGGAAAAGGGCCCTCCCCCCAGCCCTGCTCCAGTTCTGTGCCGCAGAAGGAGGGAAGCAGATTACAGAGAGCAATTCCTCACAGTACCCCAGGTGAAAGCAGCACTTTCCCCCAGCTCCAGATATGTTAGCCGAAAAGTTCCTCCTGGGCTGATTTGCATTGACCTACAGAGACACATATGTGAATGCAGCCAAGTGTTGACCTCAATGTCACACAATAAGAGTAGCAGTCACAGCATAATGGCTTAAGGCTATTGCAGTTTATTGAACACAGAGAGGCTCTGCCTGCCTGGTGGGAGCCAGGCTGGCAGCACTACAGCTGTTCCAGCAGCCCTTGGCCCCGCAGCAGCTGGGAGAGCAGAGCTAAGGGTGACAGAGATCACTTTGAAGATAGGTACCAAGCTTTTCTCATCGGTCTGAGAAAATGAGATCGTGCCTGGCTATGGGGGAAGAGAGGGACAGAATGGAGTTTTTTTTCATGAGTTGGATCCTGAAATTTTAATTCATGGGAAAGGAACATACATTCTGGGGATGAGGCTACTATCTCCAAATACAAGGCAATTTGCCTTTAGGATGCAATTTACACTACTGCAGTCTCCAGTAGCAATATGCAGTGGCACACCAGCCCCTAATTCCAGATAACTGTGCTAGAGGACTTGCACAAGCCTCTTCTGCATTTCAAAACTCAGCACAGAACATTTCAGTTGCTGCAAATTGCTTAACTCAGTGCACTCGGCTCCTGATAGGAGTCTGTAGTGTTTCACTAGACTTGTTCCTCCCCCTCCTTGCCTGCCTCTCTCACACATGCATGCTCACACTGAGGAGAAAAAGTTTCCACCTCTGAGTGAAAGGTGACATCTCTTCAGGAGGGTTGTTCAGCAAGTAGGCAATTTAATCTAGGCTTTCAGAGTTCTGCCGTCCAATGGCTTGACTTGGCTACCTACGGCTCTGTAGTGCTTCAAAGTCCTTTGTTCTGTAGGGATTTGATTTTTATTCTCTCTGAGACTGGAAAAGAATAAACCTTTTTTTTTAGCATGTGTTAGGGGCTGGCTTAGGAGACTAGAAAATGCAAGGTTATCAGTTCAAACCAAGCCATATCATTGTGAAAATGCTAACGAGCCTGTGATAAGAAGGGAACTCTCTTGCTTGATACAAATTATTGGATGACAGAAGGGCCATCAAGTCCATCAACTTTGCACTACGTCACAGACAGGATCCTAATGTCATCTACTGTATCACCCAGACCTCTCAACCAAAGCTAGATCAGGCCCAGATCTGCTTGCCTTGCAATATCATGCCATCATCAAATTGATTAACTATTCAATTGTCTCAGCAGCCTGGCAGGGCAGGTAATGACTATTATTGCTATTCAGTGCAGGAGAGAAATTGTGGCTGAGAAATCACTTAGCTTATAATCAAGACTGATCTGAGAACAGGCTGGCTCCCAGGTGTCCTCCTAACCCCTACAGCTTTCACTTAGCAACAAGATGAAGACTCAACCCATGTCAATAAGGAAATTTATACAAACTATCTGCCAGAGTGAAATTTCATAAATGATCACAATAATTCTTTTACCCATTTATGTGCAAATTGACAGCATTTCAGTAATCAGTTTGGGGTGGTGCCTGTTCAGAAAACAAGCAATCCAAATCTGCTGCAGTTCTCAACATGATGACAGAAGAATCATGTTGACCTCAAGTCTGCAGCAAGTTCTCCTCTCTAGCTGCTCCTTGGCTGGCCTTGGGCACACAGCATCATTCATATTCCCTCCTGTGACCACCCAGCAAGGAGCTTACTGCCAGCACCCAAAAGAGACTGCATGACCACCTTGGCCCCAAAGATTAGACAGCATAAGAGGCAATAAATAAATATCTGAACCTCCTGGGAACAGGTTTTAAGATCCCTGGGTGTGTATGCACATGAACACACACACACTAAAGCTTACTGCACGTTCAATACCAAAAAGATCACATATGCCCTCTCAAGCAGTATTTGCTCTTTCCCTCTTGTAAATCCAACTTTCTTTCCTTCCAAAGCTGACTCTTGCCTCTTCCTCACAAGGGACAGCTCTCTCCTTCCTCAGCTAGGAAGAAAGGAGCTCATTGTATTCTTCTGGATTTCCACTGCTTGCTGTCTTTCATCATCCAGTCCAGCACACAAATCACAGCCCCACTCATTCAGAAGAAGATAGTTTCTTCCAGAGGTTTCTGGGATGTGCCAGGAACACAGAGATGAGAGATCCCACGTGACAGACATCTTGAGGGGAGTGTTTACATCATAATTGTCTGTATTCTATGATTTCTTAAAGTAGAGCAGCTCCTGTTCTCCAGATGGATCTGCAGAGATGATATCCATTGTGTCTTCTAGACTGTGGTTGTGTCAAAGTCTGGCAACAGCATGAAGAAGGTTTGGTTTTCCAATGCAAAAAGAGAGATGCTCCATAGCTTGATATTACAGGGATCAGCACAGCAGGAGAGCAAGATGTGAATCTAACCTAGGGGAACTGACTTCTGATCATGACATCTTTTGGAGGTATGACAACAGAAGAGATGTCCCTCTGGTCTAACCAAGCATAACCAATCTTTTGTTTTTAGGAGTCTGGGGAAACCAGCCAGACAGTAGTGCTGTGACAGCCGAAGTGCTTGAGAAGAGAAGGCTGAAGGAAAGGTGACATCTAGAAAACGCAGCAGAACTGCATGGCACTTCATGTATCCTTTCTCTCCCCTTTTTTCACCACTTCCCCTGTTCTACTCCAGAGACTCAGCCACCCTTAGAGACCTGGTAAAAATTTGGTTCCAAGACGGAGGTTTAAAAGGAAGAATTTTGGCAAAGCCAAAGTTTCAGTACTTGATAATTAGAAAATTAATTCTAGCTCAAAAACACTCCCTGGATTTTCTTTAACTGCACAGCAACAGCTTCCATCAGTTTCCATTGCCTGCAGAGTAAATATGGCACTTCTCAGGCCAAGCCAATTTTCCAAGTAAACATTATTGAGCAACTGAACAATACCATTCTTAATAGAGAGAACTGATGAAAATGTGTGGGAAAACTATTCTTAAAATATTACACCAACATTTTCAAAATTTCCCCTTAAAAACAAACACACACAAAATGAGTCTTACAAATGGCCATATACATTTGGATAAAACTAAAAAAAAAAGAAAACTAAATGTTCAGTGACCACCAGAGGGCTTTGCATATATGTGAGAAATGACCAGCAGAAATTGATTCATACCAAAATGACTGTGTATTCTGAATACCAGGAAAGTCTTCCCATTCATTGCATTTCCTCCCGTGCAACTAAACAAACAAACAAACAAACAAAAAGAAGAAAAAACTGTTCTCAATGGTTTTTCTTGGAGAAAATGCCCATGAACACTGCCCTGGTAGTATGGCTGCTGTCTCCATGCCTTCACAGTCAAGACAAACCACCTCATCTTCACAGACCGAATATCAGAAAACAAGAGACATTTTAGAAAACATGAAGGGGTAGAAAGTGGAGCAGGGGGGAAATAAAGCAAATAAAGAGAAAAGAGAATGCTTCCTTGGGAGAGTATGAGTCGTGCAATATGCACAGCATTTGTCAACAATTCTCAAGGGTGCTGTATGTAGGCACACCCATTCACCAGCTGGCTGGGGGGAGATTGTGATCATAGACGCTCTGAATCTGGGAGAAGACATAGGTGATGGAATCATGGAATCATTTAGGTTGGAAAAAACTCAAGATCTTTCCCCAGCACAGCAGCACAGCAGCATTTAGACCCCATGCTGGATGCCAGCAGCAATAATCTCCATGAATAGCATAGAGTTCTTCTGGAGACAGTGGAATTGGGCTGGTTTCAGCAGGACCAACAGAAACAGCTCTTTTCCAGACCCAGGAGATACCTGCACTTTGCTGAAGCGAGTAATGTTGTTTGGTCTGGTTTGGGGTGGCTTTTATTTGACTCTTGCATCTTCCAAGGATACAAATTTACCCCCCGAAAAGCCCAAGGGATGTGTAACTAAATCAACCAATCTGGAAAAATAGAGAGTCATGCAGTACTACATGCTGCTTGGGAACCATGAGAGGATCAATGAGATGCTCCTAAGGGATTATGTCTTTTACCTCTCAGTGATTTCTGTGGTGATTCTGACACTCACTTAGAGGGGTGGCATCTAATCTTTAAACTGCTGACAACTGAGGTCTCAGGATGAAACTCAGCCACATGCTGAACAGCAAATATCCTTACTGGTACACATCCTACCAGCCGCTATGACGGAGGATAGTGAAAAGAGAACAAAATCACCTGAATTACCAAAATATGAGTATCGATCTAGTATCGATGCCCGACTCAGGATGGACAAAGACTCTAACAAGGCTGTTAGAAAGTGCATGTTTATTTCGGCGCCAAGCAACTGCATGAGATAGCTCCCTAATATGCAGCGCAAAAGCACAAATCAATACAAGAGCTATATATTTACAAAAGTCTTGAATATTCAAAATATAAGGATACATTCATAATATTGGTACCTCCCATTTCCTCGCTTCGTATGGTAAGTAGTTGAATACTAATTAAGCATGCATAGTTTGCCTTTTAATTTGGGTCAGTGGTCATGAAATTAGAGGAGAGGGCTGGGATGATGAAGTAAAACTCCTCTTCCTCTGTTTGAACTTTTTTGCCCTTTGGTTTTTGACAATACAAATTGCTTCTAACATTTGCTTGGTCCCTTCTGACATTTTTTCTTCAATAGGAAAATTAGTAACTGCCTACATTCCCATAGATCTATGAAGCAATGTTTTCTATTTCCCTATTGCAAGCACAGTTGAATAAGCATCTAAATGACCAATAATTGTTCAGTTGCATTCCAAACTTGTCTCAACTTAGTTCTCTAGTTAATCATTGACTTCAGTTGGGTCTGCTTACTAACTCTATTTTCTTTAAATTACTGAGTCTATTTTAACTGATTTCTATTAACTTTTTGTCTATGATTCTAATTTTTGAAACTCTGTGTTTCACACCATGGGAATGGCCAGTAACCAGGAGCCTCTACATTATCTGCTTAGTGAATGCTTAATGCTGTGCTTCCTCCCAACTTTTCCAACCAGAGCCATGCCCCTGTATCAGCTGGTAAGTGCCAAAATGTGGAGAAGACAGAGAAAGGGGAGTAGTTTGCATTATCATACTACCTTAGGCACACATATCTTTCCCGAATCTGATTTGTATCTAAATTACAGGTGCTGACCGTTAGATGTCCCGCAGTCCAGAGAAGGTGAGATTATTTCCATAGTATTGGATATTCCATAACCACCATTCATGTGAGTTGACTCCACTCTGTCTCATTTACTGCAAACTGTAGTACACTCATCTAGAAATCTTGCCAGAACTCAGCACTGGGCAAGGTTAAGGTACACACACTGCTACAAGTCTATAACCTGTGGGGCTACATGAATCAGCAGCACAGAGGAGTCTTCCAGTTTGATCTGCTTCAAAGCAAGTGTCTACCTGTACTTTCAAGAAAGGATTGAAGGCCCCACAAGGCAATAAACCCAGGAGGCATCTTGCATAGATAACCAGCAGATTTCTATTCTTAGAATGATTCTAGCATAAAATGCTCCCCAGTTTGTCTTGCTGATAAAGATAGTTCTTAAAACTGGACATGATGAAAGATGCCATCACAGAAGAAGTGCTATCTAGTATGCCCAAGGGGAGCACAATCAGTGTGTGTGAACACAGCATGTGTCACAGTGTATAAGCAAACAACAGCATTATGCTCATGAGCAATATCTCACTGAGAAGCTGAGCAATATCTCCTGAAGTAGCCAAGCTTCAGTTATGCACACTCAAGGGGCATGGAGACTCAAGGGATATGGAACATACTGATGACTGCATTTACCAGTGAGGACATTTTTGAAAATGTCTAAATGGCATAAATATTTAATTCCCTTTTTCAAATTTGAACAAGACCTGTGAGGTAACATTCATCATGTTAATATTAGGTCTCTAATAATCAGGCATCTGGGCAAAACTACTCATTTGGGTTCCCTCTATAGCAAAAAAGGGAGAAACAGAAACATCCAGAGGGCGATTCAGTGGGCCTGATCACAAAACAAACAAGAAGAGGGCAGTACTACTCGCTCAGTGCTCTGTGAGATGGAGGTATTTCTTGTTACAGCATGACCTCACTAGATCACGCTGTTGATTTATGTTTCTCTCCCTGACTGCAAAAGGACCCCAAATGACAAACTGTGCTTAAATGCTTAACTTTTCCATGAGTAAAGTTGAACAAGATGAATCCACCTTCCCTTTCTATCAGTGTGTTAAAATATTTCGCTATAAAAGAAACAGAAGCAGCTATTCTAGAAAAGAGGTTTCAAGAGATTCTAAAAAAAATCCTCCCTTTAGTGGTTTTGAAAATGAAATGAGAATAATAGATATTTCAACTGTTCTGGCATGAAAAGGTGTTAACAGTATGGCACTTTTATAGAACTCTGAGATGACAAGACTGATTTTCCTGAAGCAATTCTTCAGTTTCATTTTGAAAATTCTCTGCAGAGGAAAAATCAGAAATACTGCTTTTCATTCCCACTTGCCAGGAAAGATGTCAAGAAGCCCATCAACATTGATAAAGCCAGAGCTTCCAAGCCCCAGAAAATTAAAAACCTACAGTCATCACTATCACAGCACAACAGCAGCTCCTTAGGAGGAATTATTATGCAAACCCACTGTTGAACTGGGCTGTTTGTTTACATATGAGACACAGCAGACACCTTGCAACAAGCAAGAAGAGCCAATGCTAACTAATTTACCCTAAGGAGGTGAGAGCAGTGGTCAGCAGGCTGAATTCAACCATGGAGGTCTCCAGGAAATGCCACAAGCAACACTAGCAGAACAGAAGCAGACATAGGATGGCCATATGTCCCAGCAGAACCAATCTGCAGCTCCTGAGTACTCCTGGGTGCACCTATCCATCTCCCATAAAACTCTTAGGAAAGTCTTGCTTTGCCTTCATTTTGTAGAAAAAGAAAGGTTTCTTGCTGGAAACAGCAAATCTGTAATTATGGTAACTAGAAGCAGGAACAGCTTAAAGAATGGCTGCTTGAAAGACAGTGTAAAATGCCTCTCAGCAACAAGCAAGGTTTACCCTGGAAGGAAGGGAAGAAACTTGTCCCTCTGGATGCTTTCCCTGCAGCCAAGGTTGCACAGAAAGGGGTTAAAGAAAACCAGTCGTTCAGTGTGTCAGGTAGTGCCTCGGGGGCATGGCTGGGAGCTGGAGAGCAGAGGACAGGTGAAAGGGACAGCAGCACAGTGCTCCTCTATTGCCACGTGTCCTGACTCCCAACAATCCGGTCTGAGGTCTAGGCTAGTCTGCCCTCATGCTCCTGACAGCGAGGGAGCCAAAGAGCACCTAAAGGCAGGGCTTCAGTTGGTGTTGAAGTCTACCCCTGACAGAACCACCTCCTGTGTGCTGAAATTTGGCTCTCTCCTCATGGAGATGTACCCAGATTTTTGCTACGAGTGTAGCAAAATGACAGGAAAAAAGCCTTCCAACATCTCATATTATTGAAATGGGAAAAGAGAGTGGTTATAGCTTCTTTTAGTTAGTCCTGGATTTTCTTGTGGACGACATTGGTTTTTAATGAAAAATGGATGCTTACATGACAATTCATACTCTTACCCTTCCACAACACATCCACATGGATCCACTGTGCCACACATCTCCAGTCTAAACCTACATTCCCTTCTGCCCCTGTACAGCCATCAAGGCAAATAAATGTGCCAGAAACACTGGACTCCCTCCTTATGCCCTTTCAGAGGAGCATCTGACCTGAAGAGCCAAATGCTGTTTCCCTTAAATATCCCTCTTCCTAGCAGTGCCCAGCACCTCTCCAGTGTCATTGTCCACTCTACCCTACAACACAGAGCAGCTGAGTGTCCTTCAGAGGGGACACAAAGGGTGTATGAAAACACCTTCCTGGCTTCAACAGTTCAGCACCAGAGGTTTCTGCCTGTACCAAAGAGCCAATACTCCTCACTTCTCTCTCTTCCACCTACTTCCTAGAGAAAAACTCCATATGCCGCTGCAAAGTTAGGACTGATACTGCATAGAAAGAAGAGTCAGAGGGACAGCACACATGGCCAAATGTGTGCCACCACTCAGGTGCTGCTTCACTCTTCTAACAGAGAATGAATAAAGCCACTACAGAGCAGCCAGTGTGGCCAAGACAGGTGTCCTACAGCACAGTCCCCATGTCACAGCTCTTGTTGCAGCACCCTGCTGGCTGGGACAGTGTCTCCAGCCCCTGCCAGCGGAGGTGACAACAGGTAGGAAACCATGACAGACTGCCATGTCCCCGCTCTGTTCCCATTCTCTCGTCCCTGAAATCCAACCTGGTGCATCCTGGGGGAAGCCCCATCTGCTTCTCATTCCAGACCATGTCATGTCATAATTATTCCTAATTATGCCTCATTTAGCTTGATAGGTACCAGATTGAGAAGGACAGCCTAGTGAGAGAGCGCTCTCGGCTGGCCCGGGTAAGTGTGAAGCAGGGATGACTGGAGGGACGGGAGCGGCACCGGGCGGGGCGGGGCCGCGCACGACTCCGTACTCAGCGCCGCTCGGTAGGGGGCGCCCGCCGGCCCGGTGAGCCCCGCGCGGCCCCGGCGGCGGCGGGAGGCGTGCGCCCGCCCCCAGCCCCGCCCAGCGGCCCCCGCGCTGAGGGGCTGCCCTGGGCCCCGGACCTTTGTCCGCCCTGAGCCTCACCGGAGCCCGCCCAGCCCCAGGGGTCCGCGGATCCGGCTGCCGGTTGGAGCTCAGAGTCGCAGAGTACGCTGGGTTGGAAGGGACCTACAAGGGTCGTTGAGTCCAACTCCTGGCCTGCACAGCACCATCCCCAAGAGTCACAACCCGTGCCTGAGAGCATTGTCCAAACGCTCCCTGAGCTCTGTCAGGCTGGTGCTGTGACCACTTCCCTGGGGAGCCTGTGCCAGTGCCCAAACACCCTCTGGGTGAAGAACCTGTTTCTAACATCCAACCTAAACCTCCCCTGACACAACTTCAGTCCATTCCCTCGTGTCCTGTCACTGGTCACCACAGAGAAGAGATCAGTGCCTGCCCCTCCTCTTACCCTCACAACGAAGTTATAACTGCAGTGAGGTCTCTCCTCATGCTCCTACAGGCTGAACAGAACAAGTGACCTCAGCCACTCCTCATACACCTTCCTCTCAAGGCCCTTCATCATCTTCATTGCCATCGTTTGGATGCTCTCTTAGTATCTTTTTTATTGTGGTGCTCAAAACTGCACACAGCTCTTGCGATGAGGCCAACCAGTGCACAGCAGAAGGGACAATCCCTTTCCTTGCCCAGCTGGCAATGCTGTGCCTGATGCTCCCCACGACATGGTTGGCCCTCCTGGCTGCCAGGGCACTGCTGGCTCATGTTCAACTTGCCATGAAGAAGGACCCCCAGGTCCCTTTCCATGGCACTGCTTTCCAGCATCTCATTCCCCAGTCTGTATGTACCATACCAACAAGGTTCCTCCATCCCTGGGGCACCAGTCCTGCACTGCAAGGGGTATTTGCAACTGATCACTACAAAATTGACACTACAAAAATAATATTGCCCAGACACTGGTCAGAGTCACAACATGTTAGGGCTCACATGTTCCTCCATCCCAGCTGAAAGCCTACATAAGTGTTTTTTAACAGGTGTGTGCTTGTCATCCTGCAGGAAAGCTCTGCTCCCTGTTTTTCCACACAGCAACATCACCTGTGAACACCTGGACAAGAGCAGCATCCTGACTGATGCACCAGAACACATGCTGAGTGCCAGGCATCTGATCCTCCATGACAGGTACTGGGAATCATGGGTCCCCACCACAGACCCTGGCCACTCTCTACCCCTTTATTCATCAGCCATAGGTCAAGGCTGACATGTCACCTGCTGACATGTGGGTCCAGCAACAAGTAAAGTGCAGGAAGGTACAAAAATGTCAGGTATGTTGACCAATGGAAGTTTGTTTTCAAGGGACACTCACTGCTCTGCATGTCTCTGGGGCCCATGCTGCAGTAATCAGTGAAGAGGGAAAGGAAACTGTCTAACAGTAGTATCTCTGTGACCTAGGCAGAGAGACATTTTCACAAAACATGTTAGGTCAGGAGGGAATTAGCCAGCATAGGGGCAAAACATGAAGTGGCATCCTCACATGCACTGCTCGCTTTCTGAAAAAAAAACCCACAACTTTTTTGTTTGGGTCTGAGCTCCTGCAGCTAAAATGGCTGTTGGGTGAGCCAGCACTGCACTGTAGTCAGCTGCAAGCTGCATCTCTGTGGTGATGCAGGCATTGCATCTGCAAAGCTGCTAGCCGTCCCCTCTGCCTCTTTGCCCTCCTCAGGAACCACCTCCCAAAAAGCTCACCAGGGCAGCAGGCCTTCATTGTGCCTGTCCTTACAGCTTACGGCTGTTCTGCTGCAGGGGGATGGGGTCGAATTCTGGAGGGAGAGAGGGAGGCAAAGCCGCCTGCAATGCAATCAAGCGGCTGCTGTGGGAAGAAGCCGGGCAGCAAAGGAAGGATGATTTACTGACGCAAGCTAAGCCAATATAAACACTTACGATACAGGTGCCTGTGCTCTCAGATATTGCCTGACTTAATTAAATTGTTTTGTAAACTGATTTAGTTAAATCTGTATAAAACTGGTGTTTAAACAAGCCCAAACAGTGGTTAAAATGTTGTTAATAAAACATATCACCATAAAACAAATATATATTACCAAGGCTTCCTTTTTGCTGACAGGACATATCCTCTCTCTATTTCTTTTTCCCTCTGTTCTTTTCTTTAGAGGTTGTACATTCTGTTGTGCCATGACTGTCTCTTTCTTTCTATACTGTCCAAAAATAGGGTTGTCTCCATTCAAAAGTCTGCAAGTCCACCTCTAGCGTTTCTCACTGTTGTGTAAAGTAGAGCTGGGGAGACATTTATTTATTTTTATATAACCTTCAATAAGATTCAACCCAGAGCAATATTTTAAAGCAGATTTTAAGCAAAGTATTTATTCTGGATCCAGCCTGACCCCTTTCATTCTTTCCAAACTGACCTATCTTACAGTTTGGAGTTATTTAATCACTCTGAAAAGATGTTCCCATTTTTCTTGTTTTCAGCAAGGTCACTTTTTTTAGCAATGTTAGTATTTTTTTTTGGTGTTTTTAAGTCCTATTCCAAAATCACCCAAACCAAAATTTATGTGTCCAAAATTAACTTTCAAAATACCAGTATCTTCTCTCAAACTTGCCTCAAATGCCCAATTAGTTTGGTGTTGGGGAAGATGAAATAAGAAAGCCTTATAAATATGATTACCTAGTAAAACATGCTGAGAATGTAGAAACTATAAGTAAGACTGAAATGAAGACAAGCTTTGAGATGCCAAACCGCAGTTACTGAACAACTAGAAAACAATGGCATGGCTGCCTGCAGTAATCCCCCCTTTGATTAAACAATACCCTCTGCTTGCAGACAGGTCCAAGGGTCAGAGCAGACCCCACCAACCTAGCAGAGGGTCCAAAAAGCAGCTTTTAGAGTTTAAAATATAACACTGTATGGTAATGCAATAGTTCTCATAGGCTGTATGCAAATGTTATAAGATTTGTAGTTTGTTCTAGATTGGTTAATGAAAATTAGAATATTCAACACAGAAGATGATTTATTGTATTGTAAGCGACAAGCTCGCTCTCTTCTCTTCTCTCTTAGACCTTCGCTCTCAACTCTCTTAGATCCCCGCTCTTAGCTCTTCTCGTCTCTCTGACCTGCTCCGAGCTGCGTCTGGCAGCTCTCAGCACGTCTCTTATATCAACGTTCTTTTACAATAAACCTCATGCTCTACAACTCGACTTCAGAGATCTCTCGTCTGTCCCAGCCGTCTGAAACCGACCCTAAAACTCCACAGTTTGGTGTCCGCCACCAAATCCCCTTCATTTTTTTAAACAAATGCATGACAGAGTTATAAAAAATAGTAAGACAAAATTACTGTACCCCTAGTAGAAGTCAACAAAAATAGGACTAGCATAAGTCAACTTGTCCCTAGACACATCTCTTTTTGTGATCTTTGATTCATTCAGAAGAGAAATTTTGGCAAGTGCTTCCAGGATCCAGCTGTTTGCACACCTGCATGATGCACTGGAGCCATCGTTCCCTTGGGGAGGCAGGTGAGGGGTGGCTGGAGCAGCCACGCTAAGTAGCAGGAGTTGTCACTGATGAAAATTAAGAAAAAAGGGACACATTTGAAAAAAGGCAACAGGGGGGCAGGAGACAGCAAACTTCATGTATTAGGTGGGCAGCTCTGAAGGAGTTAGGGGGGATAGACAGAAGCAAGGTGGGCTGGGGCTGGTCTGTGGAAGGGATCGGAGGAAGCCTCTGCACAGGTAGGGAAGCAGGAACCAGTTAATCTCTGAGACTGCAATGTAAGAACTATGGGCTCTGGAATGAAAGGGGCCAGAATGCTGAGTTGGACTCAGTGGCTGGAGGACGCATCCCTAAGTGGAACTCTAGCTTGGTGGGCATCCACTGTCTGCTACTCAGTCCTGGGTTAGTCAGAAGGGGTCAAAATCTAGGAAGTGACCTATGCTGCAGGAAGTGATATACCTTCCTTCCTGGGAGAGAGAGCCTGTAGCTAGGTAGTTTTAAGGATTGATGCGTAGGTGAACCAATTAAGATGATCTGCCTTTGAGGAAAGAACCATATATAAGCAAAGACCCTCTGAGCCTCTTGCTCTTTTGGCCTGCTGCTGTGTAGAGAAGAGCATCTCCCTGCCTCTCTCCTGGGTAAGGCCCTGTCCCCACCACCCCCCCCACTCCTTCCACAGGAGCGGGGGGGGGGGGAAGGGAGGTTTAGGGCAGCCATGCTGCTGCAGCTGGGCATGGGGGAGGAACCAGATGGAATTTTCAGCAGATACAGCTCAGCTGACATGCCAGCTACAAAAGACAGGGCCAGGCCCCTGCTCTGGGCCAGGCAAGGACCGGGCCGGACTCCATCCAGTTCGGGCCAGGCCCTGCCCTGTCACCCCGGGCCCAGATGGCCCCACCAGGCTGAGCCAGCTTCGCAGAGCCAGGCCACAGAGACTCTGAGTGCTTCTGCCATCCAACTCAGACCTTTTCAAACAGCCCAGCAGAGAGCACGTGATCGTCACACTGCTGGAGAGAGAGAGAGAGATTAACTCTATCCATGCCTGGACTAAACTTGCAGACACCCATCCTTCCTTGCACAGAGAGAGGAACGAGTGAAGACATCTACATAAATGCAGAATAGAGACTTTACAGTCAGTGAGGAAAGCAGAACCGATGCCTAGAGGGAGGAGCATGAGAAGTGTTTCGAGAGTGAAGCTGAAAATTCTTTTGGGGAACCATGGTTGGGGACTGAGCTAATAAATTCCCTGTAATATATGAAGACATAGTCCAAAGGGGGGATGTGAGGTTCTAATTGCAGCCAATGAACTGAAATACCTGGGTAAAGGCAAGTAGGTGTTGAAATAAGTACAGCCTGATGAGAAACTTGAACCAAGAGAGAGGAGAGGCTGTGACCCAGAGCCCTGGTCCCAGGGGGAATGCCAGAGAACTTGTGTTGTCAGGAGAACCTGTGTTGCTCAGCACAGAAGAAGGGATTTTCTTTGTTGTTGCAATTGAACTGTGCATCCTTAAAACAGGTACCCTGTGGACTGTTCATAACCCACCATAGTGGCTGTGGGAAGGCTACTGGTGTGGGAGGGATCCACCATTAAGCTGATCTTTCTTCTGGGCAGCGGCTGGTGGTGAGGCAGAAGACCCATAAAAAACTGTATTTTTCTTACAGAAAATCCATGGTTGTGTACAAAAAGAGACTTCTCTCCCTAAATGAACTGAAATGAGAGCTATTTCAGAGGTGGTAAACTCACTGGAGGTTGAAGTGTTGTTGTCTTTTGTGTGTTGTCAGGGAGAAAGAAATGGAGGGGTGGTCTGAGGAGTTTGTTCTGGTTTTTTCTTGGTTTTTTTCCTCTGCCTTAGGTATATTAATAAAGTTTCTTTATACTTTATAAGGTTTGAGCCTGCTTTGCCTACTCCTAATCCTCATCTTACAGCAAACATCAGGTAAATTTGGGTAAGTGTGCTGGCATTTGGCCAGAACCTCAAATAGGTGAACTGGAACCACTACATACTCCTACAGTCAAACTGCACCCAGAGGCAGCTGCCCTCTTGCCCAGAGAGCAGCCTGGCCTCCTACCCCGTGCCTCACAGTTCTGCTGATTTATACCCTAGAAGCCAGGCAGCCACAGAGAACAGCTGCACAGCATGTCAGTACCTCAGAGGAGCAGAGGCAAGCCCCCACGACTTCACATTGCTGATGTCTCAAGAGCCCAGACCCTCCCCTGAGGAAAATGGTGTGCATACAAAATCTCATGGGAGAGGTTGTAACCCATGCTCTCCCATCTGTCCCAAATTCTTGCTCTTTCTCAGTCCCATAGCCCTTTTTTGCTGCAAGACAAAGGCGCAGACTGGCTGGGGTACCAGCACAGGGGTTGGCTTCTAAAAGCTGTGTTAGGAAGGGAACTCTGCTCCAAAGGACACATTCAGAGTAATCCCTGTGTACATTTGGCAGGGATCGTAATCCACAACCACCCAGCCTGGTGATATCACTGGTGACCTCAAGAGTAGACAGTCCAAGCCAGGATTTGTGATTGTTTACCTTGACATCCATTTGGATACACTCCAAGTGTAGACAAGTGATTTAGATGCCCAGATTATTTGCCCTCGTGGCAGCAATGCACAAATACAACTACTGGGAATATTAGAGATATTCCATCTGCTTAAATTGCTCCCCTTTTCCTGCCAGCTCTGGTAACCATGATGATGGGGATTTAAGCCCCAGTGCTACTAACTGTGACTGGCACCAGTGTGATGATATTTCCCGTGGGACCATCCTCCCAGTTCTGTGCAGTCCATCTCTGCTCATCTCATCACAGCGGTAGTCTCATCTCTGCTGGTAGGGCCCCACTCCTCATTCCCCATCAACAGTCCCCACCAGCTCCTGTGCAAGGCACTAGATAAAACTGTAGCAGAAAGATGGCTCTTGCCTCTTTAATTGGCTGTTTAACCAAACAGATAGTACAGATCATGAGACAAAACAGCAGACAACAGAAGGAATTAGAGGAATTGTAGATCTTAGTTGTCTTCGTACAATTGCAAGTTCTTATGCTAGTTTTATTCACACTTTGAAATGTCACCTCTTTGGGCTGTGGCCAAAAATATTAAGTCCCAGTCCACAGTGGAAAAGGAGGCTTCAACTAAAAGTATTTTTACTAAGCTTTAACTAAACCATTTGTTATCAGTAATTGCTACAAAATAAGAGGCACTGTTCAGCCCTGCATCTTTGGTAGGAAATGCTAGAAGTAATTATGAGTTTAGAGTGCAATTGCATAATAGTTTAATCTCAAGCACTTTCCTTCATGGTAGACAATTCTGTTGTTAAGATGTGATCTCAGAGTGTGTTTAACACTTTTGTCTCCCTGTGTCATTTGGACCTGGAGAGCAAAGTCTTCCAGGACTTTGAGTGCTCAGTGTTGTGGTTCTGTTCCCCAGAAAGAAGGCACCTCCCAAAGCACATCCTTGCCTCGTGAACAACATTTTCCATGGATTCTTGGGGAATTCCACCAATTCTGAATCCATTAGAACCTTTTCCTAGCACAAGTTAGGGGTTTCCTAAACAAATAAAGAGACAGCTCAACCTGACTCCTATTTGAGAGCACAGATAAGGAAACAGCAGAGACTAATCTCCCTGGGAGGAAGCCACATGTGTTTACTGTGCTATTGCAATCTTAAGCCTTTCAGCAGTGCACACACTGGGGTCTCGTAATCTTCCCCTCTGACCCTACTCCTGGAGTGGGTCAATTGCAGTAGATTATGGGAAGTTAGTGATGGTGGTTGATGACTGATTTTAGAGCATGTGTTCCCAAACTACCAAAGAGGAACAATTTGATTCATAGGGAACCCCTCCTTTTATTTTTCTCTTTCTGCAGCATGCCCAACACTCATTAAGATTGGTTGTTGAATATCTGCACTCTTGTCATCCCACCTCAGTATCTCAGCTATGAGATGCAGCTCCTCTTCTAATTCCTGGCAGTCAAATGCAGTAAACCTGGGCATTCTCTCATGCCTTTGGGTGTACTAGCTTATCCTTTTGGAGGGTCAGAGGATGCCTTCAGAGCTGTCCAAACCCCTGCTGCACTCAAATAAATTGTCTTTTTCTTTTCTTTCTTTTTTTCAATCATCTAGAAAACACTGTTTGCCTTCTAGGGCTGACAGTTATTCCCACACACTCAGAAGCAACAAAACAGAAACAGACTACATCCTTTGTAGTCAGCTTTAGCACGTAAGGGCAGAGGTACCCAAAGCTGTCCTTCTGCAGGGAAAGAATGGAGGCTAGCTGTGACTGGGGAGTGTGCTCATAATAATTTCATCTGAAATGCAGCCCACGAGTTCTGATGGGATGTAACATGATGGCCACCAACATAAGACCTTTTTGCTAGGCTTTTCAAAAGGTTTTCACAAGCTGAGTTACCTGTGGACTGCAAGGGAGGAGCTGCAGTGGAACATACTTTTGTTATAAATAAAAGTGGGAAATTCGTGCTCAAATATGTAATATCGAAATATATAGTAAAAAAAGTTTAGTTGTAACCAATTTTAGAACAAGCAGAGCCTGCCCAAGAAAAGAATTATGGCCTCGCCCAGGGAACTGATTTACATGTCAAAGACAGCATTACAGAGAACGGTGGCACATCGGAAAAGCATTCAGCCAACTCCTGATATCTACATTTCCAAGGAGAACTTCCCGGCAGAGCTGATGACAGAACTGATCGACCATCTCCGAAAATCCCATCCCAGCTCAGGTGTTAACGACCAGATCGGACCAGGATAAGGAACATCATGAACCATCAGATAACACCCCGGATAGTGAAAAATCAATCAAGCGCAGGATGCATTTTGTCCACCTCAGTTTCATGAATAGCATGCTTCATGAATATGCTGAGTGACAGAAACAATACCCAAAATCCGGACTTTATAGTCAAAACTGTATATAAACCAGCTGTTGGAAGCAGTCAGGGTGAACAGAGGGAGGTCGGATGCGATAGAGGTCAGACCTGCGTTCACCCAGTGCCAACCCCGGGCTTGGCACTGTCTCCCTTTTTGATCGTGGCATTGCATGTTCGAAGCTCTCGGACACGAAATAAATTTTATATTTGTTTTACTATAAATTAGGCATATTTATTTATAACACTTTGTTTAGAGTGAACTGTAGGACATGCAAGGAAACAGGCAGCTGCATAGCATAGTGAGGACCATCTCCTCAAAGCTTGACTGTTCCTAGATCTCTTCATTCATCTGTTATGCAATTCAACAACCAAGACTCCAATATGCAAGTGCAGCCCAGCACTATGCAATGAAGCAAGCAGACTGTGGTTGTAGGTTTCACAGCAGAGACTGCAAGGCATTGAATCTACAGAGATGAAAATCATTGCTGTGAAAGCACATTTCATCACTTTCTTTCCATGAGTGGAAAAGCTTACACCTCCTTCCTTCTCACCCCCGATACCCCAAAAGACATTCAATTGCACTGTGTAACAGGGAAAAACTTAATCTGCAAGACAGGTCCACAGCAGCAGGACTTCTCCTTTGCCCTTGGGGAGAGCTTTTGGGCACAGGCAATGGAACTTTGTATCACACAAAGCTAATTGCTGATTCGGAGTTAGATTGTCACAGAAAGCCATTAAATGACAGAGACAATGAATAAGAGGGAAGGATGGCAAAGAGTCTGTTTAGATGGAAGAACAATTTTGTGAGTTCTTTTTTGTTTACATTTTGAAGAATAAGAGCATTGCACTTCCAGCATATGATGGATGGTAAATGCTGAAGGGCCAAGCAGAGCAAAAAAAGGGGAAAGGCCCTGAAAACCTTCAACACATTATTGAAATACGAGAAGGAAAAGGTTTTGTTTCCATGGCAACACATCCTATGGTGCTTCTGGTGGAGCAATCTACCACAGATAGAGGACTTTCCCTGTTAGGTATTCCAGTGAAGTGAAAGATAATTAGAGAGACCCCTTTCCTCAACTGGGTGCATTTGTAAATTTTCTACTTGATGTGTATAAGTGCTCAGATGTTACACAGCCCCTGGAAATGGATGTCTCCATAGATGACGGAATGAGCTCTGAGAAAAGCGTAGGTACCTGTTGCAGACCAAATGTCTGTGAAGGTTTGGGTACATTGTGGTTTTTGCCCTTCCTCAATGCTGCTTTGCTGTATGAATATGGCCCGAGGTGTCAACAGAAACTTAAGAGTTAAAATCGTTCTTGACTGCAGGTTTTGGAATAAGAAGTTGCAGTTTTTCATCCAAGACAAAAGGACTTTTTTTCCAGCTGTCACCTCCTATTTCTCACGTACATGTATGTCAAAGCTGAGGTGCTCCATGGCAGCTGTTTTGCCACACCCGCATGGCATGAACGAATTCAAGAGAAAAAAAAAGGAACGTGAAACAGGAGAGAGAACTGAAGAGATAGAGAAAATACTGATATGAGAAGAACTGGAACAGGACTCCAAACATAGATTTCACCCTCCAACAAAGAGCATCATTGGATCATCACTTACTAAAAATGATGAGCTGTAACACTAAAACTTTCTGTCTATGGTATGGTGATGCTCAGGAGCACAGAGAGAGGCAGTTAAGCATATTGTAATCCAAGTGGGAAAGCGAAAGATTTAGGTATCTGTATTTTTCAGAGAGTGATGCCTGAAGGATTTTTTGCTTTTTCTTGTATATACTTTTTACACAGTTCTCTATATCCACAAGTATTAGCATGCATACTTGTAATGCTTTAGGTGTGATAATTTAGCCTGGTTTCTTGGTGTCCGGTAGGCCGGGAGACTAAACACCTCAGAAACTGTAGAGTTAGAAGACCAAACATTCTATTGTCGTAAGCACTCAAGGTCCCCTAGTAGGACAGATTCTGTAAACTAGAAGTTAGCCCACCCCAGCCCCCTTATTGGGCCTTCTTGTTAGATATGCTAATGTGTAAGGTCTTTAATTGTATACTCGATTGGGGGGTGGGAGGAGATTGTGACGAGTGTCACCTGGGTGAAGCAATGCATGGAATGGGATCCTATTAAAATACTGAGGTAAACGACCCCCAACCCTCTAACGGTGTCTAGTTTCTCATTTCCTAAGACCAGGGAAAAGGCATCAAGAGGAGGCAAAAATGAATTGCAAAAGCTTAAAATACCTTGTCTAAAGTTGCAATGAAAATTTGTTATGTAAGTGGTTGAACCTACAGCTCCTGACCTCCATCCAAATGTCTAATGATATAAATATCTCCAGAGTAATATCTCCAGGTGTTCAGTTGAAGAATTCTGCAGATGCAGCTCAGATGCCGAGACCCAGCATAATCGTACAGATGGAATAAATATAGTCAGCACAACAGCTCCATGGTCATGGAAACATGGCAGATGCTCCTCTGCCCACCATGGTTTCAGCAAAGACATTGTCTCCCCAAACTAGAAACAGCACTAACTAAACAAAACTTAAAAAAAACAAACAAAAAACCCCCACAAACAAACAAAAAGGAACAAACCCCAACCCAGCATCCCTCAGCCATCATAGCTTATCACACAGAGGAAGCAGGAGGACATTTGCCAGCTGGAAGGAAGATATCACTACAGTGATCAGCTCCACTGGGCTCACTTAAGGCAGCAACAACCACCCTGTCCTGTATTTTAAGGACCAGACTATGAAAGGACATGCTGGGGAAAATTTCTGTTGGACAGGTCTATCTGGTGTCCTTCCTCCTCCTTTTGACTCTAACTTTTGGGAAAAGAAATATGAAGTGGAGACAGAAGTGTGCTAATAGCTAGAGAAAACAAGTACCCGTGTTCTCAGATTCCAATGCCAGGATCAACAGCAGGGGAACAGGTTACAAAACTGTGCTCCAAGTGAGCAATCTTAGCACCTCTGGATGCTGAAGGGAAAAATGTACATAATTGTTAGGCCTGGACAGCAGTACCCTTTCTCTACTCCAGGGAAGGAGGTGGCAGTACATGCCAATCACAGCCTGAAGCTAGCAAAGCAGTTACAGAAAGCAGACCAGGCAGAGACCAGTGGCCATAGACAACATACTCCCATCATTCTCTGCAGTTTTGCCTTGCACTGCTTTCCCTCCTCCAGCCCTTCTTTTATCCCACCTAATCCAGTGCCACTGGCAGTGGCAACCATAACTGCTAAACACGTTGCATTTTGTCCATTGTGTTTTCATGTTCTGCCCCAGTCATCTATCATGGATTTCTCTTGTACACTCTTGGGACACACAGGATTTATATATCTACATCTGTGCATCCATGGGACTCTGGCTTTCTTTAGCCTCATGTCACTAATAGTCATTAAGGATAACATCAGATTAACAAAGAGGTAGATTTCTTTCCTTGATCAGGCTTCAGAAAAACAGGGTGGCCATTTCAGAAGAAGGGAATTGTATTTTGAGCCAAGCATGTCTTTTTTACTTCTCTTCCTTGCAGTACTCTCCATACAGAGGAAACCTTCAGGGTTTTCCTACAGGGCTCCTCTGCAGCTCTGCAAAGCTGCCAGAAGGTAGTCCTGGAGAAACATTTTCAGCAGCCCTTGGAAGGCTACAGGAGGGCTACAGTGACAGAGGGACACTCACAGCAATGTCAGAGTGCAGGTCTGTAGGCATGTAGACTTGACAAGTGTGATAGGATTGAATATCCCACAAGCAGCACAAAGAGCTCGTAAGTGATCAGCCTCACAGTTCAGATCTCCATGCTTAGGTATAGGTATCACATCCTCCTGGGCTCAACTTAGGGAGTTCACAGGTTGGAGTTCAGCATGCGGGACTCTGGAGGGGTGAAGCAGCAGCTGGAAAAGGTCTGAGGAGAGCTGGAGCACGGCTCCCCTGTGAACACCCCCCACAACATGGAGTCCCTCCCAGCCCAGCACTGAGGGCATTCCAACTGGCTGGCTTCAAGGCAACATGGCACTGTACTTCTCATCTATCAAGTACTAAATTATCCCTTTCCATTAATTATCCCTTTCCATTACTTCCTTTACCTCCAAAACTTCGAGAGGCATAAGGACCATCTGAATATCTGGTAGCTTTATGTAGCTCATAGGCTTCTCTGAATACAGCACTGGTTCTCTAGGTCCATCTCATGCTAGAGATGCCCCTTGCACTGGAGAAGCATCAGGAGTGGGAGTCAGTGTACAGCCTTGCACACAGCCTGCCCCAGGGGAAATAGGGTTTTAATCAGCTCCTCTTTGCTAGAGGAGCTGCACCCAGCCCATAATCATCTCTCCCAGTACAAGCTGGTAAGTGGGCAGAGAGCTCAGTGCCCTCTCCCTACTGTGAGGACCCCATCCACAGCTGTGCACCTAGATAAAGTGCCAACAAATTATGGAGGCGAGGCAGAAAATAATTCCTACAGTTCCATTTGCAAGATAAATTATAGCATCTGCTTCTGAATTCAAACGAGAGCAATGTTGCAGCCTTTCTAACCTGCTGCTCTTGCTGCACGGTCATCACCTTTTTCTGGCTGTTCTGGGAGCTTCTGTGAAAGGGAAACTTTAACAGACCTCAGATAGCTATTAGCAGATGCTTGTCTGGATTGCAATAGAGATCAAGACTTGTGTGGTTGCCCACAGCCTCAGAAAAACGGCCAAGGACTGAAATAAGATGACAGAGATGGTAGATCTGCTCTCACCTAGCAGTGCTGGAAGGATCAGCAGTCAGGTGTAGGAAGCAAAACAGGGAACCAAAGTCTCTCCGGTCTTCCATTAGCAAGCATAGTAAAAATGGTACTAATGTGCCAAGGAAAAGTGACTCAAATGTGTCTTGCCTGTGTCATGTCCTCAAGCTGGGAAATCCTCTTTGTGTACCTGCCATGCATTGCCGGAATGCACCAGGCATTTAAGTCCCTTAAATCACAAAATCTTCGTTAATATTTTGATGTGGCCTGGGATTAGGCTATGGCTCACCTATACATGGCTGACGGAGGCACAGACTAGCATATCTCCTTTGCAGTATATGTCTGTCTCTTGCTCTTTCTCCTGTACCCTCCTTACCAGTAACACAGCTGCTAACTCACTGTGAAACCTGAGTTTCTCACCTACAACTGGACCCCCGTTCCTACTGGAATAAAGTAGGGAACAAGATGCTAATCCCCTTCATAGGGATAATAACCCCCAGGGTATGTGCCTGATGAGCTGGTCAGCTGGTGTCCCTCAGAAGATAAGCAAGTGGAGAATCAATCCAACCCTCCACGGTAAACACACTTTCAGAGTCTGACACCTCTGCTCTGACTTGGATATCTCCAAGAGTAGTATGAATTGTACTTTGGAGTTCCCCATGTCTGTGTCTTGGCCACTGGAGTTACAGAAGATGTGTCCCCCCTTTCCTCAGTAAATGATTGGATTAACCTCTCTGATGAACAAGGATGATACAAGAACTGCTGTGTGGGTTGAGGCATGTTGTGATAAGTCGTGGTTCACACCAGGCTTTCAGTTGTGCCTGAGCCACTCTGGCAGAGCTGCCCAGTGCTGGTCCTCTCATGGTCAGTGCCTCCTGCCAGGAAAGAGTAGAGAGACAGCAGCCAGCGCTGCCATGCTGCAGGGCACTCCTCATGGTGCTCCTGCTGCCACTGGCCTTCCCTCCAAGAGCCCATCTGCTCATTTTCCTCCCTCCCTCCCTCCCTCCCTCTCATCTTATGCAAAGCAGCTCATTAGTCCGATTAGCAGCCAAGCACCATTTCTGATTGTTCATCAGCGATTCCTTTGTTGCCCTCCATCACTCCTGTTGAGCCTCATTAGTGCTGCTAGGAAGCAGAGGAGCTGGTGGGATATTTATAGGAAGGGTGGGGTGTTCTTTACACTTTATTGCTGTCTAATATCCCTTCTCCACTCATGACCTCTCTCCTTACCCCAGCCCTCCCTCAAAAGCCTTCTCTTAATATGGAGCTTATCCAGGGGGTACACAGAGACAGGAAAAGACTAGTCTGATGGTTTTGAGTCAGGGAAATGAGAAAGACAAGCTGGAGGTACGCAGAGGCTCAGTCCTGGGTCAGGAGTGTACAAACCTACATAGGACAGGGTTCCTGGACCAGAGGGTTGAGTCTGTGCCCCTGTGCACACACACATCAGGTGGGGTATCTGTGTTAGCGTAGGAGAACACATAATCACAGAATGATTATATGGGTGCTTTATTGAAGGGCCCTGGGAACCAGGGGTCGTCGGACCTCAAATCAGGCTCCGCCTGGGGTTCAAAAAAATGGTTATATTTATACTACAACCAGCCTATGATCATCAGTTAATCATTAATTCAACACTACTCTCTTGGATACATTGTTTTCACTCAAGCATGAGTTTCAGCTTCTATACTGTTGCTATTGCATATATTGCTTTTACCCAAACATAAGTTTCAGCCCCCCTTTCCTACTACCCTCTAACATTTCTCAGGATTATTGCAACTGATTTATTATTCTTACTTATATTCACTAAGCAATCATCTCATTAATCTTGCCATAAGCAATTGTTACAGAAAAAGCACACAAGTACGGTTCCCATAACTACACTTTAACCTAACAAAGACAACACCTAAGGCCTACTGTAGCGGGGAACGCAACAGCCTACCTTAAGGCCTACGAGGCCTGTCATTCCCACAACCTAAAACTACTACAAACCCAAAATCATTTTGACCCCTATGCTATCATCTGTAGCAGCCCACAAATGAATACAAAGGGATCATTATGTGCACACAGCATTGTTGGGGAGCTAGATGCCCCAGCTACAGGCACAGCTGGGCATGCAGGACCTGTTTCAGGGGTTGGGTGTGAATGCATTTCCATGCAGGACACCCACTTCTCTGCCTATAAGCTGATGGAGAGCTGTACCATGCTCCCAACAGCTCCAGAGGGAGCAACTGCCTTGGTTAGTTATAAAAATATCCTTTCATGCAGCACTTAATTATGGAGGCAACTAGACAAAGACTAATCATTCATTCTAATACAGGGGAGAATAATCATTCTGACAGCAGGAGATACTTGGCTTCTTTGGGAGGAGAACAGAGTGTGAGGAGGAGGAGGAGGAGGCTGAAGAAAAACTACAGGACAGGGAAGGGAGAAGAAAGGAGGAACAAAATCCTAAATCAGCTACCCAGTACAGACATCTTTATGACTTCATAAATGGAATATGCTTATGTCGGCAATCTTTCCCAGCATCACGAGGAAACCTCTTCCTAGTCCAAGCCTGAGGCCCTGATAATGCCAGAAGTCAAACCAGGTGACATTTTAATATAATTTTTCATCTCAAGATTGCATCTTCCTTCCAAAGGGTCCCAAAGTGTTTTTATAACCTTTCCAGGTACATAATTCATGTCTCATGGCTGTGGCGGTAGTCCAGGCACCTAAGCAGCGTGAAACCCTTTCCCCCCTGAGAAGGCTTTGGATAAAGGAGCCCAGGGTCTAAGACCCCCTGGGGTGGAGTTCAGAGTGGATAGCCCCAAAGAGAGGCTGAGCGTCAAGAGGGCTGGCTGCCCTCTCATATTTTGCCTAGCCATCTGGCACTCTCCTGCCTGTTATCCCCTTGTTCCAGAATGTTCGTTGTTATTCAGTTCATAATTGTTGTATTCCCCTGTCAGTCTCTCCCTCTCATCCCTTCTTCCTTCCCCCTTGGCCCCTGTCCCTTTTGTCCCTCCCTGGTTCCTCCCCTGTTCCCCTTCATGATTGGTTGTTGCCCTCAGAATAAAGTCTGATGTACGCTGAGCACCGAGGTCTTTGACTCAGACACACAGACTGCTGTTAACCTTGTCATTACTCTGTGTCTATTACTCCGGGTGAAAGATCCCTCCCTATAGCAGCTCTCTGGCTCCGTGGCTACAGCTTGGCTGCCTTTGCAGGAGGCACAGCCTGCAGCCAGAGATCATTGGTCTCGACTGCAGTGAACCTGGTCAGGGACACTCGCAGTAACTGCCGTTGGACTGCTGACCGGACCCTTGTGGTCAGCTGTCCAGCCCGCGCACAAGCGACACATGGCACTGAAATGGAGTATGTTCCTGAGAAGGATGAGCCACCTCCACCACTGTGCAGGAATGTAGTTGTTTTAATTCAACTATTTGAGTTCTTTGGGTAAACGCCAGCACACTTACCAAAATTACTTGATTTTTCTTATGAGATAAGGATTAATAGTAGGCAAAGTAGGTTTATACTTTAAGGAATATAAAAAGAATTTATTAATAGACTTAAAATAGGAGTAATAATAATCAGGAATCAGAACAAAACCTTTAGAACACCTTCCCCCCCCCGCCCCAACCTCTTCATTTCTTTCCCACTGATCACACAAAAGGCAACACTTCAACTTGTAGTTAAATTACCACCTCTGGAACAGTTCTTTTCTCAGTTCATGTAGGGAGAGAAGTTTTCTCTTGCTCTATTATGTTGATTCTCCATAGGAAATATAGTTCCTATGGTTGTCAGCCTCTCACCAAGCAACCGCCCAGAGGAAAGGATTTGCTTGGTCTGGAAACCCTTCCCACTTCAGTAGCTTTCCCAGGGCTACTACAAATGGACATATGATGGTCATTGAGGTACTTTTTTGAGGATGAACACTTCTACTACAGTGGCAACAACATCCCCTTTTCTCCTTATTGGCAACACAAGTCTTCTTCTATTATTCCCGGGGCAAGGAAACGACATCCCCTTTTCTCCTTATTGGCAACACAAGTCTTCTTCTATTATTCCCGGGGCAAGGAATTTTTACACAAGAGTCTTAGTCCACTGCTTATACCTAGAATATTACATCCTCCCTTTTTTCGCTCTTTTAGACCATTGTTCATATATTACAGGGTATATTATAGTCGAGTTTATCAACATGTCTTTACAAAAGAATTTTCATCTGCAAGGCACTCCTCATCTCCTCCTCTGAATATAGGCTTGGCTACGTTCATTAACTTGGGGTCTTTATATTGTACCTGTTGTAAGTGTCTTCATTCCTTTTCTTTCTGTATGGGGGAAAATGGATGTTTTCAAGTCCCATCCTGATATTGAAAGAAAACAATTAATTTGTCTTTCGGCTGGGCAATGGTCACCTGACCTCCTCCCACGTTAAGTGTAGTATGCTCAGCGTTTGAGCTGAGGGAGGGGTTCATCTGTGCCATTCTCCATCCAAGCCGCGTCTGGGTTGCAGGGAGCCCAGCGGGGGCCGCATCAAAGCTATAAAAGGGTCGGCCCAAGCTTTCTCTCGCGTTGGACTGCACTGCAGGGAGCTGGCCCGGGCCGGCCAAGCTGAGTCACCTCAGTCTGGGGCAAGAAGGCAAAGCCTCTCGGCTCAGGCGGAGCTGAGCAAAGTTCACCTGACTTTCCTTGTCCACAGCTGCCATGAGGGACTCAAAGGCTAGCACGGGCTTCCTCCCCCCTCCTCCTCCGCGCCATCTTGGCCAGCAGCCCAGGCCACGTGGCTTGGCCAGACTTCACCAGACGGCACAGAAGGGAGAGATCAACATCTCTTCTCAGTCTGCCAGAAGTCTAAAAGAGAGCTTCTCCGGGTTGTCCCTTGGTTTTATGAGTTCTGAAGGCGGAAACTGTAATACCTCCTTTTGGGTACGTCATTTCTGCATCACCCTCCTTCCTTCTGTACCAGGAGTTTTTGACTAAGGTTACCCCATGACAAGGAATTTTGGACAGAAAGCAGTGACATCTTCTGTGTCCCTCTTAAACCATGGAGTGTGCATGTGCATGTGTGTGAGGAGGGGTATTTCAAGGCAGGAGAATGCAACTGCAGAGTATGGAAGCTGGCCAGGAGCTCTAGCCAAGTCCTCATCTAATACGTAGGTTAGCACTGGGGAGCTGTAAGAAACAGCACTGGTGGTCCAGAGTGTGACAATCCTCCCTCTGCCTCCCTCATGGGTAACGTCTCTACAAGTGGTCAGACCTCTGTGTGGCTGGGGATGGCTCTTGAAAGGTTGCAAGCTGTGGTCCTGACATGGGTAGTCAGTCCTGATCAATCACCAAAAAATATGGTATTAATCCAAGTGTCTTGGACAAAATCCAGGTTTGGGAAATGGCATCACACACTTTTACATTCCCTCTTTTGGGCTTCAAGCAAGTCCAATGACTTTTCCCTTCAGAGCAGTGCCTTGCTGGGAACAGAGATGGCTCTGTTCCACTCTACTTCTCCCACAGTCCCTGAGTGTCTGCTCCATGCCCACAGCTGGCATGAGTGAAATGGATCCCCTGTTCAAGACAGTGTACCTATAAGGCTGTGTTATGCCCCGTGCTGTTCTGCACTGTGGCTGGTGAAACATTGCCCTGTACTACCCACTGTGATGAGCCTTCCTTACTCCCCACCAGGGATGCTGCTAGATGACAGACACGGGGCAGGGTTGGCCTTCACTCTGTCAGAAATGCTGCTCTGCTTTGTCCAGAAGACCTCACAGGAAGTCAGCATCCTCAACACATTATGAACAAAAGCCATGTGAGGATTAAAAAGAACCCTCTATCCCATACATCTGTCAGGAACTGACCCTTCCCTTCCTCAGCCAGTGGACTGCTGCAGTGCAGCCCAAAGCTGTTGGGGAACATCGGCACTCCTACACAAACAGAGCTGTCTTTCTGGCTCCCTTAGAAGGAACAGAGCTTTCCCTGCCCTCTGCAGCTGCAGGCCATCATGCATACAGTATTAAGTTTGTATCTCCTCTGCCTTCCTTGCTGCTGTATCTCTCCACTTCCAGCTAATTTAATTGACTGCGCTGGTGTCTTAGGTTACAATGGTATGTATTCTATCACCATGAGATGTTGGGGCCGGGTGGGGCAGTGCTCCTGGCTGGTCCCTGATGGCTCCGGAACATACTTTCTAATGGGCCAGCCCTCAGAGCCAGGCGGGGCACTTTGCTTTGCTCATTCCTAATGGCTGCAGTTAATGGGCCGTTGAGTCCCACTGATAAACTCGATCATCCCATTGTGAGATGCCCCGCCCAGGATGAGGAACCAGTGTATCCTTATCTGCATATAAACTAGAATTTGAAACACCACAAGTCAGCTTTTCCACTGGATTCCCAGAGGAAGACCAGACCCTTCTACACCACCACTGGACCTTCAGAGGAGAACTACACCTTTCACAGGATCACTGCTTCAACAGAACCACATCTATCACTCCCAGAGGACTGCAGCCACCTTCTAAGTGGACTACTACCAACACCCTGACCAACAGGGTGTCAGGTTGTATTCTGACTCTGTCAGTGTTTTTGTACTATTGCATTTTTCTATTAAATTGTAGTTCTGACTTTGAGTCTTTCACTGATTTGCTTTCAAACTACCACATTTTTGGCGCCCAACATGAGGCCAGGCCCTGAGGAAAGTCAGAATTACAATTTTGTGTTCTAGAAGCCACCTATTCACCATGATACTCAACATACTTACATAGGTCCTGTACCTTGCTCTATATATATTTCCGCAGCAGGGAACTACCTGCCCGTAGTAATGCTCCTGTGCAGGCCGGGGTATCGAGTAAAAATTGCTTTATTAGTTTACTATGTCTATTGCATGATAGCCTCCGAGGCAGTGAACACCATTCGGAATATATACTCAATGTTGTTTGCTTGTCCTGGTGTGGGCTGCTACATCTGGGGCCTCCTCAACAATCGCACCCAGCCCCTAGGGGAAAGAGTAGAGAGTGGTTTCTTTCAGCCTTTCAGACCTGACACAACAGTTTTTGAGAATATTGAGTTCCCTTTGGATGTCAAAGATGGTATAATCTTGCTGTTAGTTCTGCTTTGTCTTCTTTGTACAGCCTGCACTGTGTACACCATGCTTAGAGTCAGAACAATGCTTGATGCGGCACAGTATCCTCAGGATGAGGACAAGAAAAGCAGCAAAGCAACAGGCACCATATCTAAACAAACTGTCATAGAGGAAAAAGAGACCGAAAGAAATGACAGCATCTCCACACAAGCCATCACCAAGCCAGAACAGCCTAAGCCAGTAGCAGTTGCCCCCCTTCAGAAAAAGAAATCCAAGAGCAAATCAGCCCGCACAGCGACTGATGAGGAGGAGGCTGGACCTTCGCACCAAGCAGAAGAGACGGAGCCAGAGATCATCACTCGCTCTTTATCCCTGGGTGAGCTGCGTGACCTACGGAGGGAGTTCACCCGCCAGACAAATGAATCCATCCTGACCTGGCTGCTTCGCATCTGGGATGCTGCAGCCAATGACACCATGCTAGATGGAAGTGAGGCCAGGCAACTTGGATCCCTGACCCAGGATGTGGTCATTGACCAGGGGATCGGGAAAACCCAAGAAACTCTCAGCCTCTGGCGGCGACTGCTGGCAAGCGTAAGAGACAGATACCTTTGTAAAGAAGACCTCCAGGTGCACCGAGGAAAATGGAGCACAATGGAACAAGGTATCTGATGCCTGAGAGAATTGCTGTGCTGGAGATCATTTTCTCAGAAGATGAGAGATTCCCTAAGAACCCAGATGATGTCCAATGCACGTCACAGATGTGGTTGAGATTCGCACGGCTTGTACCAGAGATATACTCCCGTTACCTAGCAACACTGCAATGGAGGGAAAGAGTGGACAAGGTGGGAGTACTGGTCAACAAACTAAGAATTTATGAGGACACTGTCACTGCCCCATTTCGCACCCATATCTCATCTGTGGAAACACAGCTAGCTGAGCACGTCCAGAGCTTGGAAGAGAAACTCAGAAAGGAGCTGAAGCAAGAAATTCACCACATCTCGCCAGAACCAACAAGAGTCTCTGCTATTAGGAGCCAACATCCCCCAGCCAGAGAAAGAAAACACTCCACGAGGTAACCTCTGGTTTTTCCTTCAGGAGCATGGAGAAGACATGAGCAAGTGGGACAGAAAACCCACCTCTTCCTTAGCAGCCCGTGTATGTGAACTGAAAAGAGAAACAGCTACCACAAGAAGCCCACCTAGAGTCAACGCTGCTCCGGTCTCTTGTAGACAGAACTCTGAACAGTATAGAAATGATGATATGACCGATCCTCTTGAAGGGACCTCAAGAACATATTTACAGGAAGAGAGCAACGTGTACCACGATCAGGAATAGAGGGGCCCTGCCTCTAGCCAAGTAGAGGAAAGGGACAACCAGATCTATTGGACTGTGTGGATCCGATGGCCTGGCACATCTGACCCACACAGATATACGGCTTTGGTTGACACCGGCGCTCAATGTACCCTGATGCCTTCAAGGTACGTGGGAACAGAATCTATTTCTATTTCTGGGGTGACAGGAGGATCCCAGCAGCTGACTGTATTGGAAGCTGAAGTAAGTTTAACTGGGAATGAGTGGCAGAAACACCCCATCGTGACCGGCCCAGAGGCCCCATGCATCCTGGGCATAAACTATCTTAGAAATGGGTATTTCAGAGACCCAAAAGGACATCGTTGGGCTTTCGGGGTAGCCGCTGTAGAAACAGAAGACGTCCGACAGCTAAATACCTTGCCTGGTCTCTCAGACGACCCCTCTGCTGTGGGACAGCTGGAAGTTGAAGAACAGCAGGTACCAATCGCCACAGCGACAGTGCACCGACGGCAGTACCGCACAGACAGAGACTCTATGGTTCCCATCCACGAGATGATTCGTAAACTGGAGAGCCAAGGGGTGGTCAGCAAAGCTCATTCACCCTTTAACAGCCCCATATGGCCAGTGCATAAGTCCAGTGGAGAATGGAGACTGACAGTGGATTATCATGGCCTGAATGAGGTCACACCACCACTGAGTGCTGCTGTGCCAGACATGTTGTAACTTCAGTACAAACTGGAATCCAAGGCAGCAAAGTGGTACGTGACCATCGATATTGCCAATGCCTTTTTCTCCATTCCTCTGGCAGCAGAGTGCAGGCCTCAGTTTGCTTTCACCTGGAGGGGAGTGCAGTACACCTGGAACAGACTCCCCCAGGGGTGGAAGCACAGCCCCACCATCTGCCATGGCCTGATCCAGGCTGCAATGGAAAAGGCTGAGGCTCCAGAACATCTGCAGTACATCGACGACATCATTGTATGGGGGAACGCGGCAGAGGAAGTCTTTGAGAAAGGAAAGAAGATCATCCAGATTCTCCTAAGAGCTGGTTTTGCCATCAAGCCAAGTAAGGTTAAGGGACCCGCTCAAGAAATCCAGTTTTTAGGAGTCAAGTGGCAAGATAGACATTGCCAGATCCCGACAGAAATAGTCAACAAGATCACTGCTATGTCCCCACTGATGCCTTTTTCTGGTCTTAGGAAATAAAGGCTCAGACATGGTGAAAGGGTTGGGGGTTGTTTACCTCGGTATTTTAATAGGATCCCGTTCGATGGCGTCTGCCGTCCAGGTAGAACACGCCGCAAAAGCCCCGTCCCCCCAGTCGAGTATACAATTAAAGACTCTACACATTAGCATATCTACCAGGAGGGCCCAATAAGGGGCCTGGGTGGGCTAACTTCTAGTTTACAAAATCTGTCCTGCTAGGAGACCTTGAGGGCTCACGAAAACAGGGTGTTTGGTCTTCTAACTCTATGTGGCTTCAGGGGTGTTTAGTCTACTGGCCTACTAAACACCATGAAACCAGGCTAAACTATCACCTAAAGCATCACAAGTATGCATGCTAATACTTGTGAATATAGGGAACAGTGTAAGAAATATTCAGAGAAAAAGCAGAAAAAATCCTTCAGGCATCATTTCCCCCCTTTTAGAGACTAACAAGATTCTACTTTGTCTAGTCTCTACTCTACCTTACTCTATTCTACATTACCCACAGTATCGGTTTACACAACCGGCCGACATGCAGGCTACTATACAGATGATAACTACAATTACAACTACTATAAATGTTTCTTTTATCCAGGCCCAGTTTGGTAACCATGAGGTAAGTGTGTCAAAGATCTGGTCAAATTTTAAGGTGTCAATTTTGGAAGCTTAAAATGCCAATCAACGGTCAGTGACCACCCCCACCTAGAGGTGGCAACCGGATACAGAACCAGCAATTGTTCTTATTAAGAACTTTGGACACATTTTGGATTACAGCCTTGTGTAAATCATGGGACAAACCCTGAATCATAGTTACCATTTGGGCAGATAACAGACATGTAAAGGACAGTTTAAACCACATCCTCCTGATCTGTATCAGTCTTTGTTTTCTTGATGGTCTCGGGAGCCGAAGCCTTCTTCGCTCTGGAATAGTGGATCCATGGTCCCTTGCCAGCAACTTTGACTGCAGTGAGAGTGGTCAGCAAAACTTGGAAAGGCCCTTTCCACTTGGCTTACAAGGGGTCACCGTCCCACCACTTGATGTAGACCCAATCTCCGGGCTGGAACTGATGAGCAGGTGTGTCCAGTCCTATTGGCCTGGACAACACGACAAATCTCTGGAGCTTCTGCAAAGTGGAACTCAATGCCATTAAGTACTTCTGCAAATCAGCTTTACCCTTCACATGAATCTCTCCCGGGATATGTGGAGCCTGATAAGGCCTGCCATATAATATTTCATAGGGACTTATATTGTCCCTTCGCCTTGGCTGTATGCGGGTTCTCAGCAAGGCTATTGGCAGGGCTTGAACCCAGGTCATGGATGTTTCTTGACAAATTTTACAAATCTGGGTTTTGAGGGTTCCATTCGTACGCTCAACCTTGCCACTTGCCTGGGGCCTGTATGGTGTGTGCAGGTCCCAGGCAATTCCCAGAACCCTGCTGACTTCCCCAACTACTGTTGCAACAAAGTGAGTTCCCCTGTCTGATGACATTCCTAGAGAAACCCCAAATCTTGGAATTATATGATTCAGCAAGGCTTTCACTACTTCTCTTGCTGTGTTGGTGCGACAGGGGTAAGCTTCGGGCCATCCACTGAAGGTGTCAACCAGTACCAGTATATACTTACATCCCTCTTTGCGTGGCATCTCAGCAAAATCGATCTGCCAATAATCTCCCGGGAGATCTCCTGTTTTTGTCACCCCTAATACAACCCGTTTGCTCGTGTCAGGGTTGTTTTTACGACAGGTATCGCACTTGCTGGTTATAGATTGTATGATATCTGTCATCCCTCTCCCTATTACCACCTTTCTAAGATGTTTTAAAAGATTTTCTGTTCCCCAGTGAGTACTTTCATGCTCTCGCTGGGCTATTTCTCGAAGGAGGAAGGGTGGAACTACAGCCTGTCCCGTTGAGGTAACGGCCCATCCCCCTTCTTTGATCTCAGCCTTAAGGTGCTTGATTAATTTGTGATCCCCCTGATCATATTTTGGGGTAAACTCTGACAAATCTATTTCTTTCTGTGGTATCACTGCAAAAATGCCTTTTTCTGCAACCCCTCTTGCTGCTTCATCAGCGAAGCGATTTCCCAGTTCAGGGGCTTTCTTCCCTCTTTGATGGCCTTTGCAATGCATGATAGCTACTTCTGTTGGCTTCCAAATATTCTGCAGATGTGCAAGAATCTGTTCAGCATGCTTAATCTCATTACCTTGTGCAGTCAGCAGGACACGTTCCTTCCAGATAGCTCCATGGGCATGAACAACAATGAAGGCATATTTTGAATCAGTCCAGATGTTTACCTTCTTCCCCTCACTCAGCTCTAGAGCCCTTGTTAGTGCAATGAGTTCAGCTTTCTGTGATGATACATCTGGAGGCAAGGCTTTTGCCTCTATGACTTTATCTGTGGTGGTTACAGCATATCCCGTCATTCTCTTACCATTTCTCATGAAGCTGCTTCCATCGGTATACAGCTCCCAGTCTGGGCTCTTCAGGGGAATGTCCTTCAGGTCTGGTCTGCTAGAATAAGTCTCCTCTATTGTCTGTAGACAATCATGTTCAGGCATGCTGTCAAGTAATGTGGATGACAAAAACATTGCAGGGTTTACCACAGATGTTGTTTTCAGAGTAACATCATCCTGTTCCAGCAACACAGACTGATACTTCAGCATTCTGCTAGGGGATAGCCAGTGATTCCCCTTCTGTTCCAGCACAGTTATTACTGCATGGGGTACATACACGACAATGTGCTGCCCAAGGGAGAATTTACGGGCCTCCTGTATTAGGACAGTTGCTGCCACAGCTTTCAGGCATCCAGGCCACTCTTGACTAACATTGTCTAGCTGTTTTGAAAAGTAGGCTACAGCTCTTCGCTGGTCTCCAAGGTGCTGTGCTAGTACTCCCAGAGCAGCATTCAGTCACTCATATGTAAAGAGTTCAAAAGGCTTATTCAAATCCGGCAGCCCCAAGGCTGGGGCAGACATTAGGGAACGTTTCAACTGTTTGAAGGCAGCCCTTGCACTTTCTGTCCACATGATTGTTCCCTTTTCGGCTGCCTTAAGGACCTCATACAGAGGTTTTACCAGCAGTCCATAGTTTGATATCCATAGGCGACACCAACCTACCATTCCCAGGAAGGCTTGCATTTCTCTCACAGTGTGGGGCTCTGGAAGGCGACAGATAGCTTCCTTCCGTTCTTTGCTGAGTTGTCGGTGTCCACGGAAAATTTCCAGCCCCAGGTAAACTACTGTTTCCCTGGCAATCTGGGCCTTCTCTCTCGAGACCCGATAACCACTCTCGCCCAAAAAGTTCAACAGACTTACGGTTAGCTGGATACACTCATCTCGCGTTCTGGTTGCTACTAGGATGTCATCAACATACTGAAGAACAACTCCTCCTGGCTCCTGTTTCCTCCAGTCCTCCAGTTCTTTTGCCAGCTGGTTTCCAAATAGCGTGGGACTATTTTTGTAGCCTTGAACCAAGACTGTCCAGGTGAGCTGGGTCTTCCTTCCTGTTTCAGGGTTTTCCCACTCAAAGGCAAAAATTTCTTGGCTGTCCTTGTGCACAGGAATGCAGAAAAAGGCATCTTTAAGATCTAAAACAGTGAACCACTCTAATTTGTCTGTTAGTGTAGTCAAAAGTGTGTAAGGATTGGCTACAACTGGATGTATGTCCTCTGTTATTTTGTTAATCTCCCTTAGATCCTGCACTAATCGATAACTCTTACCATCTGCTTTCTTCACTGGTATAATTGGGGTGTTATACTTGGATTCACATTCCACTAGCAACCCAAATTTGAGAAACTTCTCAATTATGGGTGCTAGTCTTTTGCGACCTGCTAATTTCAGAGGGTATTGTTTTTGCCTTACTGGTGTAGCTCCTGCTTTGAGTGTAATACTTACAGGTTCAGCTCTTTTGGATCTCCCAGGGATATCATTGGCCCATACTATAGAACTGACAGCATCTTCTATTTCTTTGGGAATTCCTCCATGGCATTCCTGTATAAGAATAGCTGCTGCTTCTATGAATTTAGATTCAGGAATTATGACTTTTACCCCCCTGTCTCTGGAGAATTTAATTTCTGCTTCTAATTTCTCTAATAAATCTCTGCCCAATAATGGCATTGGTGAATTTGGCATATACAGGAACTGGTGTGTCACCCAGTGTTTTCCCAATTTGAATTTTAAAGGTTGGAAAAAAGGCCGTGTTTCACTTACCCCGGTAGCTCCCACTACATCCACAGTCTCTTGGCTCAGTTTACCTTTTAAAGTATTTAATACAGAATAGGTCGCCCCTGTGTCAACCAGAAATTCAACATCCTCATTTCCCAGCTTAACTATAACTGAAGCCTCCGGTGGGGGTGATGCCCTTGATTGCTGTCTATCATAATCCACAGCTAGTTCTGGAGCTGGGGGTGTCTTTTTTGTTCGTGCTGGACACTCATTTTTCCAGTGTCCCTTCTGCTTGCAAATGGCACATTGGTCCTCAGCTAGAGGAAAACGAGGTCCCCTCTTTGGTGAGTTGGATGACTTTCCCTCATTGTGGTTTTTCTTATGGTGGGGCTTATTCTGTTTGTCCTTATCTACTGAATCTCTGTTCTGATATACTTGCCAGGCTATTTCCAACATCTCACTTATATCCAGTAACCCCCTTTTTTGCAGTTTTTTCCTTATATCATCTGTTGACTGGCCCATAAAAATGTAAGCCAGCTGGTACTTCTGATCAGGTGCTTCGAAGTTCAGAGTTGTGTATTTCCGTGCAGCCTCTTTAAGCCTACTCAGAAACTCTGTAGGAGTCTCATTTGGATTTTGTTTGATCTCAAATAATTTAGAAAAATTCACTGCTTTAGGAAGGCCACATCTCAACCCATAAACCACCCATTTCTGAAACTGCTTTAATTTTGCCATTTGCTCAGGAACATTGGGATCCCAGCCAGGGTCAGCGAGTGGGTATGTCATTAGGCATCCCTTGGAGAGTTCCAGCTGCAATTTGGGCCTGTATAGCATCTATGGCAGCTTTATTAACCATCTCCCTTTCTGTGCTATCTAGTAATTCATCCAGCATCACATTCAAGTCTCCCTAATCAGGGTTTTGAGCCCTTATAGCCCTCTCTACCCGTATGGCTACTTTCTCTGGGTTGTCACTATCCTTTCCAACAGAGTCTTTCCACGTCTGCATCTCTGCAAGAGAGAATGGTGTCTTTATATAAATCACTCCCTGATTTCCCACAGCCTGTCACAGAGGCACTTCTAGAGCAGGCCCTTCCCTTCCCCCTTCATCTCTTTTTGATCTTGTGCGCCCTGCACTTGGACTAGCAACACTTATAGCTTCTTGGGCTATTTTTCCCCTCCTCCTGCCACCCTCCTCTCGGGGACCATCTGTATCCACATCATCCCATTCCGTTTTAATCCCAGCACTGGCAGAGTGGAGGAGGGGGAATCCGGGATGGTCGTCTCTGTCCCCCCTTTTGGAAAAGTAACTTGGATCAGGGACGTCCCACCCGCCTCTGGTCAGGGTAGCTTTGCCCCTCTCCCCGACGCTGGAAGAGCGGCGAAGCTGAGATCGAGGGTACCTCCACTCATCCCAGGCTCGGGCCAGGTCGGGTGGCAGGGGCCGGTTAGGCTCCGTTCCCGGTCCGCGCCCCCCCCAGGGGCGGTCAGGAGCCGGCAACAAGCCAGCCCCCTCTCCGCCCTCTCTGCCCCTTCGCCCGCCCCCTGTGTGGTCAGGGGGCTAATCGGCCTCAGCTTTCGGTCTGTGCCGGCCTCGTTGGCAGTCAGGGAGTGAGGGCCAGTCGGCCTCTGCCCCCGCCCTATGCCCGCCCCGTGGGCGGTCAGGTGGTAAGGGCCAGCCAGCCTCTTCCCCCACCCCGTGCCCACCCCATGGGCGGTCGGGTGGTAAGGACCAGCCGGCCTCTGCCCCCGCCCCGTGCCCGCCCCGTGGGTGGTCGGGTGGCAAGGGCCAGCCCGCCCCCTCCCCATGCCTTTCCCCGCCCCCAGAGTGGTCAGGGGGCGAGGGCCTGCTTGCCTCCGCCCCCACCCCACGCCCAGGCCCCCGATGGTCGGGGGGCCGGTCGCTCTCCGCCCCCGCCCCCGCGTTCAGAACGGGGGGGGAAGGAGGGGGAGGGGGGGGAGGGGGCAGTGGCGCTGGCACCGGCGGAGCCGGCGGAGCCGGTGGGGGTGGGGGAGGGGGTGAGGGTGCTGGCTGAGGAGCCTGTGGGGGTGGGGGTGGGGGTGAGGGTGCTGGCTGCAGAGCCGGTGGGGGTGGGGGATGGGGCGCCGGCTGCACGCCTCCATCGCCCGCCCCCAACTGCACCGGCTGTAATGGCGCCGGTGGCACGGGAGGTGATCCCCCCCTGCCCATACGCAAAGCTGGGGCCACCATGTCCATAACATCTGTTTCCTCCATTTCGTTAGTCACTAGCTGCCTTCTCCTCCTCCTCCTCACGTTTCCTTTCCCTTTTACAACCATCTCCAAACAGCCTTTCTGCACCTCATACGCCTCCTCTCTATTCAGTAATATGGTAAAAAGTTCTGCATATTTTAACTCATCAAACCTGCACAGAGCTCGCAATTCTACCATTAGCTCTGTGACTATTTCATTTTCTAGACTCCCAAAACGTGGCCACACCCTCTGTCCTCCTAATTTTAACGTCGGCCAGACCCGTGTACAGAGTCTTATCAGCTCCTGTGTGTCCAGGGGGGTCTTTCTTCCTGTTAAATATCACCAGTTTTTCAATACCAGACCTAATGGAGATTCTCCGGGGACTTGCACATTCTCCGAAAAATTACACCCCATTTTACTTATAAAAAGAGAAATCGGCCAGGAAAAAACTGTCTCTCTCTCTAGTGGTAACTGCTTAGAAACGAGCCTTAAACAGCCAAACTGCACGCACGAGAAAACTTCTTAAAGTTTTCTCAACCAGGACTCAAACCTGCGATTCCCAGCTTCGCAGTTTTCAGTTCAGCGCCTTAAGCCACTGAACCAACTTGCAGCTGTTATCCCACCTACTAACCTCCCGTGATTTAACTGGAGAGCGTCCTCTCCTTACCACGATTTTGCAGGAAGGGGGTTAATTTCCCCCCCTTTTAGGGGCCTCTCAGACCCCTCCTGCCCAACCTCCCAACCTACCTCCTGGTGCTAGCACAATACCGAAACACGTCTCCCCCGCTTTCACTCACCTCTTTCATGCTTTCAGGCGCTGGGTCCTAGAGCCCAGTCACAGCCTTGGACTGCCGCTTAAACCCCGTAGGTGCCAGTGAAGGGGCTAGGCGAGATATTCTCAGCCCAAAACTGCAACTCTTCGGGGTCTCTAGGGTCCCGGCGGAGTCGCCAATGACTGATGCCTTTTTCTGGTCTTAGGAAATAAAGGCTCAGACATGGTGAAAGGGTTGGGGGTTGTTTACCTCGGTATTTTAATAGGATCCCGTTCGATGGCTTCTGCCGTCCAGGTAGAACACGCCGCAAAAGCCCCATCCCCCCAGTCGAGTATACAATTAAAGACTGTACACATTAGCATATCTACCAGGAGGGCCCAATAAGGGGCCTGGGTGGGCTAACTTCTAGTTTACAAAATCTGTCCTGCTAGGAGACCTTGAGGGCTCACGAAAACAGGGTGTTTGGTCTTCTAACTCTATGTGGTTTCAGGGGTGTTTAGTCTACTGGCCTACTAAACACCATGAAACCAGGCTAAACTATAACCTAAAGCATGACAAGTATGCATGCTAATACTTGTGAATGTAGGGAACAGTGTAAGAAATATTCAGAGGAAAAGCAGAAAAAATCCTTCAGGCATCACCACCTATGAACAAGAAGGAAACCCAGGCTTTTCTAGGAGCTGTCGGGTTTTAGAGAATGCATATCCCAGAACACAGCACAATTGTAAGCCCTCTTTACCTCGTGACACGAAAAAGAAATGATTTCCAGTAGGGTCCTGAGCAACAACAAGCATTTGAACAAATTAAGCAGGAGATTGCCCATGCAGTAGCCCTTGGGCCAGTCAGAACAGGACAGGATGTGAAAAATGTGCTCTACACTGCGGCCGGGGAGTATGGTCCATCCTGGAGCCTGTGGCAGAAGGGACCTGAAGAGACTCAAAGACAACTGCTCGGGTTCTGGAGTCGGGGATACAAAGGATCTGAGGCCAGCTATACCCCAACGGAGAAAGAGATTCTTGCGGCTTATGAAGGAGTTCGAGCTGCCTCGGAAGTAATTGGCACCGAAGCACAGCTGCTTCTGGCACCCCGACTACCAGTGCTGGGTTGGATGTTCAAGGGGAGGGTTCCTTCCACACACCATGCTACCGACGCCACGTGGAGCAAGTGGATTGCGCTGATCACATAGGGAGCCTGGATAGGAAACCCTAATCGCCCTGAGATTCTGGAAATGATAACAAACTGGCCTGAAGGTGAGACTTTTGGGTTATCTTCTGAAGAAGAGGAGGGGCAAGTGACACGTGCTGAGGAAGCCCCACCATATAACGAGCTACCGGAGAGCGAAAGACGATATGCCCTCTTCACTGATGGTTCCTGCCGAATTGTGGGCTCTAACCAGAAGTGGAAAGCTGCTGTATGGAGCCCCACACGACGAGTTGCACAAGCTACTGAGGGAGAAGGTGGATGTAGTCAGGTCGCAAAGCTTAAAGCCGTCCAGCTGGCTTTGGATATTGCCGAGCAAGAGAAGTGGCCTCGGCTCTATCTCTACACTGACTCCTGGATGGTAGCTAACGCTTTGTGGGGTTGGTTGGATCGCTGGAGAAAGGCCAACTGGCAGCACAGAGGGATAGCCATCTGGGCTGCTAAGATTTGGCAGTACATTGCTACCCGTGTAGAGAGGCTGACTGTGAAGGTTTGACATGTGGATGCACACGTACCCAAGGGTCAGGCCAATGAAGAGCATCGTAACAATGAGCAGGTGGACCGAGCTGCCAAACTGAGAGTATCACAGGTGGATCTGGACTGGCAGCACAAGGGAGAATTATTTCTAGCTCGTTGGGCCCATGATGCCTCTGGTCATCAGGGACGAGATGCAACGTACCGATGGGCTCATGACCGAGGGGTGGACTTGACCATGGACAGCATCTCACAGGTCATCCATGGCTGCGAGACCTGCGCTATGATCAAGCAGGCCAAGCGGGTGAAGCCTCTGTGGTACGGTGGACAATGGTCGAAGTATAGGTATGGGGAAGCCTGGCAAGTTGACTACATCACCCTTCCCCAAACCCGCCAAGGCAAGCGCTACGTGCTGACCGTGGTGGAAGCAACCACTAGATGGTTGGAGACCTACCCTGTGCCTCATGCCACTGCCCGGAACACCATCCTGGGCCTTGAAAAGCAAGTCCTTTGGAGGCATGGCACCCCTGAGAGGATTGAGTCGGACAATGGGACCCATTTCAAGAATGGCCTTATAAACAGCTGGACTAGAGAACATGGCATCGAGTGGATATATCCTATCCCTATCATGCACCAGCTGCCGGGAAAGTTGAACGGTGCAACGGACTACTTAAGACCACCCTGAAGGCACTTGGCAGGGGGACCTTCAAAAATTGGGAAATGAACTATGCAAAGGCCACCTGGATGGTTAACACACAAGGCTCCATCAATAGAGCTGGTCCTGCCCAGTCTGAACCCTTGCACACAGTGGATGGAGATAGGGTCCCTGTGGTACACATGAGCGGTATTTTAGGAAAGATTGTTTCGATTAGTCCCACCTCAGACAAAGGCAAACCCATCCGTGGGGTTGTTTTTGCTCAAGGACCTGGTTACACTTGGTGGGTAATGCAGAAAGATGGGGAAACCCATTGTGTACCACAAAGAAACTTAATTTTAAGTGAGAACTGTGTGTAAAGTTTCATTGTATATGTATATATATATGTAAAGTTTAAAGGAGGTATTGGTTTGGGTATCACATAGATGGTGATAGAATAAGGGGTGGATAATGTCTTAGGTTACAATGGTATGTATTCTATCACCATGAGATGTTGGGGCCGGGTGGGGCAGTGCTCCTGGCTTGTCCCTGATGGCTCCGGAACATACTTTCTAATGGGCCAGCCCTCAGAGCCAGGTGGGGCACTTTGCTTTGCTCATTCCTAATGGCTGCAGTTAATGGGCCGTTGAGTCCCACTGATAAACTCGATCATCCCATTGTGAGATGCCCCGCCCAGGATGAGGAACCAGTGTATCCTTATCTGCATATAAACTAGAATTTGAAACACCACAAGTCAGCTTTTCCACTGGATTCCCAGAGGAAGACCAGACCCTTCTACACCACCACTGGACCTTCAGAGGAGAACTACACCTTTCACAGGATCACTGCTTCAACAGAACCACATCAATCACTCCCAGAGGACTGCAGCCACCTTCTAAGTGGACTACTACCAACACCCTGACCAACAGGGTGTCAGGTTGTATTCTGACTCTGTCAGTGTTTTTGTACTATTGCATTTTTCTATTAAATTGTAGTTCTGACTTTGAGTCTTTCACTGATTTGCTTTCAAACTACCACATCTGGTTATGAAGAATCATGGTTTCTAGGCACCAGGAGTAATATTTAGCATGATATTACCATTTTCACATCCCAGGGCTGTGCAAACATTAACTAATGCTAACTCTAATTAGCTGCAACTCACTGGAAAGTAGGTAAGGATGATATTAACCCCATTTTTATAGCTGGTGACACTAAGAAGGCTCAAGTTACTTGTCTCTGCTGTGAAAGTGATTCAGCTAAAGGACCAGGATAAAAATGGGAAAATATGTTTTCCAGGCTGTTTCACCATTCTGAGGGGTATTCTGGCCTCCCAGACAGCATGCATTTGACCCAGACATACCTCAGGAGCTGAGTACAGGATGCCTCAGTCCTGCCATGCCACGAGTCCCCCTCACAAGCACCTGTGCTTTGCTCAACCAGCTGAGAATCCCTCCCCTGTCTGGTGGGGCCCTTGCATGCTGCCATCTCCCCCAGAGCACCCAGCTGGCAAATGCAATGCCACCAGGGCCCAAGGAGGTTTCCCAAAGCCATAGTCATGCAGCACAGTACAGCAGAGACTTCCCCTTTCTCCCATTTTTCCACTTGAAAGTTGTTGAATGAAATGGCAAAAGACTTCACTGACAGTGCTAGAAGCTGTATTATGAGTGGAAAATGATGCTCTGAAGTCCTGCCATGGTCCAGTTAGCAAATGCTGGAGAATAAATGCAGTTTCTAAATGCTACAATTCTTTCTAAACAGAGTATGGCTTTTGTGAAGGGACATTTTTTTTTTAGATAATTAGTTCTTCTCCACTAAAATCCAAAGTTATCTAGAATTAGCATTTCGCACTCAGGAAAAGAGTCAGGGAAGTCCTTCCTTCTTCCTCCATTCTTGCTCCTCTGCCTCATAGTAGACCTTTCAGCAAGGTCATCAGAAATTGTCTGATGGACACTCTGCAAGATTGTTTTAGGAGAGGTTCCCCATGAGACAACTGCTAACTCATACAGATAGTTTGCCTCAAAATTCCCCCAAGCTGCTCCTATTAGCAGTAGTCCTCACCTTCACACTTCCCTGGTTCACCACACCCTGCTGCTGTAGCTTCCTGCCCAGAGGTGGCTGCACATTCCTTGAGGATGCATCCACTCATGCTCCCTTCACTGCATTGCTTGGAGGGGAGCCTGAGCTTTGAGCTGAGCTGTCCCCATATTTGCAGTATGAGAAGTTAGGGTTTCTCTCTTACACTCACCCTGTGAAAGTTTCCCTGATTAGTGTTGCATTTATAAGAACAGAAAGGTTGGGAAAATATCACAGCTAAAGTGATTGGTGAAAATAGCTTTGTCCAATGCCAGGAATGGGTGGGAAAAGGGGTCAAGGGTAGTGCTGGCTGAAGGTGTTGATTCCTGAGTGGAACAGGATGCCACCGCACAGTCTTCTTCCATTGTACCATTTTGCTACCATATAAAATCCAGATGCATGCAGTTCTGGGATATGGTAGGCAGTTTCAGTCCCTGCTTCCCAGGAGGGCAGTGTGGAGTCAGAGAACGCATGGAGAAGAGTGACTAAAACAGCCAAGTGTCCTGGTTTGAAGGACAGGTGTCTGTTAAGGAAGGCAGGAGCCTCCCTTGGAATGGGAAACTGTAACCCCTCTCCCTCCGAATTATTATAAAGGCTCTCAGGCAAAGATATGGGAATAGGAATAACAGTTCTTTACTACTATCTAAAACAAAGCTAACAAATAACAACAGCTATGGTGTTAACCAACAAACAGAACCAGAAACCCAGTGGCAGCCTGCTCGGCTTCAGGCACCTTTCCCTTTTGGTGCAGTTCCAGTCACAGCCTGCAGGGGGCACTCTAGGTGTGATGATTCCCTGGTGGCTGCAGGGGGCGCTCCGGCGTGATCTCAGGTAGCACACGGCAAATGGCAGCTGCCCGAGGCAGGGAGGGATGGAGGAGAGGCTTTGTTTCACAGACCCTCAGGGGGCAGCTGGTGTCGGTGCCACAGCAGGATCCCCGGACACAGCAAGATGGGACGGCAAGAGGTCCCGGCGTGCAGGGGGAGCCCAGTTACAGTGTAGCAAGAAACTCGGAGCGGCGTGGAGGAGCGGGGGAGAGGCAGGCTGGTGGCAGGCAGCTCGGCTCCCAATGGGGCAGAGGGAAAAAACTCACAGCAGACAGACCAGCAGCTCCGTGCTGGCTTCTCAGGGGGGCCATGGGTTCAGCAGACAGCAGCTCCAACCATCCGGCTCCAAGGGTCCCGAGCAAGAGAGTGACCCCCCCCCACCCTTGCTTTTTTTCAGTCTCCAAAATCTCGCGTTGTCAGGCCCTGCTTCTATGAGAATGATTCTGCCCCACCCTGCCAAGGAGAAAGGCCCTAGCCTTGGTGCTTTGTTCTCTTAAGTACTCAGCTATTGGCCCAGTCATTAGCAACCCATGGGAGAAAAATTCTTGAGGAAAAAAAACCCCAAAAATCTAAATCCAAACTCCAACATTCTCCACCCCGAATTTTTTCCCATGCAAACACCTTACATCAAAATTAAACCTTCAAAGTATATACATACATGCAGATACAGATACAAGCGCAGTGTCATAAGTAGTTCACCCTAAAACAAGATCTCCTTGAGGTATGCATTGGGTCTCTCCATCCCTTTATATCACCCACCAGGTGCAGCCTGGTCCCTGAGCAAAGACAACCCCCTGGATGGGATTGTCTTTACTTGAGGCAGAGTTAACCCAAACAGTCTTTCCCAGCATACCTCTCGTGTACTACTGGAACCTTATCTCCATCTGTTGTTCACAAGGGGTCAGAGTGGGCAGGCCCTGCTCAGTTGGAGGATCTTCGGGTGTTCACTAACCATGTGGCCTTTGCTAAATTAGTCTCCCAGTTCTTGAACGTCCCCCCACCCAGTGCTTTCAAGGTGGTTTTGAGCAGGCCATTGTACCGTTCAACTTTCCCAGCTGCTGGTGCATGATAAGGGATATGGTACACCTACTCGATGCCATGTTCCCTAGCCCAGGTGTTTATAAGGCTATTTTTGAAGTGAGTCCCATTGTCGGATTCAATTCTCTCGGGGGTAACATGTCTCCAAAGAACCTGTTTTTCGAGGCCCAGGATGGTGTTCCGGGCAGTGGCATGAGGCACAGGGTAGGTCTCCAGCCATCCTGTGGTGGCTTCCACCATTGTGAGAACGTAGCGCTTGCCTTGGCGGGTCTGGGGCAGTGTGATGTAATCAATCTGCCAAGCCTCTCCATACTTGTATTTGGACCACCGTCCGCCATACCATAGAGGCTTTACTCGCTTGGCTTGTTTGATCGCAGCACACGTCTCACAATCATGGATCACCTGGGAGATACTGTCCATGGTTAGGTCCACCCCTCGGTCTCGTGCCCACTTATAGGTGGCATCTCTGCCCTGGTGGCCTGAGGCATCATGGGCCCATCGGGCTAGGAACAGCTCCCCTTTGTGTTGCCAGTCTAAATCTATCTGTGCCACCTCAATCTTTGCGGCGTGATCTACTTGCTTGTTGTTCTGGTGTTCTTCGTTAGCTCGGCTCTTAGGGACATGGGCGTCTACATGGCGGACCTTTACGGGTAGCTTCTCTACCCGAGTGGCAATGTCTTTCCATTCATCAGCTGCCCAGATTGGTTTTCCTCTACGCTGCCAGTTGGCCTTTTTCCACCTTTCCAGCCAACCCTATAGAGCATTGGCTACCATCCACGAATCAGTGTAGAGATAGAGCTTTGGCCACTTCTCTCTCTCAGCAATGTCCAGGGCCAGCTGAACAGCTTTGAGTTCAGCAAATTGGCTCGACCCACCTTCTCCTTCAGTGGCTTCTGCAACTTGTCATGTGGGGCTCCACACAGCTGCTTTCCACTTCCGGTTCATCCCTATGATGCGACAGGAACCATCAGTGAAAAGGGCGTAGCACTTATCTTCATCTAGCAGTTGATTATATGGTGGAGCCTCTTCAGCCCGGGTCACTTGTTCTTGCTCCTCTTCATAAGTGAGACCAAAACTCTCACCTTCTGGTTAGTTCGTAATTATTTCTAGGATCCTAGGGCGGTTCGGATTTCTAATGCGGGCGCGCTGTGTGATAAGTGTGATCCACTTACTCCATGTGGCATCGGTGGCGTGGTGGGTAGAGGGAGCGTTTCCTTTGAACATCCACCTCAGCACTGGTAGTCGAGGTGCCAGGAGGAGTTGTGCTTCAGTGCCAATTACCTCTGAGGTGGCTTGAACTCTTTCATAGGCAGCCAAGATTTCTTTCTCTGTGGGGGGTGTAGTTGGCTTCGGACTCTCTGTAACTCCGGCTCTAGAATCCCAGCGGTCGGCCTCGAGTCTCTCCAGGCACCTTCTGCTAAAGGCTCCAGGACAAGCCCTTGTTCCCTGCTGCAGAGTAAAGCACATTCCTCACCTCTGGTCCCGTCCTTACTGGGCCAAGTGCTACCGCATGAGCGATCTCCTGCTTGATCTGGGCAAACGCTTGTTGCTGTTCAGGGCCCCAGTGAAAATCGTTCTTCTTGCGGGTGACCAGGTAGAGAGGGCTCACAATCTGGCTGTACTCTGGAATGTGCATCCTCCAAAAACTTATGGCCCCTAGGAAAGCTTGAGTTTCCTTTTTGTTAGTTGGAGGAGACATCGCAGTGATCTTATTGATGACCTCCGTGGGAATCTGGCGCCGTCCATCTTGCCATTTTACCCCCAAGAACTGGATCTCTCGAGTAGGTCCCTTGACTTTGCTTTTCTTGATGGCAAAACCGGCTTCCAGGAGGATCATGATGATCTTCTCTCCTTTCTCAAATACTTCTGCTGCCGTGTTCCCCCACACAATGATGTCATCGATGTATTGGAGATGCTCTGGAGCCTCACCTTTTTCCAGTGCAGCCTGGATCAGTCCATGGCAGATCGTGGGGCTGTGCCTCCACCCCTGGGGTAGCCGATTCCAGGTATATTGCACACCTCTCCAGGTGAAGGCGAACTGAGGCCTGCACTCCGCTGCCAGAGGGATGGAGAAAAACGCATTGGCGATGTCAATGGTGGCATACCATTTTGCTGCCTTGGACTCCAGCTCGTACTGGAGCTCCAGCATGTCTGGCACGGCAGCACTCAATGGTGGAGTCACTTCATTCAAGCCACGATAGTCCACACTCAATCTCCATTCCCCATCAGACTTGTGCACAGGCCAGATGGGGCTGTTGAAGGGTGAGTGGGCTTTACTGACCACTCCTTGGCTTTCCAGGTCGCGGATTATCTTGTGGATGGGGATCACGGCGTCTCGATTCGTCCGGTACTGCCGGCGGTGCACTGTCGAGGTGGCAATTGGCACTTGTTGCTCTTTTACTCTCAGGAGTCCCACTGCATTTGGATTTTCCGATAGTCCAGGCAAGGTGTTCAGTTGCCTGATGCTCTCTGCCTCCACAGCCGCTATTCCGAAAGCCCACCTGAGTCCCTTTGGGTCTTTGTAATAGCCATTCCGGAGGAAGTCTATGCTCAGAATACATGGGGCCTCTGGACCAGTCACAATGGGGTGTTTCTGCCACTCCTTCCCGGTCAGGCTCACCTCGGCTTCCAACAAAGTTAATTGCTGTGATCCCCCTGTCACCCCGGCAATAGAAACAGGTTCTGCCCCCACATGTCTCGATGGAACTAAGGTACACTGCGCACTAGTATCAACTAATGCTTCATATTTTTGTGGTTCTGATGTGCCAGGCCATCGGATCCACACTGTCCAAAAGACCCGGTTTTCCCGTGCCTCTTCCTGGCTAGAGGCAGGGCCCCTCTAGCTCTGGTTGTCATTTCTTTCTTGGGCGTACATGGTAGAGGTTCCCTCGAGGGGATCTAAGAGATCGTCCTCTCTTCTGTAATATCTGGCATCTCGGTCACGGGAGGCTGAGGCTACCTTCACTGTAGTAGACCCCCCGCCTCGGTTAGTATTTCCCTCCTTGAGTTGCTGTACCCGTGCTGCCAGGGCAGCAGTGGGTTTCCTATCCCACTTCCTCATGTCTTCTCCGTGATCACACAGGAAGAACCACAGCTCAGATCGTGGGGTGTACTCTCTCTCCCTGGCTGGGGGGCGCTGGGCTCTGACTTTGGGGCTTGTGACTCGCACTGGTGCCGCACTCATCAACCTCATCTCCTCCCTCACCTCCCTCATCATCTCTTCTCTGAGGTCTTTGACCACAGCAGAGACCTGAGCCTGCATTGGGCCACTGATCATACTATCATAATTCCTGAGGTTGGTGGCTATGGAGCCCACTGTCTCTCGGTTGTCATCAGCATTAATTGTTGCAATGAAGATGGTGTATTGGGAGGGCCCTAGCTTTGCCAGATTCCACAACATTTGTCCTGTACACTTGACCTTGTCGGGGTCATTATCATGTTGTCCATCCCTCCCAAAGAGTACTTCCAATATTGCCACCTCCTTCAGCTGTTGGATTCCCTCCTCAAGGGTCTTCCATGGTCTTCTATGATGATATTCCTGCATTCTCTCCCTGTTGACAAACCTCTCTCTTACACTTATTAAAAGCCGTTCCCAGAGAGACAGAGGCACGTCATCTCTTCCAAATACCTGATCAACCCTTGAGTCCTGGGACAAGGGTCCCAGCTGCCTTGCCTCAATACTATCCAGCTGCATGCCCATACCCATAAGGTCCCAGACCCGAAGTAACCAGGTTGTAAAAGGCTCACGACCCCGTCGCACAATGTCTTTTCGTAGATTACGGAGACTGTCATACCCCAGGGACTCAGTAGTTATTTCAATCTGTGGCCTCCCTACTGGTTGAGAGGGCCCTGCTTCCCCATCATTACTCACTGGCTGCTCTGGTTTGACCTTAGTCTTCCTCTTTTCCACAGGGGCAACTGCTACTGGCTGTGGCTGCCCCTCTGATCTGACTGGAGCCTGAGCGGTGATAGCGTCCCTGGGTTCCTCTGCTGCCTCATTAGACTCTCCCTCTTTGGGGTACGGGAAGGGTTTCCCACTAGCTGGGCAAGTGTATTCCTTCAGCACTTGGCTCATCTCGCGTATCTCTTTCACCAGGACTCCCACCCAGTCCGGGTGGGTTGTTTCTGAGGTGGGTTGTGGGACCGGGTCAGACTCTGTAGCAACATCCCTAGTGTCTGGGGCAATGTCAGGTTCTGGGATGGTGTCCCTAGTTTCTGGGGTCATGTCAGGTTCTGTGGCTACGTCCCTAGTTTCTGGGGCCATGTCAGGTTCTGTGGCAGCATCCCTAGTCTCTGGGGCCGTGTCAGGTTCTGTGGCAGCATCCCTAGTTTCCAGGGCCAGGTCAGTTTCTGTGGCAGCATCCCTAGTCTTTGGGGCCATGTCAGGTTCTGGGGCCTCATCCCTATTGTCTGGGGTAGATGTCAGAGTGGTTATCCAAGTCAGACTTCCTTTATCCCTGAATGCTAAATAGAGTAGGACTATCAGCAATGCCAGCCACTGTATGGTATCATTAGCATCTAGAGAAGATTTGAACCCCTCAAAGATTGGCGGGATAGGCCCAAAGAGCTGGGTGAAGGGTTTTGAGAACATTTCTTTTGGTGTCACTTCCTCGCAGTAGGTACCATTATTAAAGTAACCCTGAAAACATGTCATTAGTGTGTGGTAGCTGTGAATCCACATGCCTGCCTTCCAGAGGAAGTTGAAAATCCATGAATTCCTCACCTTATTGACCCATGACACAAACTGTATAACAGCCACTGTAGCCTTAGTTATAGGGCCCATGTTTAGATATGGGGCAGCAAATGGGAGAGAAACAGCTGTGACCACTTGCCATACGAACCGGAATAAGCTAGACCACATGGTGCAACCTAATGAGGTTCTTATATCCAGCACACAAAAACTGCGTTACTCAAGAACTGTTATCCTTCTTCCCCTCGATGCCCTCGTGCCCCACCGTTGGGCGCCAAAATCTGTCCTGGTTTGAAGGACAGGTGTCTGTTAAGGAAGGCAGGAGCCTCTCTTGGAATGGGAAACTGTAACCCCTCTCCCTCTGAATTATTATAAATTTGAAATCAAGAGGCTCTCAGGCAAAGATATGGGAATAGGAATAACAGTTCTTTACTAATATCTAAAACAAAGCTAACAAGTAACAACAACTATGGCATTAACCAACAAACAGAACCAGAAACCCAGTGGCAGCCTGCTTGGCTTCAGGCACCTTTCCCTTTGGTGCAGTTCCAGTCACAGCCTGCAGGGGCGCTCTGGGTGCGGTGATTCCCCGGTGCCTGCAGGGGGCGCTCCGGCGTGAGCTCAGGTAGCACACGGCGAATGGCGACTGCCTGAAGCACGGAGGGATGGAGGAGAGCCCTTGCTCCACAGACTCTCGGGAGGGGCAGCTGGTGTTGGTGCCACAGCAGGATCCCGGACACAGGGAGCTGGGACGGTAAGGGGTCTCCACGTGCAGGGAAAAACCCCGCTACAATGTAGCGGAGAAAAGCGGGCTGGTGGCAGGCAGGTCGGCTCCGGATGGGGCAGAGGGCAGAGACTCACAGCAGACAGACCGGCAGCTCCGTGCTGGCTTCTCAGGGGCCGTGGGTTCAGCAGACAGCAGCTCCGACCGTCCAGCTCTGAGGGTCCCGAGCAAGAGGGCGTGACCTCCCTCTGCCCTTGCTTTTCAGTCTCTCCAAATCTCGGGTTACCAGGCTCTGCTTCTGTGAGGGGCAATTTTGCCCCACCCTGCCACGGAGAAAGGCTCTAGCCTTGTGCTTTGTTTCTCTTAAGTACCCAGTCATTTGTGTCCTAGCAACCCATGGGAGAAAAATTCCTGAGGAAAAGAACTAGATCCAACCTTCAACACCAAGGGTTGGAGCAACCACTGTGGAAGGAGAGGGTAAAATGGCTGGTGTCTTTGCTTTGAGAGGAAGATATTAGGAATCTTTACAGACTCCCCAAGTCTGGTAGGTAAGGTGACAACAGAACTGCTGCTCACCAAATGCCATGGTGCTGGTGGGGTACACAGTGAAGGCACCGCTGAGAGCAGTTGGGCTCCCATGCTATTCCAAAATACCATCTCCTACAGGCACCATAGGGCATTAAGAGCTGAGTTATGGGGACCACTTTTCTGACTCAGTGCATCATTACATTTTCTGTCACACCTATGTCGTGCGCAGTGGGTGTGCTTTCATGTCAAGTCCTGCCTATACGGAGACATACCACACAAAATGAAAACCTGCAGGTGTCCAGTCCTGGTAAACCACCTACCACCTCCTACCCAGTCACACCTCAGTCTACACAGTGCGCAGGCAGCAGAACAGGCAAGATCCAGGCACCCTTCAAGCACTGACTCCTTTATACAGTCACCAACTGCTCCAATGTTAGCTACAGTTGTAGCCTCACACAGCAGGACTTGTGCTTGAAACCAACAGGGCTGTGGCTGAGCAGGAGGAATAAAGAAACCATTTCACATTCAGGTAGTATCCCCACTCTCTCTGTGAAAATGGGGTGGGGGGAAAGGTGCGCAGGGACTTCAGATACTGTTGTTACCCAGGCACCCTGAGGTGCTTAAGGACAGAAGGAAGGACAAAACTGCAGTCACTTCCAGCGTCCCTGGGAAGATGAACTTTTGGGTCCAGCCAGTAGCCACAAGCCATCTGTCAACTGACATGAAGGCTTTGCTTCTTGGTACTGCAGTAGCCCAACCCTGCTTTCCTCACTAAATATATTCAGTAAGCAGTGCTCAGTCTGACAGATGTCTTGCAGCTCACACATGAGTTAGAGCCAGAGTTTACAGGGAAATAAAGACAAAGAAGAATTTATATAATCTGTAGCGTTTCTCTCCATTCATAGCCTGCCTTCTTAATATTCCCTGCACACCTTTGCCTCAGCACTACAGCCTTGCATTAGGGCTTGTTCATTCAACATAGTATGTATAGTCTTTGATGACAGAAGACATCATATGTGGGAACAGGGGGTAGAGAAAGAAGCAGAGGACGAGAGAAAATTATCCTTTCTTCAGTTACATTCTTTATGGAGAGGAAAGCAGTGTCAAATTGAGGAGCTTTAAGAATTAATTTAACCACAGGTTTTGGAGCACACACACCTACCTTCACAAAGCTGCATGTGAATATTCCATATTTCTTTTGCAGAACATCTTTTAGGGTTTAACTCACACTGACTCCTTTGCTAGGAACTGGAGTGATCTGCTCTTGCACAAATCTCAACTAATGCAGATGAGTTGAATGAGAGATCTTATCAGGGGAGATGATTTTATTCTAAACCCCTGATTTCATTCACACTCATTCTTTCATGTCTGCATCTTCTCAGGCACCAACAGGTGTGTGCCAATGTGCTCCAGCTAGGACTTCTTCCAAAGATGGGGGCAGGGGACAAGATATAATGTGTCACCATATTTCTAGAGTTTGTCCCAGGCAGGTGGCCAGGCTGGATTTGTGTGGTAGTTTGAAAGCAAATCAGTGAGAGGCTCAAAGTCAGAACTACAATTTAATAGGAAAAAATGTAATAATACAAAAAACGCTGACAGAGTCAGAATACAACCTGACACCCTGTCGGTCAGGGTGTTGGTAGTAGTCCACTTAGAAGGTGGTTGCAGTCCTCTGGGAGTGATAGATGCGGTTCTGTTGAAGCAGTGATCCTGAGAAAGGTGTAGTTCTCCTCTGAAGGTCCAGTGGTGGTGTAGAAGGGTCTGGTCTTCCTCTGGGAATCCCGTGGAAAAAGCTCCCTATAGTGCTTCAAATCTCAGTTTATATGCAGATCGGGATACATTGGTTCCTCCCCCTGGGCGGGGCATCTCACAATGGGATGATGAGCCACTATCTGCAATGTTTGGGGTAAGTAAAGTGCTCCATCCGGCCCCAACGACTGGCCCATTAGCAAACCATTCTGCAGCCATCAGGAACACTGCCACGCCCGGCCCCAACATCCCACGAAGATGGTGATAGAATACATACCATTGTAACCTAAGACAGTTTGGATATGTCTTTTGTTCACTTTAAGGATTCACAGTGATAGTGATCTCGTCTCCTCACCCGGTTCCACCTTTCAGATTTATTAGCAAAGATTCTCTTCAGTTGCCTTGCTTGGATGTCTTTTATCTTACCTCATAATGGCATCAGTCTGTCTTCTGCATCATTCCCAGTCTGGGTGTTTTGAGAAGCTGCAAGATGTGGTGTGATCTTGATGATCTTCTAGCTTAGGTGTGATCAACAGCTGTCATTCCTGTTCTTCTGCAGTGTCCTCTGGTGCTGTTCATGCCAATTCATTCAACTCTCAATGTTTCTGTTAGATCTCTATGATATCTCTGGCTGAGGCATAGTCACAGCCCACACACCTTCCATCACTATGCCTGGAAGATCCTATCATAGAAGACAGACATTTTAAATGCATGGCATATTTAGCTGAAGTAAAGCTACTTCACTCACTGGTGATTCTTGTGTCTGTAAGAAGTATGTTTTGACTGCACAGTAACCTGCTACAGAGTCCATCAACATGACTTCAGTTACCAAGAGACATGTGGATGTGTAGAAAATCTGTCCCTTGGCTGGCCAGTGTCAAATCTGGACTATAGGTCAGAGTAATTGGAAAGAGGTGGAGGTGGGAAGGGGGAAGGGTAATCCATATTTGGCCAAGTAAAAATATCTGACAAGTTGATTTTTTTTTTCTGTTTGGCAGCTGGACTGAGCCCTGGCAGTGTGAGACATCTTACAAGTGAGACTGGGAAAGGTTTCTGGTGAGTTCAGTTTCCCAGAACTGCATCATTTTTGTCATTTGCCACTCAGGTCCCCTGGGCTTAATCAGAACTCTATTCCCCAGAGTGGTGTCCCACCAGGCATCCAGTAGCTTCTCATTACAGATAAATTCAGGATCATGCTGTGAGGGACTAAACAAGGTCCATATTTACTGACGTACTTGGGTGCCTGGGAGTTTCTGAAGATATCAGTATGACCCTGGCAGGCACCTACATACTGTTGTAAATCTTCTCCCAAGGACTTGCCGTGCACACAGTAGAAGCTGAGAGCAGGAATGAGATCACCACAGCTTCTTTCCACCCCTAGACCCTATCCAATAGCTGGAGCTGCCCTGGCAGCCATGGCAGTGCAGAGATGAGACTTCCTGAAAGATAGTTTTATTCCTCCACCCCTTAGGAAAGTTGCCTAACAGACCAGGATATCTGGGACAAATTTACTTGTATTGGATTTGGGTCCTTAAGTAGAGTCTCACATTGATGTCTGCACCACCGCGCCAGAGTTGCCATGTGCTGCACACAGCTCCTCTCCCTGAACACAAAGCTCCCTGTGCTCAGCCAGCCCCCAGCACTTCCCCACAAATCAAAACACAGAACCAGATCTGGACTGAAACTAGTGGTGGTTGTATGCAAGAGATTTTTATGAAAATGTGCTGTCAAATGGGAATGTGATGGTTTACCACTTGCAGATGAGATTGCTTGTATTTTAGCAGAGAAAAAAAGTCAGTGTTTGTGGCAATGCTTCAAAATTGCATATAATGTTGATGGATTTCTGTTTATTATTATTATTTTTGAGTTTTTTCAGATAGCATCACAGTTAAGGCTACAGTGTGTATGACTGTGAGGTGAAGTAAGTCAGGTCACTGACTCTGCCTGAGCAAGATCTAAATGACCTCCTGAGTTTCTTCCAACCTGAATCTACAGGTTTGCCCCCAAAACATAGTGATTGTTCTCAGTTTTAGAAGAACTACTCTCTGAATACTGAATTTATCACATGTATGGCAGAGTGATTTCTTTCTTTCTTTGCAGTAGCAATCCCTAAAAAAAAAAAATTAAAGCATCTTACTCAAAATAACGTTTAACCTGGAAGACATATAGGGGAACACACATGAAAAAAAGAGCTTAGATTCACAAACAAAAATAAATCAAAACCAGCAGCACCCAGGAACTTAAAGCAATTTTGAGGTTTTTTACAGAGTTGAGAACAAGTTAGCTCCCTTGTAATCACTAGAATGATAGGAGATGGCTGAAGTGGATCAAATACAATGCAGCTCTTTTGTAGGCAGTGAGCCTTTATCACTCCACCTACTCTCTCCGTTCACCATCACTGAGAGGAAATATATGGATTTTCCTTAGATAAGGAGAAGGGGTAACATTAGGAAACAGAGGATATGAATAAAAAGGCTGAGATAATTACATTTACAGCTAAGATCTCCTGGGAAGTATGGCAATGCAGAACTGATCGTATTCTGACTACCCTAACCTCTGTCAATGAGGAGCTTTGCACAGGTGTCCTGCTCTGTAGAGGAATAAATCAGAGCAGCTATGGCATTGAGGTTACTGCCTGTTCATCACAGTCAGTCACAAAAGCGTTGCTCAGTTTAGGGTCTACAGGATGCTTCAGCAAACTGTTACAAACTTAGGACCCATATTATGGCACCATTGTAATGTGGCATTAGAAGAGGTTAGACAGAGCATAAGTGCTGTCATTGTTGTGGATTTCTGCATTAAAACGTAATTTGTTAAACAAAATTCCCAGGTGATCCTAGGAGGCAGCATCCTTGCTTCCTCAGAGAAGGCCTAAAAATGGTTCAGACATCTAGCAGGAAAATTAATAAGCCCAGCAAATATCTTGAGCATGTAAGCAGAACACATCAAAGGTACCTGAAGCTCTGCAACTTTGTGATCTGCATCCTATCTTGAGCTATGATTGTCTCCAGAGATGTAGAGCAAGATATAAAAGGAAGAAAATTCAGTAAACAGGAGCAGTAAAGCCTTTCTAAGTTCTGACAACTGCAGAAACATTGTATATAAGCCTGACACAAGATAAATATAACAGAAACAGAGACCGAGTTCCCCCCCATTTGATAAGACAATGGAATGTATAGTTAAGTACTCATATTTCAAAGCTATTTCCTCTCTTCAGAAATGCACCTATTTAGTTACCGATATGCTTATCAAGCTTCTAACATAATATACTACTGAGTGGGGTTCAAACATTTCAGTGGTGAAGGTAAGAGCAGAAATAAAATGAGCCCTGGATCTTGACTGGACACCTTGCCAAAGATCCAGAAGGCTAGACATGATTTCAACACTTTAAAATCAGAATATTGCATACAGACATAGCTGCTTTCAGTTACCCCACCTTGGTTACAGAACATGTCACCCAGTTGTGGAGAGATGTTACTTTTCTGGCATAGCTTGATATCCACACAAATTAATCCCAAATTCATGTTGCAAATGGTGTCTCCAGCCCTGAAGCAGTGATTGGTAGAATGGCAGTAGCACTACACAGACTGTCAGGGTGTTGTGCATTGTAGGACAAAGAGATTCTGGACATTAGAAAGGGAAAAACTCTTCCTGGAACAACAGACACTGTGGGCTCCTCAATATCCACTCAGAACAGAGCAGCTCTGCTTTTACACTTCACTTGGAAGGTAGAATACATAACCTGAAAATGGAAGCTGAATGCATCTGAGATTCCAGGAAGAATGATATTTTCCAAAACTATATGTAGCCTGCTATACTAACTATGCGCTTGCTCAGCCTGAACTTGCAATTTAAATATGTTGAAATGGGCTAAGAACTGGGACAGGGAAAGAAACCAGGAAACCAGTCTCCAGCTGGTTTTTCCTGTCTTTGGACAGCATCCAGCACTGAAGGACTCTAATCTGGATTGTTAGATTTTGCTCCCCAGGCCTTTGACCATTACCATTCTGGTAAAAATCCCAAACAACATAGCAATAGCCCAGTGTTACTGTAAAGAAAAGGTTAGATAAGCAGCATGCAACGTCAACTGGAATTTGTGAGAAGAACCAGAATTAACCTCTATAGCACTGAAAAAAACATGAGGGTCTCTGTTCACATCTTTTCCAGAACTGCAGTGGCCCAAGCTCAGGTGATCCACTATGTGCCCACCATAGGATGGATACCCACTTAATTTTCCTTGAAAGGTCCACATCCATGCATTGATCAGGACAGATCTCCCTCTGTTACATACGCAAAAACAAGTCAGAAAGGCACATCTCTGTGCCAGGGACAATGGAAGTTGCAAAATATTAGGGGGCACAGATGTATACAGGGAGAAATGCTGAGAAAGAGAATTTGAGCAAAATATTTGCAGTCTATATGACTGGTTTTGGGTGGTGGATTGGAAAGGATGAAAAGGGACTCCCATGTGGGGATTTGTTGTCATCTCAAGGTGTGTAGTATATGCCAAGGCTGGGATAGAGTGAGGCTTATTGCAGCTCCCATGTACTTAATGATCAGCTGCGGAAAAAACTTAATGGCACAACAAGGAGATTCTCCTCTGCCTGTGGATTTTGTGAGCTCCAAACCTCTCTGAAAAATGAAAAGAAAAAAGCTAAAAGAGATTGGCCATCAAAGCTGAGCAGGGAGAGGTTTTTGACTCACATAAAGTATTAACTCCAGATTTGCACAGCAGCCTGTTGCACTCTTTGAGAGTACCACTGGGCAAGGAGAGAAAATTCTGTTCTGGAGATGATTTAAATACTTGTAATTCTATTGGTGGTGGGGTGTCCAATTTGGAACAAACCCTCAATTTTCACAGGAAGATATATCTTCTTAGCTTCAAGCAGGCCAACCAGTAGGCTGCCAATTGACCAAGAAAGCCTATCTCTGTGCAAGTGAAAGGTGATTTGCTGTTCGCTAGCTGTCGGTGTCCAGCCCGGATTCTGGACAGCCTCCAGCTGGCCACATTCCAGAAGTGTCCTTGTCTGTTACGTTCCCTGCTTTATCCCGCCCCGGTACCGGCGGCAGAGCGCTAGCGTGAACCTGGGAGGCCGTTCGCGTTCTGGAAGGCTTCCCCGGTGAGCCGACGATGGGCACCGCTAGTCCGCGCTCGGTCTGGGGAGATGTTGCCCTCAGAGCACGGCAAGATAGCAAAGAACTCCCAGAGAAGGAGGGCTCTTAGTGTGTGAATTCGGTAGGTTTATTACCCCCAAGGGAGCACAGGGACCAAGAGCCCAGAACAGCTCATTACATGGGTATTTAAGGGAGGAACAACATCCAATAAACTGAGGGCAAAGGGGCAATACAGGGGAGGGGCCGGGGTACATGGTCGAATGGGGTTTAGGGAGGGGAGGGGGAAGAGAGAACAACGAATGAACAATGGAGTGACAGGGAATTTCCCAGAACGGGGATACATAACAGACAAATCAAGGAACCAATAGCAGGAACTTGGGGTTCGTGGCTTGGTGGTCCAAACCACTGTCTCTGGCAGCTTCGGGGGGAAACTCTCTGTCTGTGGAACATGCCACTGGAAGTCCTCGTCTTTCCTGGTTCAGAACCACCGCTACACTTGTCCAAAGGAGCACTCTGGCAGCATCGCTTAGACACCAGCCAGTGAAGCTGCTCGCCCGGCAGGGTGACGCGCCAGGAGCGAGGAGCTGCGATCGCTAGCTGCTGAAGTAGAAATAAGGTGAGAGGGACTTCTGGTATGGATGAATTCTGTGTGGCTTTATTGCAGGAAGTCCAGCACAGAGGGAATCCAGGGACCAAAAGCCTTGAATACTCTCTGTGACCACCTTATGAGGGATATGTACTAACCAATCATCTGAGGATCCCAGGGAGGTACAAGGGCAGGGTCAGGGAGCCAGTCCAATGGATGGGGGAGAGGGGAGGAGGTAAGGGGTAACAGTGAATCAATCATCCAGTAACAGGTAACCTTCTAGAAGGGGGAAGATGATAGACACAACTAGTAACCAAGTAAGTTTGCCCTGGGCTAAGCCATGGACACTTCAGTCCCCGGGGGGAGCTTAGCAGTCTTGGAAGCCCTCCACCAAAGTCCTTTCTTCTCTTCTTGGGCTTCTGCTACCCCTGGAGTCTCGGAGGTAACTTCCACGGCTGCCACAATTTGCTGCTCAGGTGGGTGCAAGAGGAGAAAGGGATACCTCCCAGAGAGGCCAGGAACCAGACAAACTGTATGCCTGACCTGGCAGGCAGCCTCCATGAGGACACCCATTAAGATCAAAACTGTTCGATGGTCCTCAAAACGGAAAAATCCTGGAAGCAGAGAAACCAGTCTGACACAGCAGGACTTTTTTGAGTAGTAAGGAGCTACTGAGAAAGGAAGCCTCATAACCCAGCCCACTGAAATTTTCTGAGGACTGGCTGGGGCATGAGAAGTCCAATCTGTGTCTAGGAAAAATCAAATGTTCTCTCTGACACAACAAGCTTGTTCAATCCTGTTTCAAATGGCTCAAACAACCGAGCATTCCTGCTTGTCCATTTATGTGACCCGTTTTCTAATGGTGGCCAAGGGGTTCTGACAGCACTATAAACTGCAGTAAAATTTAAAGGCCTCCCTATCCTCAGCCTCTCCATGGCCATGAGCATTCTATAAAATCCTAGATAGATTAAATTAGATAGACAGTATGAAGAACAAGTTAATTGGTGGTGTCACCCAGGCTGGTACATCTCATTGCTTAATTAACCAGTAAGTCACCACAAGCAGCAGAGCTTGTCCCTTATAATAATTGTAATAGATGGGGAAAAGTTGCCTCGAGGGGCTACTAGAGAGCATACACAAGTACTAGCACAGCCCCTCTCCCTCTTGATGTTGCACTTGCCTGGGTAGTGGACAAGATGACAAGCTAAAGGCCTCTTCTGTGAGCATGGCTCGCACAAGAAGGAGGCCTGGAGACACCACCAAGTGAGGCTGGAAGCACTTCCCCATCACAGCAGTAGGGACACTGGTGCTGCAAAGAGCATGCCAAGGGGAGCACAGCACTGTAACTAACACTGCTCCCTCCACACCTTACTCAACAGTGTTGGTGACCACAGCCTCAGCTGTGGCTGCCAGTGAGTTTCAGGCAAGAAACACTGGGGATGTTTAGCCTGGATAAAACTAAGCTCAGGGAAGACCTTATCTCTACAATTATCTGAGAGGAGGTTGTACCCAGGTGGGGGTCAGTCTTTTCTCCCAAGTAACAAGCAATAGGACAAGAGGAAACACCCTCAAGTTCTGACAGAGGCTGTTTAGATTGGATTTTTTTTCCCTTGTTATATTAGGAGAAATTTCTTCACCAACAGAGCTGTCAAGCACTGTAACAGCTTGCCTAGGAAAGTGGTGGAGTTACAATCCCTGGAGGCATTTATAAAACATGTGGATGAGGCACTTAAACTTACATGCTTTAGTGGTGGACTTGGTAGTACTGGGTTAACAGTTGGACTTTATCTAGAAGGTCCTTTCCAATCTAAATGATTCTATGATTCTGTATTCTATGATTCCTAATAGCTTCTCCCCACGTGGCAAGGCAGACCAGCCCCCCTTTCTGCTTTTTCAGGGGCTTTTAACACCTAATTAATTAGTACTTAAGGCAGAGTTTTATGTAAATTTTATTTAAATCCCAATCAGTGTTCTCATTTCCTTGCAGAATTATTTTTACCATAGCATCAGCACTCAGGTGGGCAAGGAACAAAACTACCTGGGGAGCAGAACCCTATGTGCCCAGCCTGACAAGGAGACTGGGAGGACCAGGACCACAGGAGAGGCTGCCAGATGGAACAGAGACATTCCCAGCATGCAAGTCAGTGTTGAGGGGACGGTGTAGGACCAGTTATGGTTTCAGGGCATTGAAAAGCTCTGGCAAGAGTTGAAGCAAGCAAGTGTTGACTGTGGAGCTGACCATAAAGTGCTGTCTCCTGAGGACTTAGCACCCCTCCGGTGGGGAATGGCCTAACACACAGGGATGCTAATGCTACAGCCACCAAAGGGATGCTGAGAGCAAATCTAAAAACCAGTCTCAGTCTAGGGGTAGTGGTTTTTGCCTATTTGCAAAAGCAGGAAGCATCACAGCAGACACCTCAGTGGAGCCTGAGCATCATTGCTGGAGCTGCCAGGAATGGGACTGAGCATGCCGGGATCAGTCCCTCTGCTACCAAGGCTTGGTGGAGATCTAAGGCTGAGGATCAAAGTGTTGCCACCTCTCTCCAGTCTATGGAGAAAGCAAAGATTCTTTAGCATCTCCCACTAGGCCAGTAGATTGAGACAGGATGCTTCGGACCACAAAGAGGACCCAGTCACTAACCTGTGACATAACCACACAGAAGAGGTAGGAGGATCTAGCAAGGAAGTCCCAGATTGCTTCAGATTGGGAAAGTGAGCTCATCCAGGTGATCCAGAAGCAGACAATGAGTTAATGCAGTAGGATCCCTGTTCAGCAGCACAGGACAGCTGCTTCTTCTTCATGACTGCTGTTTCACAATTTCCCTGGGAGTGCTTCCTCATCATGCTGCTTACATTCCCCTTTTCCCTGAGGCAGTCATGGTTCACTGAGGTCAGAAAACAGTAAAAACCTGGTCTACAGTGCAGTCTGTGGAGTGCAGATTTTAAGCCACCATATATGACCCTCCACAGGGGAGACAGCTTTGGAATGCCTTTTTATCTCCTCTTGTTCTGATTTTCTAGCAGCAGCCAGGAGACTGAGTCAATGCAAGTGGCTGTGCCTCGTGCTGGATAAATTCATGTTGTTAATCCTCTCTGCCAATCCTTCAACAGCTCTCACTGTGCTACTCAACTCTTCAGAAATCTATTGATTTGCTAAAAGATACCTCATCTTTGGTTTCTATCTTGCGAATCCTTCTCCTATCTTCAGCCTGGATAGTTATAGTTTATTTCTTAGGGGAGATGGGAGGAAAGGATTTGCACTGGATTCACAGTTAGCATCTACTACCCAGAGAAAAAAGGATTCTGCCACTCATGGCAAAAAGGCTCAAAGGCAGCATGTGCTCTCTTAGTGGGAGAAAAAAAAAGCATACCCACTACCAATTTCTAAACATCCATGGACTGGGGAAAAGTCACTCATTGCCATCACCACTGGAGTCATTAGAGAGAAGAGGGTGCAATATCACAGCAAGAACTTCATATTAATGCCATCAACCATCAATATTTAAGACTTGGAAAATCCAAAGCAAGTCTCTCCTGGACTCTCTTACAGTTGTGGTCCATGCACAGAGAGAGTGTGTGCAACAGTACTGGGGACACTGGAAGAATTCCAGCATGTAGTGGTTCCAGTTCACCTATTTGAGGTTCTGGCCAAATGCCAGCACACTTATCAAAATTTACCTCATGTTTGCTGTGAGATGAGGATTAGGAGTAGGCAAAGCAGGCTCAAACTTTATAAAGTATAAAGAAAGTTCATTAATATACCTAAGACAGAGGGAAAAAAAAAACAAGGAAAACCAGAACAAACTCCTCAGACCACCCCTCCTTCCCCCACCTCTCCATTTCTTTCTCCCTGACAACATACAAAAGACAACACTTTGTTGCGGTGCCCCAAAACCCTTTTTCCCCCCTAGGAAGCACAGGGCTAGGGACTCCCCTGGGGCAGAGCCCAGGGTGGTTTGCCCTGTGGATGGGCCGGGCTTCCTGGGGGCTGGCTACCCTGTCCCCAGCTGCCACTCTCCTGTCTATCATATTTAGGCTCCAGAAAGTTCACTGTTACATAGTACTTGATTGTATCATCCCCTTGCCGGTCTTCCCCTCTCCTCCCCCTTCCTTTCCCAGTTGGTTCCAGTCCCCTGATCCCGTCAGTGATTGGTTTGTAATCCCTCAATAAAAGTCTGATGCAGAGGGCGCTCCGGGTCTTTCGCCTGGATGCCCAGAGAGCTGGTAACACGGCGTTAGTGTCTCTATTATTCCGGGGCGAAAGAACCCTCCCGCGATACTCCGGCTCATTGGTAACAGTGGCCACCGTAAAGGGGGACGCGGCCTGCGGCAAGGGGCGTGAGACCCGACAGCAGTGAACCCGCTCAGGTCGGGGAAACTGGCTTGTAAACGCCGTGGGGCTGCTGTCCGAGACCCTGGTGGGCAGGTGGCTGGCCCACACCATCAACCACAACACTTCGACCTCCAGTGAGTTTACCACCTCTGAAATAGCTCTCATTTCAGTTCATTTAGGGAGAGAAGTCTCTTTTTGTACACAACCATGGATTTTCTGTAAGAAAAATACAGTTTTTATGGGTCTTCTGCCTCACCATCAGCCGCCGCCCGGAGCAAAGTCCAGCTTAATGGTGGATCCCTCCCACACCAGTAGCCTTCCCACAGCCACTATGGTGGGTTATGAACAGTCCACAGGGTACCTGTTTTAAGGATGCACAGTTCAATTGCAACAACAAAGAAAATCCCTTCTTCTGTGCTGAGCAACACAGGTTCTCCTGACAACACAAGTTCTCTGGCATTCCCTCTGGGACCAGGGCTCTGGGTCACAGCCTCTCCTCTCTCTTGGTTCAAGTTTCTCATCAGGCTGTACTTATTTCAACACCTACTTGCCTTTACCCAGGTATTTCAGTTCATTGGCTGCAATTAGAACCTCACATCCCTCTTTTGGACTATGTCTTCATATATTACAGGGAATTTATTAGCTCAGTCCCCAACCATGGTTCCCCAAAAGAATTTTCAGCTTCACTCTCGAAACACTTCTCATGCTCCTCCCTCTAGGCATCGGTTCTGCTTTCCTCACTGACTGTAAAGTCTCTATTCTGCATTTATGTAGATGTCTTCACTCGTTCCTCTCTCTGTGCAAGGAAGGATGGGTGTCTGTAAGTTTAGTCCAGGCATGGATAGAGTTAATCTCTCTCTCTCTCTCTCTCTCTCTGGCATGGTGACGATCACGTGGTCTCTGCCGGGCTGTTTGAACAGGTCCGAGCTGGATGGCAGAAGCTCTCAGTCTCTGTGGCCTGGCTCTGCGAAGCTGGCTCGGCCTGCTGGGGCCAGCCGGGCCTGGGGTGACAGGGCAGGGCCTGGCCCGAGTTGGATGGAGTCCGGCCCGGTCCTTGCCTGGCCCGGAGCAGGGGCCTGACCCTGTCTAGTGTAGCTGACACACCAGCTGAGCTGTATCTGCTGAAAATTCCATCTGGTTCCTCCCCCATACCCAGCTGCAGCAGCACAGTCACCCTAAACCTCCCTTCCCCCCCCCTCCCCCCTTTGGAAGGAGTTGGGGGCGGGCACGGGACAGGGCTTTACCCGGGAGAAAGGCAGGGAGATGCTCCTCTCTGCACAGCAGCAGGCCAAAAGAGGAAGAGGCTCGGAAGGTCTCTGCTTATATATGGTTCTTTCCTCAAAGGCGGATCAACTTTTTAATTGGTTCACCTACACATCAATCCTTAAAACTACCTAGCTACTGGCTCTCTCTCCCAGGAAGGAAGTTATATCCCTTCCTGCGGCATAGGTCACTTCCTAGATTTTGACCCCTCCTGACTAACCCAGGACACAGCATTATATTAGTCAACGTCTAATACTGCTTCGTAACCAATTAGGTTTATTAATTTTCCCTGCCACCTAGAGTATTTTGTGTAATGGCAGGCCGATGTTCGCCAAGTGTTTGAAGACCGGCTTAGCTAATACTTTTGATAACTTTAACCTGCAGAGCAGATGCATTAACAGATTTTGACATGATGCCATTAGTTTTGCCATTGATGGAAGGGAGGGATGAGGGGGAAGAAAGAGAAGAACAAATAAATAAATGTTAAAATAGAGAGGAAAAGAAATCTTAATTTATAGGCTTCCTTCTCCCCCCCCCCCCTTCCCCCAAGAACATGCAGTCCAGGCTCTGGCAGACAGTGTTTCCATCTGTTCCATTCCTAGGGCACGGGAGCAGATTCCTCAACTGGCTCCATCCTGCCAAAATCCCCTCCTTCCCTCTCCACCTTTACCCCTTCCTTTGAAGTGTGATTGCATAGATTTCCATCTGGCTTCATGAACACACACACATACTTTGAGACCAGAGTAAGGAGGGTGCTCAGGATACAAAGACAGGGAAAGTACATCACAAAAGGCAGATAGTGGATAATACAGATACAGTCTCTTTTCTCTTCCTTCCAACGAGTCAACACAATGAGTCTGTTGTGTAAAACATATGCTGCTTGTACATTTGCATAAAATGAGGCAGCAAGATCTAGGACCGTTCATTAAGGGGCTGAATTCAAACCTTATTTTTAATCTCAAGCTTACTCTCTACTCATAATTAGGCCTCCAGTCAGTCATTGAAGCTCTATCTGTGTGCCTTTCCTTACCCTTAAGAGAGGATTAAACCTTCTCCCTAAGGAGTTGTAAAGAACTGATTCTACATCCTTAAAACCTTGTGCTTTACACCAGTGGAGAGATAAACAAATAGTTTACATCTGAGCAAGATCCGAAACAGACATGGCGAGCCTTCCAAAATACAACAGAGAAAACCCACATCAAAAGATTCCTTCTCCTTTCTCACTGGGAGTTAACACCACAGGCAGAGGCAAAACAGGGGAAACAGAAGAGAATGAAAAGCCACCACCTTTGCCAACAGACACCGTTGCCATGCTGGAGATGAGTTTGGGAAGATGGTGACAGCTGCCTTTTTCCCAAAGCAGCTCAACAAATGCAGTAGCCTGGCATCAATTTGCAGCCTTTTTATAACATCTGGTAACATGTTCTACAAATTAAACTCATGAGAACTATGGACACATTACTGACTCAAACACAACTCCCTTCGGATAAAGTATGACCTCTTCTGCAGGAATATTGTGTAGAAAACAGCAGCATCTCTGCCTGTGGGTCATTTGACCAGATGTTCATCACACAATCAATGTTTCCCTAAGCCCATACACCATCAGATTTCAAATCCATCCTTTTAGAGTAACGAGCATTTTGATGGAAACCAGCAGATATTCACTGAAGAGGACAGACAGATTAACACCATGTCATGGCACAGCAAGTACTGCTGTTCCCACTCCCTCAGCACACATATTTGCCTCCCCTCCAAGTCAGTGGGGCAGAAATCCTCCCCACCAAAACATCCTTTTCCTCCACAGGAAGACTGCACCGTAACCAAAACCAGTACTGGGGTATTGGGTGAGCCTTTGTGAAGGTTTTTTCTTTGCTTTTCATGAGAATGTTGTCTGGACCATTTCCCCCCTTCCTGGGAAGTTAAGTTCCCTCATTTATCAAGGGATCATTATTCCCAGCTTGTACAGCTTTGTGCAGGCTTTCATTAAAACAGGATGGCAATTTAAGGTACATCTGATTTATACATTATCAAAGAGGAAGTCACTTAGTCAGGAAAATTATGTAAGCCTGCGTGTGTCTAAATACTCCATCTCCATTATACAGAAATGGTAGGCAGTGTCCTTCCCAGCGAGAGTTCCAGCCGCTCTGGGATTAGCACAGTTTGCCTGCATAAAACATTATCAGCGCAGTGAGGTGAAAGCAAAGACCTCATGGCTCCAGCCCCCTCTGCCATGCATCAGGCAGCTCCATTTGTCTGTTTCAACTTATTCCAGCAGTAATCCTAAAATCAGGGCAACAATTACTTAAGGCAGAGTTCTTTCAGATGCAGGGGAAGCTTGCATAGAAAGAACCTGCATTCCTATAGGCCATGAATTCCAAACTTTCCCTAATCTAGCATGAATTATATGAAATCACCAATGTTAGAAGATATAATGCAGGGGAGCCGGAGATTATTCAGAAGGCCATGGCTGATTGCTGATTTATTAGCATCTAGCTTCATGGTGTCAGTCAAGCGAGAGTGCCAGGGGAGGGAAGCAGAAGGCCATGACCTTGTTCTCTACCCTCCATTCAGCCAACTTTGAGGCTAATGTACACAGGAAGAACTATGTTCCTCAAGAAATGTCCCTATAGAGACTATAAAGACAGGGACTACAGAGAGCCTTGGGAGTTTTCCTTTTTCATAGAAGCAGGCTGATCTGAAGAAGAGGATTCTTTGAACAAGCCTTTGGAAACATGGTGCATCACAGCTACTGTGGATTAGAGCTCTTGGCTCTAGTCCTCCCCTAATATATAGCACTGGGTCAGTTTGTCTGGCACAGCACAGACATGCTCCTGCCTCTTGGCTCCATATACCCTGTAATTTCCCTTTGATTCTTCCCCTGGCAGAGACATCACTACAGAGGGAGAGAACAAATTATTTGTTCCTGTACTGGCAAGGATCTGGAGGGAAGAGTGGTGGCAAACAATTGCATCTCCTCAGATGACTAGTCAAAATTCTCTTTTCCAGTCAGGAGTACAGACCTCGTTGCCATCTCCAGGATGGTGTGGGGTGTCCCCTGCTACTGCATTGTTCCCTCCAGGATGTGCCACTGTAAGATCACCAAGGCACCCTTACAGGACTGGCAGATTGGCCACAGGGCAATCAAGACCTCCTTGATGGTAGCTTGAGAATAATCCAACTTGGAGATTGCAGGAGAGGTAGCTTCCCAGAAAGCACCCCAACATAGTCAACTATTTGTGCAACAGATTGTGAAAAAGCTAGAACAAAAGCTTTAGAGAGCAGTGGAGTTCCAGTGGCCACCTGTTGTCCATACAACATCAGGAAGGCAAGTGGCCACCATTCTGCAGGGCAAAACCAATTTTATCTACCCATTAAAACACAAAAAGCAGAGCATCTTGTTCTGCATACTGTGCTGAATAAACAACATTTCTTTTTTTCTTGGGTAAACTTAGGTCTTAATTCATCTTGTTTATGTGACCTAATGGGTCTGGTGTCAGACAAGACCAGAGCCACTTGCAGTAGCCCCACTTGCAATTCACCTGAAATCTGGCTTTCAGTTCACCTGGAACTCAGTGCTTGAAGGGTGCAGTGGCATCAGGCCTCCTGCGTGGCTCTGCAAGTGTCAGTATCAATGCTGCTCTTATACAGAATATGTCAGAGAGGGTAGCAGGCCAGAGGTACTGAAGTATTAATCTTCTGGCAGTGTTTCCCTTGCATGGTGCTTGGAAGGAGACAGACAAGTCTCTGATGTGATACTTCTCCCCAGGTGTAATGTCTTACAATAAACACCATCAGCAGTTCACCCACACAGAAAGCTGTAACTCTGTTCAAACAACCATTTATCTTACCCTCCTACACCACAGTAGAAGAAACACATCTCCCTCCAACCCTTTCATGATTACAGACACATCTGCACTGCAACATACAGGTGCAACTGCTAACCATGCAGGAGCATCCCTACTGACTTAAAACTAGGTTATGTGGCTGACAGTCTAACCCCAAGAGTGAGTCCTCCTCCATCATCAGCCAAAGGCCACAGGCCACCGCAGCTGGGGTCTGTGCCAACATCTGTTCCAACTATGATATGGGCAGACAGAAAATTATCTTGCTTACCAGATGAGTGATACAGATTGCTATTGCATCTCAGCTAGGGTGCTCTCCCCAGCCCAATTGCAAACCCTTTGTGTGGACATGTATTTCATTGTAGGCCTACCTGGATGTGCTGCTTTCTGTTATGATTTGCTTGGCATTAACACATCATTCCTTGTGTTACCATCTTATTGATAGGCCCTGGTGCTAACTGCTGATTTACAAGGAGTCTTGGAGGGCTTGACCAGGGAAACCTTCTTTTCTCATGCCAGGCTATTGCAGAGGGCACATATTCATCCTTACCTGATTCTAGGCCATAGTGGCAGCTGCCCCAAGTCAGGAAGCAGATGACCAGAAGACACTCATCTAAGGCTACAATCAAAAGTTGCACAGGTAGACATCATCCTATCAAACAGCTGGACTCAAGTGGCATTTGGACTCTACAGCCTCCAGTTTAGAGCTTGGGGTCAATATCATTAGCTCTAAGAAGCCTCTACAGAGGTATGCTTTGTCAGTTAGTTGTTCTCTGATAGGTTTTTTTCCATAGTTAAATAATTTTTTTACCAATGAGATCCTTACCTGTGCCAGGATGGTAAAGACCTTCCAAGTTCACAGTTGGTAGCCTCAGGAGTTAACTTTCCTCAGGGAAAACAAGAAATATGTGACAGGAAGATTCCATAAACCTTTAAATAGCCAATATTTATAATTATGAAAATTGTAGGTTTCACAGTGATTACACACATGACTTTGAAAAGTGATCAGAAGTCACTCAAAGAAAATTAAATCTACACATTAGGATACAGTCAAACCATACTTATTTTAAAGCTTTTGCAGCCAAGAGATGCTCATCTTGTAACCTCATCCAAACCATACTGCTCTTTTAGGCTCCAGTACTTTGGGAGGTTTACTGCATTTTTCAACTTAACCTATACTAAATCAGCATGTGAAGAACCAGCAAAGCACCCCCCCAGCCCTGGCATCCAGCAGTCTCTGGCTATCTGCTATGGTTCTCATCTTGATTTGGCAAGAGAGAGGAGTCACATGTCTCTTCTCCAGATAAGTCCAGTTTTTCAAGGGGCTCCAGCAGGTTTTTTAAATAAATATTGCCCAGAGCCTCATCAATTGCACTAAGTACAAAACTGATAAACCTTGGAATTAAAAGCTCACAAAAAACCTGCACCTGAGGACTATCAGAATTTTTTTTTTCTCTTGAGTTATTTGGGCTACAGCAGGAACTTATTAGTTGATCTTTTAATAGGTGACATTTCTGGGAGCATTTGCTCCAATTTGAGAGGTAATTTGTATCAGCTGTTCTGGTTCCTGTTCCGTGACTTTTCCCCTCCCCTGCAGTGGGCACCTGAGCCGGCGGCTTTTATATGTGTGCTCTGAGATAGCATGAGAGTGAAAAGGGTCACTTTTATGCAGGATGAGAAAAATGTTTAACACAACAGGATCCTGACAATGTCTGTACTTGCACCTTTACCAATGTAAAGAGCCAAACCTGAACATACCTTCTGCAGAAAGGGGTACTGAATTACATCTCCCATTTCATTTGAAGACAGAGAGAATATTTTAAACTTTCAACAGTTTAATTGTCAATGCCCTAAAATGATACTCATTTGGATGGCCTACATAGTTTGTTCTTTGTACCATTTACCTAACAATTTGCATTTAGCAATTTGGATAGCTATAAGTCCTGCTGCTCCCAGTGCTTGCAGTAAACACAACCTGTAATTTGAAAACCCAGGTTAACTTTGTGCATTCAGCAAGAAGATCTTGAAGGTTTGGTTATGCCAAGTGAACATCTTTCCAGAAGTTTAAAGGATTACATGTAGATAGAAGATATGATTGAATGAGTTGCTACATGCAGATGCTCCCTACATCACCTCCCTTGTGCTGAGCCACTACCCAAGACACAGCCCAAACCACCTTTCTGTCAGGCTCCTACTGGAGCCCACACAGCCTCAATGGCCAGTGACCCACTTCAGCTGAGCATCTGTTGGTAAGTCAGGCCTGAAGAGACTTCTCATAGCATGAATCAGACTGGAGCCAATGGATAAATTGTACCTATGGACATCACAGACAGATTTTGTATATGAGAGTTGTAGGACTCAAATCAGGGAACATACTGTTTTCAAAGGACTCAAGAGTGAGCTTGGTGCAACTCCTTTCTGAGCAAGTCTCAGAGGTCTGACCTCAATATTCTCTGCTCAGGACAGCAGCCAAGAGCTTCCTGTAGATGTCAGTGACCTTATAGCAGTGAGGCAGTGCCTGGATGCAGGACCAGCTGTGAGGTTTGTTCCCACACTCATCTGCTTGCCCGGGCCTCAGCAGAGAGGGAAACAGCACTGCATTGTCAGGCTCCATTTGGAAGGAAAAAACAGCAGTAACGGCCCATGGCTTAGAAATTTGGGCAAAACCAAGAGCTAGGCTCCTGCTTGCTCTGTCAAGCACTCTGTCTTGCCCAAGATTATTTTCATGCCAAACATTTATTTAAATCTATCTAGAAGTCAGTACTAGGAAGAGGTTGTGCTAGTGAAATGCCCTTTTTTGAGGTAAGGATGTGGATTCAGGGTTTGAACTCAGATTTGTAGTGAAGCCACAGCAGGTTTTTGGCATCTAAGACATGTATGGATTTCTTGTGTATAGGATTGTGGTGGTGCTTGAGGTCCCAAAGGGCTCGGTCCCCCCTGAGAAGCTGTGGAATAAAGGTGCCCAAGTTTAAAGTCTCCCCTGGGGAGGAGACACAGGTGGTTTTGCCCCGCAAGGGGGCTGAGTCTCTCAGGGGTGGTTACCTTTTCCTCCATTAGTTTAAGCACCTGCCACTCTCCTGCCAGTCATTCTTGTGTTCTAGAAAGTTCTGTTCCATTCAGTAGTTGATTGTACCCCTTGGTTGTCTGTTACCCCCTCTCCTCCCCTCTCTATCCCCCGTTGGTCCTGGTCCCCTGGTCCCTCCCTAGTTCCTCCCTTCTAGTGTTTGATGATTGGATAATGCCCTCAGAATAAAAGTCTGTGCACTGAGCTGTTCAGGGTCTTCTGATCCTAGACGCCCAGAGCGCAGTTGAACCCTACGCCTCTGCATCTCTATTACTCTAGCCAGAAGATCCCTCCCTATTCCTCTGGTCTCTATACAGATAGCTTGCTCTCTAAGAGCTACCTGCGGCTGGGAACGCACCGATTCCCGCGGCAGCGAACCGGCGCTCTGGCGGTCAGGGACGCTAGCTGCAGACGCCGACGGGTGGCTAGCCAGAGACCCTGGGGCTAGCTGTCCACGCCCAAATACCGGCGATCGCAGCATAGGATCACTGGATAAATCACTGCAGTCGGCAGAGATGACCCATATATCATCTGCATAGCCCAGCAGTATCTGCACTTAAGAAAATCCTAAAACTGCTTTGAACTTAACATTTTCTCCCTTTAGGTCTTTAAGCTGGGTCAACTCAGCTTTTGTTACCAGCACAGCTGGGTCACAACATGTCCACCTAATAAATAGCCTCACACTCCCCTAGTTTCTCATGTGCAAATTTTGCCACTCGCGACAAGGCCTGGGCACTCATATATAGCAGTAGCAGCCTGACCCAGACAAATCTGTGTGCCCCTGAATGGAGTTAAGCCACAGTTACTCCCATAGGCACCCAAAGGCTTCACTTGGGCACACTTTTATTGGTACAGCTCAGGGAGACTAAGAAATCACCATGTTCCAGACCTGGCAGCAGAGCAGCATCATTGGCACTCCCTAGCACAACTCTGCTAATATAAACCAGCTTAGATAAATATTCCCAAACAACCCAAGATGTGTTTCCCCCACCCATGAGCAGGCTAGGCAGCCAGCACACACACAGTTACAGCAGCAAATCAGAGGGCTTGGGGAGAACAGCCGGTAGCCACCAATAACAGTTTCTCCAGCCACCTAATGCCCAGTAGCAGCCTTCCTCTCTTCTCTGCTTCCCAAGCCCTGAGCGACAGTTTGCACAGCCCAGAACAGTCTCCTGGTGCCAAACACAGCTCCAGAGGCAGCAGTTACCCCCAGGGCATGGGGATGTAGGAGACTACAGCAATGAAATAACCCAGAACAAGATGATTTCAGAAGGACATTAGCTGAAGGGTCCCCTACTGCTTCCCTTTATACCTGCCACATCTCTGAGGTGATTAATACCCCCATCTACACTATTTCTACAAAGAAACTCCCAGGGAGAACCACATAAAGGGAGAAATAATGAGACTTTGTCTCACCTGTGAATCAGTTATATCTTTCATGGCCTGAAAAGGGCTGGAAGGACTTTAGATGATCATGTGATTTTAATGCCTTTCACCAGCAGGACAAATGTCTTCTGTAGTTGTTGCTGTGATGATAAAGAATCCCAGAAGGGGTTTTGTATACTCTGTGGGTTGTACAGTTGGTATTGAAAAGTTAACAGCATTAAGTGTGATGGATTATTTGAGTATGAAATATTCTTAGTCATAGTCAGAAGAAGAGCTGAGCAAACATTTGCCATGAAAAAATATAAGGGTTTGGTGTTTTCTTGTTTTTTCTTTCCCTTCCCCCATCCCTATGTAATTTTCCTGTTTGGCAGCCAGGAATAGTTTTTTATCAGAGTTTAGACATAAGGTGAGAGGCTCTGTGTGTGTGTGTGTGTGTGTGTGTGTTCATGAAGAAAGGAAACGTGAGAAAGAGCTGCCTGCAGTGTAGCTAAGCTCTGCTACTAGCTGTCACTTTGGTCTGCTCCAGTGATGCAGAGCCCTGAATTTGGGTCCATTCCCAGATACCTGGGTCCAGCTCTGAGGTCTGCCACAGACCTCCTGAGAGACCTTACAAGAGACAAGCACATCCACTAATTGTGCTAAGCATGTGTTCAAGCGCTTGTTCAAAGCAAGTGTTGGGGAAAGAGGCTGCAACATATGGGCTCAGTGAGAAAAGCTTGCTCCTGAGTTATCCCAGTTGTGGATTTACTAGGAGGCAGGGGAGCTTCACCCACCCTGGCCCAGCTGCTAAGTGTCCATGTGCACCCAGGAATGTTTGCAGGTTGTGTTGATGCTCCATGGAGGTCAGAACTGCCTCTACCTGTGTCTGTTGCTGGGAATTGCTAAAGCAAAGCTGTAGCCTAGAAGGTTGAATGTACAGCAGCCCGCAGTAAAATTTGCCAAATCAGATGCCTATGACTGATAATAAGTTATGCAGGCAATGTGCCAGAGATACTTTAAAACCTGCCTCTTGCACGGACATAAACATTTCAATAAATAGACCTGTGGGTAAAAGTGGAGATTGGAACACCTTTGCTAGGGGATGTTAGTGTTCTGCAAATTGCTGTGTGCACCACACCAAGAATGGGACAGGCAGATAGTGCTGCATGTTTTGTTAGGTCATTTATCAATCAAGTGAAGTGTACTAAAATGCACTTCATGAGTCTATTTTCCTGAGAAAAATCCATTTTTTCTTCAAAGGTCTGTTTTCCTTCCTCCTTGTTGTTTCTACAACAGTTACAATGCAGACTAGCTAATTTTGTCCTGTCAGTGGCTGTTCAGCTCTCCCACCTCCAGCTAATATGTAGGGGTTTTTTGCACAGTTCACTATGTATAAGGGTCTCTTTGTTCTTGTCTAAGGTGATCTCATTCTTATGCAAATGGAACAGCTTGAGGCAGAATGATATCTTTCTTCGACTAATTTAGAAATTAAATTTGTCACCACAAATCGATATTTTCTACTTGTGGCCAACTTCAAGACATATGGACTAAAGGCCTTTCATCTGTTTAGCATCTCTGATGATGCAGAGCCAGTATGGTGCTCTGAGCCACACAGCTCTGTGCCTGGGAGAGAATTGCTGTGCAGAACACCCTTATCTAATATCATCATAATACAGCCTCACATAACACTCTTGTATCACATAACACTCTTGTATCTTCACCACAGTCCACTGTAGGACAAAACACGTGTATCTGCTTGCTCATTGCAGCCAGCAGCCTCTCCTCTCTTGGCTGGAGACTCTATCTATTGTGGGTAAGAGCTGCAGCAGGCTGGAATGCCCTCAAGTAGCTTAAACTTGGGATGCTTCTCTCAGAACTGCACAAAGGGAGTAATTAAAAGGCCTGCTTCAGACAAGTAGTTTCTGGGCTGGCAGAATCTGGACATGAAGATAAAGGAAGATCTGCTGAGCTTGACAAATCTGTTCTTACTGACCCTGTTTTTTCACTGTCATCCTGAAATGAGAAGAGAGACTCCTCTCTGGACCTGGCACAGTAAAGGAAAATCACTCATTTTCCCTGTTTATACTGGGAGAGTCCAACTGTATCTATGGTGAGCAAAAAATAATGTCTTCTCTTGATTCTGTTTTAGTAAATAATGTTTAATGTTCCAAACTGGTTACTTTATGTAGCAAGTCTTAAAAATAATACAACCACATTAAAAAAAAAAAAAACCAAAAAAACAACCCAAAACATCCCAGTGGGAAGACACACAGGTGAACTACTGACAGAACCTTCCCTTTCCACATACCATCTGGCTGGGCAACAGCAACCTTCACTCCCTGTGACACACACAGCCTCTTTCCAGTACTTTGGCACTTTGCAAAGGGACCGGGTTTGTCAGTCAGGGTTCCCACATGGACCACTGGTGCCTCTTAGGTGCTGGGCTCTGATAGAAACAGGAGAATACACCCTCTGCAGGCACAAGGAGGCTGTTAGGGATGCACATCAGTTTCTAGTAGAGATCACAGCTGTGCATGGGCCTGGCAGCCCTATCCTTGTGGTTGGGGCTGTGCCCCCACCCTGTCCATTTTGACTTCTTTAAGAATCAGGCCATACAAAATGCAGTGATTGAAGTAATGCATCTTGGCCTGGGCATATCTATCTAATCCAGACTGAGACAGTGTGTCTCTTCATTGGAGACAGGCCCAGAGCAAGGCAGGATTACTAAAGATTTTAGTGTGCTCTTTCACCCATGGGATGTTATTGCCAGGAGCCGTGCATTTCCTATTGTAAGATCTTAAAGCTTTTATTTTTTTATCACATCTCATGAAGTTTCCATCACCCACCCCTCTGTGTGAAGATGAAAAGTGTAATTGTCCCCATTTCAGAGCTGGAGAAACTCAGGCATGATGGGCTAAGCTTAAAGCAACCTTTCTAAATGGATACAGGAGGCTTTGGCAGAGTCCTGCAAAGAACCTGGCTCTCTGGCTTTACAATTTTAGCCTAAGACCATTTCTTCCTCTCCTCTACAGAGCCCTGACAGTCCTGTGAGAAAATCTTATGTAAATACAGGTTGTAGCTGTTGATATAAATCACTGTAAATCAGTAGCTGACATCAAAAGCATAAAACTGCTGCTTCCTTCCTAATGAATGGGCATTTCATACACCCGACAGTGCTGAAAATCACATCTCACTGCAAGCCTGCTTCCATCCCTTGCTCTCAGTGTAACCAGAGGCAGTGCTGCCCCATCTCTGCATCCAGCCACGCAAGCTGTGCTCAGCCTTGCTGCAGAGAAATATCCTTTCAAAAGGCTCCTTCTCATTCAGCTCAGATGCATCGCAGAGAAAAGGGCTTTACTGAATTGCATCCACCCATCCACTCATCAAAAGCTGATCTCAGCCCTACTGCAGGATGAAATACTTTGCTCGCATCCCTCCACCCCTTTCACTGGTCCACTGGTTCATCTCCCTTTGCATCAGTCCTGTATCCTGCAGGTTCACCACAAGGATGCTCAGGCCCTGTCAGCATGGGCAGGGAGGGAGAGAGGCAAAGCAGGGTTAGCCACCTTGGCAGCCCAAGCACAGACAGTCAAGTGTTGTCTTTCCAGCAGCATTCCTCTGAGCCAGAATCTGCTAAACACAAAGGGAAGTCTCCCCTAACCTGAAGGCACTGTGGATTAGGGCCCACCATCAGATACATCAGTGACCAGCAACTGCAACAACAAAAGTCAAAATGGTTGCCAAAAGTCAACATTAGATTTCTTAATGTTACCAATGGATGAGTAGGTGATCCCAGGGAGCATTCAGCATTTCCCATCATGGCACCTTGGGTCTATGCAGGGCTTGCAGGTGCTGCTGCTCCTCTCACCTCTGTAGTGCTCCAGCATGGAATAGTGCTTGCTGGGCAAGCCAGCATCCTCACGAAGCAATACCTCATTCATATTGCACAACCATCCCTTGAGCTCAGAAAGGTGATTGTCTCCAGCCAACTGTGCTGATATTTCAGTTCAGAAACCTTGGCAGCACTGACTGAAAGGGTGAGTAGCTGGTGTGAAACCTTCCTGAACCTGTGCCGAATTCAGAGCCTGCTCCTCAGCAAGGGGCAAGGAGGGACAGAGCAGAGGGAACACGTCATACACAGCCTGGGAGAAAATACAGCACAAATCCCAGGCAGTTGGGTTGCCATGGCTGAATAAGCTAAATTTGGACTATGGTGTGTGGTGAGAATAAATGCGTCAGTATCCAGCAGAATAGGGAAAGCTGTCCAGGTAGATCTCTTCTCCTTTTCCTGGCTGCACTACATGGCTTTGCTCCATTGACTTGTAGGACAGAAATCTTTGATTTTGGAAGCTGATTATCTAGCTAAGAGATGACAGGGAAGAGAAGAGCAGTAGCTCTCAGCCCCCAGTAACCTATCTAGGGAGTGAATGAAAGTGACAAAAACCTGCCAGCACACTGCCTACACATGAAGAAATTCTGTTTCCAGTCCCCCGAGGGAGACTTCTCCTGAAAATCCCTTTCCTGAGAGAAAAAAAAAAAAAAAATAAAAATCACTCCATGTGTGTGTCTGTATGTGATTTTTCCACTTGACTTAGACCTATACAAACAACGACAATATGACAGTCATCACATTTGTGTCAAAGGAATGGGACACCCTTGCAGCTCCGGGCTATGACAGACTGGTACCTGGGATGACCCTGGTGCAGGGCGGTACCTGCAGTACCGACCGCCCCACACGCTGTGGGCGCGATGAGAGATGACAGCTTTAATTGCTAACTGCAGAAACAGGGAGCATGAAGGCAGAGGTGCAAAGGAAATGCAGGAGGCGGCCATACGTGGGATCTCCCCATCCCGCACACGTTCTATCCCTGCCTCTTTTCCTAGACTGAGAGAGAGGAGTGGAAAATGCAACGGGAAGAGGATGGCATGTATTTCTCCTTGAGACACACTCCCCCTTGCAGCACTAGGTGCAATTTACATATGAATGCTGCGGTGTTCTTCAGAAGCAGAATTAAGAGAACAAAAGAGTGCAGGAAGTGAGGGTAAGGGAAAGGGAAAAAAGACAAGACAAGCTAGAGGTGGTGACAGGCACCCAGAGGCAAGGTTTCAACTCAGTTGTTCACTGTTGTCCCTGCTGACATGCACTCCAAGGGTATAATTTAAGAAAGAGTTACCTTCCTGTGCTTTGTCCCCATCCTGCCTGGCCTCCTGATCTGTTCTGCCATGATTTCTGATGCACTTGTGCAGCATCCAGACCATCTTTCTAGGGTGGACACAGCAGGCTGAGCTTTTCCAGCCCAAGGAGAACTTCTCTCAGTGCTGCAGCCCTCCCTCTTCTGTATTACAGGCTTTTTTTTTGCACATGACAGTCACATGTACACTCAGTGATGAAAAAATTAAAGGGATTTGGAGAAACAAATTCAAACGGTGCCTATACATTGAGGATCTCCAAGGTCAAGGTTGGCAAGCACACAGGCTAAGGTCCAAAATCCCAGTGAGGCACACACAGATCACAATACATGAAGTCAGAATCTCATTTGACAGAAAATAAGAGAACATGGTTGTACAAGTGTACGTATTTGGTTAGAGAGCTCCTTAAAAGTAGTTACTGGTAAAACAAGATTTCTGCAGTAACAGAAAATCATATCTTTATTCAATCTCTTGTTAGTTTACTCAACATCCTCAAATTGCTCTTGATTTCACTAAGTAGGGGCTACATGCCCAGGAATTCTTCTGACAAAGAGGTCCCTCAAAATCCAGGAGACTATCAAATAATTTTAAGACTGTTGCAACCAGAATGATTGAGTAAAGACAGGAGTGGTAGGGAAAGAAAGTGTGAGAGCATGTATGAAAGACAGATAGCTTCACTTTCTCACATGGGGAGTGAGGAGAACTATCCTTGCCCTTAAATTTTGTGGCAAGTGGAGCTGAGGTTCCTGCTGCTGGGTTTGGACCGGCTTGCCTTCTTGTCAACCTCCTTTTCTTCTGCTTCTCTCTTTCTATTTTGCTATGTGCAGGCCTTGTATTTTTATGGAAAATTCACATTGCTTCTTAGGAGTCTTTTTAGATTTGTATGCATCAACAAGGAGGTTAAGAGCTTTGCCCAGGGCATTACTGGCAGAGAATAAAAGGCTGTTGTTATTCCTGGGCTGAGTCAGCTGCAGTGGTAAATAGATTTTTCTCCTGGGGACACAGAGGAGGTGTCAGGGAGTCATTACCTTGAAATCCCAGCCAGAGCAGGTTCACCAAGTGCTAACAGCTCTTCCAAACTCTCTCTGTGTACTGGGAATTGTCCAGAGAAGGTGATTGTATTATCAAGCCTGGAAGGAGAACTGCATGATGATGCATTTACATCCCATGCCCATAGGAGATATTGGAATCCCTGGGTTGCAAAGAGAGAATGTCCAATTAATTCAGAAGCATTTGAGATTGACTCCAAAAAGGAATTTTACAAGATTCACTCAACTTTTATCCAGGGAGTAGCAAAACAACAAAGAAACAAATCCCACAACCGTTGAAATGAAGTTTTCAGTGAGACATTTCTGCCTAGCCTTGCTAATTGCAGTCTCTTCTGGATGAGTGACAGACCACAAAATATCTATGGAAATCACCTGCTAAGTAATTTCAAATTAAGTGTGCGAGGAAACCATGATGTGCTCTTGAGCAGTTCACGGAGTCACCTCTGCCGTGCGCGGTGTGTGACTGCCCGGCTGTGGCGAGGGAGCTGCCAGCCCGCTCTGAGCCTCGCTGCCCCGGCACGCGCGGGCTGGAGCTTGGGAGGGACGGCAAGGCTCTGACGGGCGGAGTGCAGGAATCACAGCCTCGCCTGCCTCCTTCCTCACTTCCCCTAGCCTTCCCACCAGTCAGTGCCATGGGTTTCCAAGAAAGTCATTCAGTTCACTGCAGTCAATTAATCAGAGCGAGCCGCACACCCCGTCTGCTATCACAAGCCATTGGGAAGAGTTTCTGTAAACCTGCCTTTGAACTCCGCGGTTATTGCCTTTTACAATGGGTTTATTAGAGGCTTAATTGAATCGGTCCTGCTCGCGCTGCTCATTGCTAAGGCAACGGCCATTAGCGGCTGCTAGTGAGGGAATCCAGATTACTGCATCAATTATCAGGTTGGGTTGGGACCGGAGGGGCAGCCTACAGCGAGCTCCCGTGAATTCAGCTGGCAAGTGTGACACAGCGAGCATGCGGGAAGCCGATGTGCTTAGTGGCTCCGACATCCCGGAGAAGCATCCAGCGCCGCATCCCCATGTGCTGAGCCTCAGCCATCCGGCCTGTCATCCTCATCCCGCGGAGGGCGAGCTGGAGAGGGAAGGACCAGCACACCCCGCTGCCACCAAAGAAAGAAACACCTGCTTGGAGGGAAACCACCAAGAGAAAGTATTCAAAGCCATGGGAAAAGAAGTAAAATGACCATTTTCTTTCAAAAATAGACTCACTGTTTGCTAGAAATGGCTGGCGGGGCCTTGTTTCCAACTACCAGAGAGTCAGGAAAGTCGGTGTGTATCCCGAGTAGGAAAGAACATTGCACGTGAAACAACACCATGTGCACTGCAGTGTGCAGATCCTTACAGGTACTTCAGACAGGTAAGCATCCCCATCTTCGGAGAAAGGGGGGAACTGTCCCCTAGGAGAGATGGGCTGTGTTGGGAGGAGAGAGAGGGAGGGAGTAATCATCTCCCACATTAGGAGAAGGATGCTACGTGCAGCCAGGACCTCACAGCAGGAAGGAGGCATCAGTCACAAGCTGCCTCGCTGAGTATCAGCGATCTCCTAGCCTCGAGGGGGAGCAAGGGGCCTGACCTTGCCTGGCTGTGAACAAGTGCTGGGGATGCAGCACGGGTCGGCTGGTCTGGGCCTGCCAAGACCACAGGATGCTGGCTGCCCATCCCTTGCCTTGCTACACTGCCAAATGAAAACAGGGAGATTTTTTCCTTTTTAAAAAAAATTTCTTTCCCTCTCCCATCTCCCCCACAGCTCATTTTTCTTTTGTGTTTCAGATAAGAAAGTGTTCCTGAGCAGAGTTAATTATGTTCTGTGGAGGTGAATATGGGGCTTTTGGGTCACAGCAGATGCTCTTGTGCCTGAGGAAGCTCCTTTGCTGCTCCTCCATGCTGATGTGCAGCCCAAGGAAACCCTGCACATGGACCTGCTGTGGAGCTGGAGGCAGGCAGCAGAGTGCCCGTGCTCCAGCCAATGATCTCTCATGCCATGGGAGCCAAGGGTACTGCAGAAAGCAGGTCCAGCAGCCTAATGGGGGAGGGCTGTGAGGGGAAAGGAAGGGAAGAAGAGACTAGTGAGGGAAAAAGCAAGGAGGTGATCATGAGGTGGGAAGAAGACACTAGAGCGATAAAGTGTTCCTTTTGGGGAGCCCTACAGAAACTGAGAAATTGGTGGTCCTTTTTGCATTAGACATTTTCAAATGCTGTGACAGTTAGATTTTTTAAAAATTATGATGAGGAAAGTCAAGCTCTTCTTCTCCAGCACCACACTCATTCCCTTCTCTTTCCCTGGCTTGCAGCTGTAGCAGGAGACCGCTTTTGAAAGGTTGCCTGAGCGGGAGATATTAACACACAAACACATCCTCTCCATGCTCCTGAGCTGGATTAATACAGTAATTGTGACTGCCAAACAATTTCTGACTGGGAGACAAAAAGGCAGTGAAGAGGATGACCAACGAACCAACCATCAATAAAAAGGACCACCTTCAACCAGTTGTGCCAGTGAAGGGAAGACCCGAGTGAAAAGATGGGGGAGTGAATTTCCAGGCAATCTCTTGTTTCTTCATACAATCCTGAGGAGTCTCAATGTAAAGGGAGGAAATTGTGTTTCTGCTCTGAGGGGTGCCAAAGCTAAGCAAACCATGAGAGGCAGGAGGGAAAAAGTGGGGACCACTGAAAAGAGGAGCTTGCTGGCAGAGGGAAGAACAAGACATCAAATCTGGATCAAAATAACACAGGGAGAAAGGGAAAAAAACCTCTTGCTGAGGTGGAGTAGGCTAATCATGAGCTCTCCCGAGTGGTGGAGGGGGAGGGAATCTGCCGAAGGAACCGGTGGGACGATTACTTGGGGACCTGAGGAGCTAACAAGAGCAGTTATTTCCATTTCAAATGGAAAGGCGAGAGGAGATCAAACACATTTCACAGTAATGATCCGGAGCCTTTCCCTGAACACTGAGCCACACAAACGCTCAGGGTAATTGAAGCCACATGTAGCTAAGATGGAGCAACTGAAATCTACTCAAGGGGACTGGAGGAGAAAACACACACAAAGCAAACAAACATAAAATCCCAACCTGCAACAAACAAACAGCTCTGCGCTGGGCTCCCCACCCTCCGATTTGCGATTTGCGTACCACATGTGATCCATATGCATCAAGTGCTCTGCAAAATGACACCACCCTCCTCTTCCTGCAGTTCCCCATAATCCATGGACACCTATTCCCAATCCCATGGGTAAATGAGCCAGCAAAAAAAATTAAAAACTGGTAGTAAATAAATATTTGTGTTAAACCTCAGTTTCAGTAATTATGGAATAAGAATGTCAGTAGAGCACAAGATGGGCTTGAGATCTTTTTGCTTATTCATCCATTTTCTAAAAAGACTAAGGTAACTTCTGTTTAGAACTAGTGAGGAATACTCATCAACTGCTCACTGCTTTTTAGTCCCTGATCTCCTGCTGAGTCTGCATTTAGGTATTAAGCAGTAGTTTGATATGGTCCCATTCTTCCTACCTGGAAACCAGACTGAGATCCACCAGCCTATTTCAGAGGGAGACATTTGTTGCCACTGTCATCATTATCCCAGGGTTAAAAAAATTGTCACTTCCAAGGTCATAAACACTGATTACCTTACCAGCCCCAGATTTATGAATGCCAATCTAAGGGCAAATCCGAGTCCCCATCCCGCTCTAGCAGTCCAAAAACTCTAGGCAAGGGAGAAGTGTTTCTATGTTGTAGAAAGTATGAAGGTCACATTTATTTAACATAAAGCTTAGTGTGTTTATTTATTCAGTTAATCCAATTTTAGTCAAAAATGTGTGTCTCAGGTTAGAAACAATTGCTTTATGGACAAGAGCATCCAAAATGGTACCCAGCACACCAAAAACTCTAAGCCCATCCTCCTCCTGCACAGTCATCTTGGCCAAGCTATGTCAGAAAACTAGGACTTTTCAGTCCGGCAGCAGAGCCAGGAGAACCTTTACAGAGAGGGATAAGACCAGTCTGCAGAGCATTGGGTCTTTCCTCCTGTTGGAGGCAGAAGCCCGCATTCTTCCTGCTGTATCCATCACTTAACTTATTCACAGCAGTAGGAAGAGGAAAAGCAGTTTCTAAGGCAACCGCACACCTAGCGCTTTGGGCTGTGCAGAAGGCAGCCAGCTGCTGCAAACAGCTGGGAGGCACTGGGCAGTGAGCAGGTGAGTGCTGTCCCTGACAAGAAGCCCCATGCAGCACTGGGAAAGCATGATGTCACTCTGAACCAGCTGAAGGAAAGGCCCTGTGTGGGCCATGCTCAAGTAAACCCATCCTGTGGGGACCAGGAGGTGGGTAAGTGAGTTAGCTGGGCTCCCTGCATGCAGGTGCAAGTAAACCCTCTCAGAGCATGCCAGTGTGGAGGCTCACTGTATATCCCGCAATGTTTCCTCCCTCCTCCAACCAGGTTCTGAAGGCTGCTCCTCGTCCCTGCTGTCTGTCTCCTTCCCCACAGTCCCACACAGAATATTTGCTTCCCAAGAGGTACTTTTAACCCTTGTAGCCTGTCCTTTGCAATGCATATCATCAGCATCAGCAGGCCTGGCTGGAAGAGTCTCCTTTAGCATCTGCAGCATATAGACATGTGCATGTATGTATGCAGGCTAGACCCAGGTGTGAACCCTGTGTGTGTGTGCGCATTCAGGGTAGATAGAGGTACACAACACACACAGGCTCTGTGTCAGTGAGTGAAAGCCCAGACACTTATTTCTGAGCCCATTTCGTGAAATACAGGCAGCAGAGCCTCTGCCTATGCAGTACATGGGAGCACCTCAGCCAGCTGGCTGCCCCACCTTGTGCTGCAGCCAGCACCAACACAGTCTTGCCTGATATTGAAACCATTACTCTTCACCATTCCCTCGCCCTGTGCTGCTCTTCATCCCCCAAGAAGCTTGGAGCTAAAATTATGCACTTGAATAATTATTCTGTGGCTTGAAAACAACCTTCCTTGTGGGGTTACACTATGTGTATAATAGAGGAGTAGGCCTTGAATGCCAGAAGAAGTCTCTTTCCTAGGCCCAGAGGTGACCATGGAAGCATATCCAGGTCACCAGGGATGAGCTGGGAAAGAGAATTGTGGGTTTGTGGCCTTCTGGACCTATTGAGAGTGAGGATTATAGTTTGTGACCTTTTAGGGTATTGTTTACCTGTTACCATAATAGGTAAAAACTGCAATAACCCAGGTGATTGGGGAACACTATGGTGAACATTTTTCCTGTTTATATGATGACATATGCTGTCTGTGTAATGGTATTTAAGGAATTTTTACTGCATGATAGCTGGTCTTAGTCTTTGTCTTTGCACAAGAACACTGCAAGGTGAAGGTCATAGTAAAAGATCTCAGCACCAAGTCTTTGTCTGCTGTCCTGTTGTGTAAAGTCCAAGTGTCTGCCTAATTACTGCACTCCCACACCACCCTTTTCTTTGATATGTGTGTTTAATATCAAATTATTTATAACCCAGTCTCGCAGTGTCGTGGGTTGACCCTGGCCAGGTGCCAGGTGCCCACTCAGTCACTCTATCACTCCCTCTCTCCTGCTGGGAGAGGGGAGAGCATAATATTGAAAAAGACTATCAGGGTAAGAAAAGGCCGTTTTATTACAGCGGGGAAAAAAATAGAACAAACAAGCTGAGAGTTGCGCGCGCAAGAGCAGAAGAGAAAACAATCAATCTCTACTTCCCATCAGTAGCGATGTCCGGACACTTCCTGGGAAGCAGGGCTTCAGCACGCGTGATGGTTGTTCAAGGAGGCAAACATGGACGAGCCCTGAGTGCCTCCTCCTCCTCCTCTCTTCCTTCCCTTATATATCTGAGCTGATGTCATATGGTATGGAATATCCCTTTGGCTGACTGGGGTCAGCTGGCCTGCTGGTGTCCCCTCCCAGGATCTTGCCCCCCCCATCCCCTTCAGTGGGGGAAGGAATGTCACAGGGACAGCACAGCTTGGCAGTAGCCAAAACACTGCTCTGTTATCAACACCAGCTACCAAAGCAAAGTACAGCAGTGTAAGGCCTGTGAGCTTTACCCCAGTCAGACCCAATACAATTTCCACCCCTTATTCCATACCATTTGCATCATGCTCAGAAATCCTTTCCTACTCACACATGCAATTTAAGCTACATCCTTAAACCATCCCCATCACATTAACTACTATCTCCTGTCCTCTCGCATCCTTCCACGTGGTCTCCATTTCCAGCAGAATGTGGGGTCAGGGCAGGAGGAATAGTAAACTTGATTGTCGAGGACTGGCACCATCCCTGTTCATTGTGGCCTTTTTCTTGCCCCTTGCTGAAATTCGTTCTTCGTCAGCTCATGTCCCTTCTGCTACTTACATCCTGCAACATACAACTTCCAACATGCATTATTCTTACCCCAAGGTTAAATCACCTTGGGGCACACACTGGGTCTCCCCATCCTCCCGCATTACCCACCAAGTGCACCCAGGTCCTTGGGCAAAGACAATCCCACGAATGGGTTTGCCCTTCCCCATGGGGGACGTAACCCACACTGACTTCCCCAGCCACTTTCCTATGTGTAGTGCAGGAACCTTGTCTCCCTCCACAGTGTCTAAGGGTTTAGTTTGGGCGGGACCAGGGCGGTTAACAGATCCTCTAGTATTGACTAGCCAAGTGGCTTCTGCCAAGTTCACATCCCAATGCTTCCATGTCCCATTACCTAGTGCCCGTAGCATAGTTTTTAACAGTCCATTATATCTTTCAATCTTCCCAGAGGCCTGTGGGTGATAAGGAATATGATATATCCACTTAATGCCATGCCTCTTTGCCCAGGAGTTAATAAGATTATTTCGAAAATGAGTCCCATTGTCTGACTCAATTCTATCTGGGGTTCCATGTCGCCACAAAATGTGTCTTTCAAGACCTGAAATTGTGTTCCGAGCCGTGGCGTGGTTTACTGGGTACGTTTCCAGCCAGCCAGTTGTGGCCTCCACCATGGTGAGGATGTAACTCTTGCCTTGGCGTGTTCGTGGCAATGGCCCAATGTAATCAATTTGCCAGGCTTCACCATACTGGAACCCCAGCCATCGCCCTCCACTCCAAAGAGGCTTCACTCGTGTGGCTCGCTTGATGGCAGCGCATGTTTCACACTGATGAATAACCTGTGTGATGGCCTCCATGGTCAGGTCCACCCCTCGATCACGAGCCCATCTGTATGTTGCATCCCTTCCAAGATGCCCTGATGTTTCGTGGGCCCATCGGGCTATAAATAGCTCACCCTTTCTCTCCCAATCTAGGTCCACCTGAGCTATTCCAATTTTGGTGGCCTTATCTATCCATTCATAGTTTTGATGCTCCTCAGTGGCACGACTTCTGGGCACATGGGCATCTACATGGCGTACTTTCACAGTCATGTTTTCTCTCCGTGCAGCAATGTCTTGCCATAATGTAGCAGCCCAGATGGGTTTTCCCCTGCGCTGCCAGTTGGTTTTCTTCCACTGCTGCAGCCGTCCCCATAGGGCATTAGCCACCATCCAGGAGTCAGTATAGAGATAAGAGTATGGGCCACTTTTCTCTCTCAGCAATCTCTAGGGCTAGTTGGATGGCTTTCACCTCTGCAAACTGGCTTGATTCACCTTCCCCTTCAGCAGTCTTAATGACTTGTCATCTGGGATTCCACACAGAAGCTTTCCACCTCCGATGGTTTCCTATCACTTGGCAGGATCCATCAGTAAATAAAGCATATTTTCTTTCGTTTTCTGGTAACTCGTTATATGGTGGTGCTTCTTGGGCACGAGTCACCTTCTCAGACAGTGCTCCAAAATCTCTGGCTTCTGGCCAACTCAAAATCTCTTCTAGGATTCCTGGGAAGTTGGGTTTTCCCATTCGGGCTCGTTGTGTAATTAAGGCCACCCACTTACTCCATGTAGCACTGGTTGCATGATGCACGGAGGGAATGTTTCCTTTGAACATCCAGTGTAGGACAGGCAATCAAGGTGCCAAGAGGAGACATGCTTCTGTCCCAACAACTTCCGAGGCTGCTCGAACCCCCTCATAAGCCGGGAGTATTTCTTTTTCAGTTGGAGTATAGTGGGCTTCTGATCCTGGTAACTCCTGCTCCAGAATCCTAATGGCCGACCTCGGGTTTCTCCTGCGGTCCTCTGCCAGAGGCTCCAGGTGAGGCCCTGCTCCCCAGCTGCAGTGTAGAGTATATTTTGCACATCTGATCCTGTCCGAACAGGCCCAAGAGCCACCGCACGAGCTATTTCTTGTTTGATTTGCTCAAAGGCCTGTTTCTGCTCAGGGCCCCACTCGAAGTCATTCTTCTTCCGGGTCACTCGATAGAGGGGGCCCACAAGTTGACTATAGCCTGGAATGTGCATTCTCCAGAATCCTACAAGGCCCAGGAAAGCTTGTGTTTCTTTCTTAGTAACTGGTGGAGACATATTGGCAATTTTGTCAACCACCTCTGTAGGCACATGACGGCGCCCATCCTGCCATTTTATTCCTAGAAACTGGATTTCCTGTGCAGGTCCCTTCACCTTACTTTGTTTTATGGCAAGACCAGCTTTCAGAAGAATTTGGATTATTTTCTTCCCTTTTTCAAAAACTTCTCCTGCTGTATCACCCCACACAATGATATCATCAATATATTGCAGGTGTTCCGGAGCTCCACCCTGTTCCAGGGCAGCCTGGATCAGGCCATGGCAGATGGTGGGGCTGTGTCTCCACCCCTGGGGCAGTCGGTTCCGGGTGTACTGGACACCCCTCCAAGTGAAAGCAAATTGTGGCCTGCACTCTGCCTCCAGAGTGATTGAGAAAAATGCATTAGCTATGTCAATCGTTGCATACCATTTGGCTGCTTTTGACTCTAGCTCATATTGGAGGTCCAACATGTCTGGTACGGCAGCATTTAGAGGTGGTGTGACTTCATTCAGGCCCCGATAGTCCACTGTCAGCCGCCATTCCCCATTTGACTTCCGCACTGGCCATATGGGGCTGTTGAAGGGTGAGCGGGTCCTGCTGATAACTCCTTGGCTCTCCAGTCGACGAATTAGTTCATGGATAGGAGTCACGGAGTCCCGGTTGGTACGATACTGCCTCCGGTGCACTGTCCTGGTAGCAATCGGTACTTGCTGATCTTCCACCTGCAGCAATCCTACGATGAAGGGATCTTCTGAGAGGCCAGGCAGGGTGGATAACTGTTTGATCTTCTCTGTATTCACCGCAGCTATGCCAAAGGCCCATCGATATCCCTTTGGATCCTTAAAATACCCTCTCCTGAGGTAGTCGATGCCAAGGATACAAGGGGCCTCTGGGCCAGTCACGATGGGGTGCCTTTGCCATCTGTCCCCTGTTAAGCTCACCTCAGCTTTTACTACCGACAACTCTTGGCATCCCCCTGTCACTCCAGAGATCCAGATGGCTTCTGCACTCTTGTGCCTTGATGGCATCAGTGTACACTGTGCACCGGTGTCCACTAAAGCTTTGTACTTCTGTGGATCTGATGTGCCAGGCCATCGAATCCACACTGTCCAGTATACCCGGTCATCCCTTTCCTCCTCCTGGCCGGAGGCAGGGACCCTCTATTCCTGTTCTTGGTCAGAGTATTCACTGTCTGACCTTTGTGATGCCAAATCAGAAGTTCCCTCCTCAGGACTGTAGGAAACAGTTTTAGTTTTCTTATATCTGGGAAATCGCTGATTGTCTTCTGGTCTCTCTGTGGTAACTACACTGACAGTCTTCTTGGGTGGCCCCTTCTTAACAGGTCTCTTCCCCCTCAGTTCTCGGACCCGGGCGCTCAGCTTAGAGGTGGGTTCACCATCCCATTTCCTCATGTCCTCTCCATGCTCACGCAGAAAAAAACAGAGCTCGTTACGTGGCCTGTTCTTGGGGATTCCTTTCCCTCTGACTGGGGTTGGAGAGGAGCGATCTCTTGGGCTGCCTCTAAAAGTTGGGGTGGTGGCTCGCAGGGATGAGGGAGCACCCAGAGTTTCTTCTACATTTCGGAGCCAGGCGGACGCCAACTCTACAGTTGGTGTATCCATTTTTGGGTAATAAAGTGCCACCAAGCTGCTGGAATATGATGCTGGGGCACCTTGAACCACCTTCCTCCACATGGCAAGTGTACAAGGGATATCCTCTGGATCTATGGTGACGCTATCATCCTTTAGATCACTATAGACAATTTCCAGCACTGCTAATTCTCTCAAGTACTGGATACCTTCATCCACATTGGTCCACTTCCCTGGGGACTTTACAAGATCTTCCTTAAAAGGATATCTTGCCTTCACACTTGAAAGAAGCCGTCTCCAGAGGCTACAAGTTGCTCCTTTCTTTGCAAGTCCTCTTTCAATTTCCCGATCCCTAGCAAGGGATCCCAGCTGTTGGGCTTCATGACCTTCTAACTGCTGACTATCAGCCCCATTATCCCAGCATCGCAGCAGCCATGCAGGAATCCTCTCATCTGACTGGCGGCTGTAATCCTTTCGCAAGTCTCGAAGTTCGGATGGGGTCAGGGACCGAGTAACTTCGGTCTCCTGTTTAATCTGCCTCACTCCCTTCGATTCTTTTGCTGAGGGACCTGCCTTTTGATCTAGCCCCATCTCTTTTTCTTCTTCTTTTTCTTTTCTTACTAATCGGCCTGAGACTTGCCTTGTCTATTTTTTTTTCTTCATTACTGGGGCAATTACTGTAGTTGTTGTGGTTTTGGTTCCTATCTCAGACATAGTTGTTATGGTTTGTATCCCTGCCTCAGCCACAGCTGTAGTTTGTGTCCCTGTCTCAGCTATAGTGTCCTCAGGCACAGTTTGAGTTCCTGCCTCAAGCACAGTCCTCTGAGAATATTGAACAGAGGCCCGGTAGGCCCAGGCCAGCCCCCAGTACAGGGTGAGAAGCTGCTCGCATTCCTGAGAGTAAACGAGGCACCCCTCTGTCAGCCGATGGGCCAGTTTGTTAGGGTTATTTACCTCTTCAGGAGTAAACTCCCAGGCAACGGGAGGTGATAACCGCCCTAGGAACCTGCCCAAATCCCTCCATATACCTTTCCACCCAGGAACTGGGTACCTCAGGGCAGATTTTAACAGATCCTCACCCGAGGGTCGTTTCCTTCTCTACCAGGGAGATGAAAATTTCCATGAATTCCATAAGGTAACAGTGTTGGCTAATATTATTAATAATATCAGGAAGCTTATCTAAGGGTTGGCAATAATCACAGGAGCCTGCAGTAAAAGATCATCTATACTCAGATTCACCCAGGGCAGAGAGAAGGAATTATATTCATTCACAGTCATTGTTTGTTTCAACATGTTCCCAAACATAGCAAAACAAAGATAAGCAGTGTGGCAGCCGAAGGCCGTATGCCACACAGGAGTTTACCACTTGAGAGCTGCTATTGGTAATTACTAGAGCATGCAGTATATGTATATATAGATATAAAACTGCCTTTATCTCGCCCCACGTTCGGGCGCCAAAAGAGACTGTCGTGGGTTGACCCCGGCCAGGTGCCAGGTGCCCACTCAGTCACTCTATCACTCCCTCTCCCACTGGGAGAGGGGAGAGGATAATATTGAAAAAGACTATCAGGGTAAGAAAAGGCAGTTTTATTACAGCGGGGAAAAAAAATAGAACAAACAAGCTGAGAGTTGCGCGCGCAAGAGCAGAAGAGAAAACAATCAATCTCTACTTCCCATCAGTAGCGATGTCCGGACACTTCCTGGGAAGCAGGGCTTCAGCACGCGTGACGGTTGTTCAAGGAGGCAAACATGGACCAGCCCTGAGTGCCTCCTCCTCCTCCTCTCTTCCTTCCCTTATATATCTGAGCTGATGTCATATGGTATGGAATATCCCTTTGGCTGACTGGGGTCAGCTGGCCTGCTGGTGTCCCCTCCCAGGATCTTGCCCCCCCCCATCCCCTTCAGTGGGGGAAGGAATGTCACAGGGACAGCACAGCTTGGCAGTAGCCAAAACACTGCTCTGTTATCAACGCCAGCTACCAAAGCAAAGTACAGCAGTGTAAGGCCTGTGAGCTTTACCCCAGTCAGACCCAATACACGCAGTCAAGCTTTTAATAAAAGAGCTGCCAGAGACTTTTAAAAGCATTGTATTCACTTCACTAGCCACATTATCCTGAGTAAGGACTGCAGGGCTTTAGCAGAAGGAGCCTTGGTGCTGAAAATCCCCCCAGTCCATGTGCTCACGTGTTTTACTCACTCACACTGTCTCTTGCTCTCTCCATGTCATTTGTTCTGTCTCTCCTTCCTCCATCACCTATCTAGATCTGCAGTCTCTGCCTGGCTATCATGAAATACCGCCAGTACTGATGTCTACAAATAAAAGAATGATTAAGAAGGGATTCTTCAATGCCACATGGATTTTTTCCTTCCCTAGGATTACGCATAACCAGAGAGGTCAAAAAAGGAATGCATCCTTTAAACCTCCCTCCTTCCTTCCTCAGCTTTATCTGCTTCTTTTCACTGCACTAACCTTTTCCTTCTCTAAGAGTATATATGCACATATACATATTCCTCTCCCCCTTCAGCATGAAATATTGATGAATTCTGCTCCCCTAAATGAAGGTTTGTTGGAGAAGAAGCCTGCAGTTCATCTTCAGCAGGAGGAATGCAAATGTGTTGAAATCCTAAGAGGGATAGGATAGCAAAATACAAGGGCTGCTGCAGCAGCTGCCAGATCATGTTTGATTCTGCACACAGGCAGACAGTAGCAGGGCAGGAAAGCTGCCCTGAGCAGTGCCGACCCTCCTAGCTCCCCAAGCAAGAGACAAAAACAGGCTGCCCAAGTAGGAAGCTTATTTACAAAGAATTTATGCCTTGAATTATAGTGGAGGGCCAAGCTACTGTTAGCACAGATGTAAATCTGTGACTAGTGAAGCTAAAAGGGAGTTATTCCAGATTTACACTCTCATCAGGGGGGTTTATACATGTAGTTTTCCACAGTGACTTCTGCCATCCCAGGCATCCATGTGCATGTCCAGCTTTCATGGGCTCTGACAGGAATAAAGCATGCATAACAATTTGGTAATCAGTCCCCTCCGGGTCTGATGTAAAAGACTTGCCCCCAGGGGATCTGAGCACATGGAAGAAGAAAGCCAACAACAACCCATAACATTTAGGGAGCTGTGCTTTTCTTTGCATCCTCGGAGGAACAAAGCGATGATGCCTTTTAGTCTGTGTACGTAATTTGATTCCGAGTGCTAAGTGAGAAACATCAAAGAGGTGAGGATTGCTAACAGACCTCCAAGTGAAGCGCTGTGGCTGTTCCTGAGCATTTGGCATTCAGGTAGGAAGAAACGGAGATAAAAGGCCTTGAACATCACTTCATACAGAGGTCTCAAACCACAGCCCTTTCCCAAAAGAGCTACTGACCCCTTTTTAAATGCTCTATCAACTGCATTTGAGAAGGCAACCTATATTCTGCAGTAGGGGCAGAGTGGTCAGGGTCAGGCAAGATGACAGTGAGGAAAGGCACAAGTGAGAAGGGGTCAGGTGCCAAGAGTCTTTTCCCAGTCTTCCAAGTCACTGAAACATCCTGTTTTTCCCCAGGTCATAAAGTCATACGATGGTTTGTGTTGGAAGAGTTGGCTTTGAAGATCATCTAGTTCCAATCCCCTGCCATGAGCAGGGACACATTCTACTAGACCACGTTGCTCAAAGTTCCATTCATCTTGGCCCTGAACACTTCCAGGCATGTGAAACATGGAGATATGAAAGCTTCTCCTGCTACAGAGAGGAGCATAAGAAGAATTTCCCAAGCTCCAATGCTTGAAATTAGTGCTGAACTGGCACCTCTAAACCTCACTGTCATCTACACTATCTTCATTTTGAAGTGATTAAAGACCTTGGAAAATCCCCTTTGAAAGTGCCTCAGCCAGAAGCCAAACCCAGTGAAGCCAAACACGAGCAACAGCAGCCAACCTGATGCTTGCCCCATGCTTGCTGCATACCTCAAGCAACCCTACCAAACTCACTGCCACACTACCTGCCCCAAGAGCCACAGCTTCTCTGCTGGCCTTGCAGACCCCTGCTGAAGCCAAACGTACTGGGGGATTTATGAGGGTTCTCACGAGCTCTTAGCATCACACATTCGCTGGCCACAGCCAGCCCAGGGACAGAACCATAAATCCCATTTCACAGATGAGAGGAGTGATGCACAGAGAGGTGGACTATTTCACAGTCAAATCTCCCATCCAGATCCCTACTACCTTGGTTCCCCAGCCCTTCCCAAATCCTTTTGAGCAGCCCAGACCCTTTACAATGTGCTGCTCCCACACTACGACTTGTGGTGATGGTGATGGAGGGTGCCCATTGCTCCCCCTCCTTCTCCTCTGTGTACTGGCAGCTGAATGTGTTATTTTTGTCCCCAGTTCAGAGGCAGTTTCATGCATCCCACTGTGTGACTTATCTTCTGCAGGTAGCACTTTCTGCCATATCTGATAGGAGAGAAGGGCTCAGCTGCCCCTGATTAATTGCCAAGTATTTGCTTTCTTTTCCACTTCTGTGGCCTGGAATTAATTTGTTTATCCCTCTTATCCCTTTCATGGGCCAGAGCGTTCTCCTTTTTTTGTACAATTATATATAATAGCAATGTTTGAAATCCCCTGGGGAACAGTTGAGAGAGGCTCTCAATGGGGAGGAAAGGAGCCTGAAAGCAAGGAGATTACTAAAGGTCATATGTCCTACAGCTTCCCTGTGGTCTTAAAATATATATTATCCTCTGACTCCAGCACAAATTCCTTCCCTGCGCCACCTACTTTGCTGCCTTCTCCAGGTTTTTCAGTTAGTTAATGTCTGAACAGCAGGAAAAGCTTGCAGACCTAAATCCCAAGTGTGAACAAGAGATGTAAAAGAATGGCCCCCCCCCTTGACTGGACACCTTTGGGTGTTGCAGAAAACACAGACCTCACAGCCCAGCAGGGACAATCTCGCAATGCTTACCTGGCCACTATAAGATACATGGCAATAGGAACACTGGCTCTAATTTGAAGGAGATGCTACAGTTTAGATGCAGCAGCTAAACAGACTCTGGCTCAGGAGGATGACTCCTGTGGCTTGCTCAAAAGCCAACCAACAGCACACTGCTGACTTGGGGGAAAGGAAGACAGAAGATGTTCCTGAGCAAGAAGACCATGTCCAGTTCCTCCCTTGCAAATGCAGGTGACACTGGCACCAGTGTTCACATCCCAGTTTTGTTTTCCTGAACAATAAATCAGGAGTAAATGAGTATGAAAACACTGTTACTGAAAGGAAACTTTGATCCTTTGGTCGAAAGGGGAAGACTGGTTTTTGATATTTTTAAATTGAGTATCCCCAAGCCAGGTCTTGTCTAGACACTGCAGCCCTTGGGGAACAGTATGTGGGGCAGTTCTCTACCTGGCATGAGGAAAAATCAGGGCACCTGGGAAGGAGTGAGGCAGAACTTCATCTAATTCTCAAACTGTCACAAATGGATCCATCTAAGCTCTTATTTACTGAGGTTCTTAGACCCATAATTGTTATCTTCCTTCTTACCTTGTTCTCCCCCATTATTAAGCAATGAGGTCTTTACAGTCCACTGCATTTGAGTCGCCTCACTTACTACATTTCTTTTTTAGCTGGTGTCAGATGGCTGTGTTTGACCCAACACAGCCTGAGTTTCAGGGGGCTTTTTGGGTGTCAAGATTCCTGTGCATTAAATTTCCATGCTATCACACTTGAAGATGAGGAATCATGATGCAGCCAAGATGCTGCCCCCAGTTCTCAGGCTGTCAGGATGACTGTGGTCTCATTCAAGGTGGGGAGGGAGGGATTCCAAGACAGCCAAAAATTAGGCAAGGACTTTTTTTCCCACCACAGTACCTGCAGAGCTAAAGCTGTTCAGTTTTGAGTCAGAGAACTGACAGTAGGTTGGCTTTTATAGGTGCAAAAGAGATGGGATGATCTGGCAAGACAGTGTGCTTAAGACCCTGGTAGCCTGTTCTTTGGATTGACATTTCTTTCTGGCAGCTCCCCTGCCTCTTGTCTCTACCTTCATTTGGCTGTCTTAATTATTAGCACTGACCAGTTGTCTCCCCTACAATCCTTTTGGGCAGACTAGAGGTGATAAACCAGTGGAAGGTGAAGCCTGAGCATTGCCTGAGCTGCAAACCATAGAAGTGGCTGAGGACTGCAGCCGGGTGGCACGGCATCTCCCATAGCTCTCCTCCCCTCCCTTTCTCTCCTTTTCCCTCTCCTGACTTACAGCTCTGCCAGTTCTGTATCAGGGACCCCTCTGAACCTGCTCTGCAGGCAGGGTGAGAACGGAGCACAGCCATGCCTGGGAATCTGTAACTGCGCGGAGATGCCTGCGTGCGTCAGGGAGGGGGAAATGGGTCAGGGGTTGGCCACGCACACCATGTGCAGCTGGGAAATGCAAGCATGCTAGGGATATCACACACACATTTACACCCCTGTAATTTGAATCATGGTCTGCACCCTTCAGTATACACTGCATGCTCCAGAGAGCATCTGCTGAGCAAAAAGCATTAACATACAAAAAGGAGGGAGCTTACTTTAAAGCAGCTGTATATATCCATCCGGAGTGTGTGCTGCAGTCAGTGAGTCATTTCAGGGGAAATGGTTGCGTCTTTCTCCTCGGGAAGGCACCTCTGTGAGCACTGTTGGGCTCTCCCTCAATTCAGCATGATGTTGGGGCAGCAGCCATTTCCTTGCTCTCAGATTCAGAAGGACAAAATGCATCCACAGCTATTTCTCATCCATTTTCTTTTTTGTAGAGGACAAGGTGGGGTAGTGTTTTGCCTTACTCTAGAGGGAATTTTTCTAATGCTATGGAGCACAGCTGGAGAAGATGAGTCTGTAGTTGGGGAGAGCAAGTTTTGCCAGAGGTCTGTTGAGGGGTCTAACAGAGCCTCTGTTCCACAGGGACCTGTGTGTTGCAGTGTCCAGCAGCAGGCACAGAGGAGACCCTTTTGCCTCCCATACGTGAAGATCTTAGATTTGTGTTCTGGTTCTGTTCCTTCAACACCTGCATCCCCCAGCCGCGCTCTGCTGGTGTAAAATGATCAGTCTGCCTTTACTTGGTCAGTGATACAGTCATTTTACTCCTCCCAAACATCTAAAGCTCTTTCCTTTGTAATTAGGGGTGTAACTGACCTCATATGAGGAGCTCTTAAATGGCAGGAATGCAAAACTGAGAAGGCTCTTCGTCCCCTCCAAGTCTCCCCCACCCACCCTGGCACCTGCAGTGCGATTCACGCACATGCACCAAGCAATATTCTTTGTTGTGCCTTACAGTAATCTACAGCTTTACTGAGGTGGCACTCACAGAAGTGACTTGAAAGCAAACCCATAAACATCTCTCTTAATTACTTGGTAAAACATTTAATTTTCTCTTTGTTTCCCAGTTGTGAGTAACAGCAGACAGGGAAGATATGCAACATACTGGCTTTGAATGACATGGGAAGCCAAGTGCCTGCTCATGACAGCTCATTCAGGTTTGCAGAAGCAGAGCACAGAGGCACATGCATTCCTGCCTGCCCAGTTCTGAAATGGAATTTGCAATTGCTGAGTGCCTGTACAAACCAAGCATTTTACAGGAGCATTTTTTTAGACTCATTTGAATGCAAAGCTACCATCATTACACACATAAAGTAAGCATGCCTCACAAGACCCCCAGTGGTGACTGAGTTAATTCCCCAACTTCCTAACAGCAAAGTCCTGCAATTTCAGTGTCAAGCACTGCTCAAAAAGGAAGTTAAAATCTCATTAGATCCTAGTTTGTTGCTACACACTGTCTACCTCAGGTTTGCCCTACTGGCTTCCATACAAAGTGTTGTTTTTGCTTACTTCTATACGTCTTTGCTCGATTTCCAGACATTATTAAGCATCTGACACAATCTATCCCAGAGGTAGCTGCATTTAGTTGTGAATGATTGCTGAATGTATGTAGTCTGCAAAGCAGTGAGTGATTCTTTAAGATGTTAGTCCCCTTTATTAACATAAATAAGATATGTTTCATTTTAGTCACTCTAAAATCATTGAGTCATTTATTGCTGTATCAGTAATTTATGAGCTCTGTATCTTGGCTGGAAACCTACCAGTGTGACTGTTTGCAGGAAGAAATGGGCACAGTACAGAGATAGATCTGCGTCTAACTGAAGTTCAGCTATTTTTTCCCTGGGTCAAAGGGTGAAACAGACTGGGGTGACAATGCTTGGGAGCCTTTCAGCTGCAGTTCATACATTTAGTGACAAAATGCCACTGTAGTGCCCTGTGAGAAATGGTCATCTCATGTTCCTGTTGGTGCTATGATTTATCATGGGCATCCAAAAACTAAATCCAATTCCTGTTTTTGCTGGCAACTTTACCCCAGAAGACAAAGGACTCATTAGAACTTCCTTCTTGTTCCAAGAAATGGTCAGCCAGGAGAGGTGCAGATTATCTTTGCTCTGCTGCAGCTGGAACTTTTATCTGGAGGGGTGATGAAAGGCAAACGTGAGTCTCCCAGGGTGTCAGTCAAGCACTCTCATCAGTCTAATTTCAGACAGAAATTTTATCAGGCAGGAGAACTGAGTGGGTCCAGATGAGCTCTGGAGAGGCATCCAGATCCTCTGCTGATAAGACAAATCAAAATGGGTTGCCAGCTTGTCACAGTTCAGAGAGGAGTCCTGCATCCTCAACACCACTTCAACAGCCCTCAGCTCAGAGTGGGATGGAGGATTTGTCAAAAAAATAGGTCCAGATTCAGCATCTCTCACACTGGCCTCCATCTGCCACATGTTTCAGATCCTCTCTACTCAGAAATGCCCAGCAAGTGTGACTATGAAGTCAAAGAGGAGAAGAGTGAAGAAGTCATGGCCCTTGCAAGAGCCAGCCAAGCTAAGTGTGATGCTGGATGTGCACACAGTCACTGCAGCTGTGGCCATGAGTTTTCCCTCAGACAAGAGGAGAAGGAGAGCAGGACAGGTAGGATGCCCAGAACACACACTGACATTTCTCACTTCCCCATCATCTCACGTCTGTCACCTCACTTCTGGGAGAGAGGCAACTTTAAAAAGTGGTTTTATCAAGCCCACCAAGGGGGAAAAGAAAATGACCCCAAAGTGTAAATAAACTTGTGTGCCTTAGTTTCCTTCTCTCACTCCTATTTGTTCCCTTTCCCTTCTGCTTCTATCATGTTTTCTTCTCTCCTCCCTTACTTTCCCTCATCCCTTTCTGCCTCTTCCAATCTTTTTTCTCATGTTTTCTCCTTTGAATTCCCGTAGGGATCCTGCTCTGTTCACAACCCCACAAAAACATCTGGCTCCTTTAAACACTACTTTTAAACAGGTGTCAGCAGTGTTTCAGTGACCAGTCAGAGGTACTTTGGCATCACTGCTTTGCCACTAGACTTCTCTGTGCCATACCACCACTTCCACACAGCCCACTGGAGCTGGTAGCACCACCCAGGGATCCTTGGCGCTGGAGCAGAGGGAGGAGATGGCCCTGTCCTCACTGTAGAATTGCATCACAGCTGGGGATGATGTGTTTTGGAAAACATCCTCAAGGGCCATTGACACAGGGTAGTCCTTGGTTCCCTCCAGAATTGTGCCTGTGTGGACGACCCATGTGCAGGCTACAGATGCTCAGGTGCTGCTCAGTCTTGTAACTGGAAGCCATCAGGAGTCCTGACTTAACACAGAGGGGTTTATATCCCAAAATTAAAAGACCTTACTCCTCCTTCCTCCTACCTGAATGTCACCCCTTGGGATGCAAAACCAAGGCTTGAGGCTGGAATTCGTCAATTCTGCATTTGTCAACTTGTCACCCGGGAAGTTAATGATCTTCCTACATGGCCCACAGCCTTCAGAGGTAAAATAGCTCATGTGGAACATTAGGACTTCCATTGATTTACTTTTACTGCTTCCAGGCAGTAACATTCTCTTGGTTTTAACCAGTTAATTGTATTTTCCAAGGGGATTTTATCTACCTATCTGTTATATGCCAGTGGGATGCTGATGCTGTAGCTGGGTGGGCTCACACACAGGTGGAAAGACAGGTGGACTGGTAAATATTAATGGAGCCTTTTAGACAGGCTGTGGAGGAGGCCGTGTGACTGCAACAACCAGTACAGTTTTCAGTGCAATTAAGGCATGCAGCATAGTGGGTCCAGGTGACTGCAGAGGATCACTCTGCAAAAGTCCAGCTGCCAGCAGAGCCATCCATGGCTTTTGAATGAATGTTCCTGTGCAAGCTACCTGCTCTGCTAACCCTAGTGAAAATGCAATTACATCTGGTGGCACTGGAGCAACAGCCCAGCAAGCCTGGCTATATCGAGCTTCTCTGGAGAGTGAAAAAGCTGTGCAGATGCACTTTCATGGTGATGATAACTGAGATATTTTATCTCCCATCTGTCATGAGCTATTAGCATCCACACAATTAGTTATTACAGCCCAGCAATCAGCAGTAACAGAAGATGCTGCGGTATCTCTACTGCACATTAATATCTGCCCTTAGTCAAATAAAGCAACCCCTCTGCGTGAAAATAATGTATGATATATCACACTGCCAGATGAGTTTTCACAGGCATCTGAAAGGCAGAAATGCAAGCAGAGCACACACACAGAGCCCAGCACAGGAACACTGAATTGTTAAAGGCATGTCTACACTTGTCACATGGGACACTTCTCTGAACCCAGGCATTATTGCTTTCTGAATATCTTCCCTCCTCACAAGATGTACTGAATCTCTTACTCACTGATCGCAATTCAGGAGTCAGAGCTGAAAGCTGAGGCAGTTGTCTAAATGCAAAAGACAATAAATCAATACTGTTAAAAACGAGGTCCAGTCTCCTGTTAAAATTTAAAGGTTTAATAAAAGGACAATAAAGGGACAGGGTATAGGGCAAAAGGTTACAACGTCCAGGTGACGTTGGGAACTCTTGGCACGGAGCCAAGAGCACATCTGACATGGTGAAAATACTCTGTTTATATACATTTCTTATTGCATCAGCCTGTTACATATTCATAGACAAGTATACATATTCAAACTTTTCTCTGAACTATTTTACATTTTCCAGGTACTCGTTAGCATGGCTCCTCCTTGGGTCCGCCTTTTTAGAGCATGCGCAGTTTCTTTGGGGTTTCCAAATTCTTCCTTTGTCTGTTGGTGTCCAGCAGATGGTTATTGTCGATAGGGATGTCCAGTCAGACGGTTATTTGTCAATAGGGATATCCTGTCAGATGGTTCCTTGTCGATAGAGATATCCTGGGACAGGAGCCTGTTACACCCATGCTTATCCAACTAAGTTTGCAGTTTAGTTATTTTAAGCTAGGTACATTTTAACACAGCTACATTAGCCACTACATTTAAGCTAAAACAAAAAGGCATTAAAGCATTAAAAAAATGAGTATATTCCTATAACAAAAGCAACTTCTACAATAACCAACACCATACACATAGCATTCATTATTTGCGAAAAGCCAACACTATAATATGCATTTATAACAATCCCCCCTTTTCCTTTTTATAATTCATTTGGCTTGAGCAATAATTCTTTTCTTTGCTCATTTCTTTCATAGATTAATTTTGCTTCTTCAAAGGGGTCTTTTATTTCTTTTTGTTTCTTCAATATCATTATCTTTTGGGCTGTCCCAGTTGTAGCCAATTTTGGTTTCATTGGGATAGTTACCACTTGCATACCTTGGACTACGCTGGTGATTAGCCGAATAAAACAGGGGATCAAGCAAGGAAGAAATATTAACCCAGCTGTAGCACATAAAAGGAAGAAGCCTAACTTCTTCCACCATTCTATTCCCAACATCTTATCCAACTAGCCAGGTTTTAGTATCGGTTCCCATTTCTGGATTGGTACATGGGATATTTTTCTGATTTCATTGGCTAAATCTAGGACAGCCTGTCCATTGTCATCTATGTTCAAACAACAATCTGATGTATTAAATTTTCCACAAACACCTCCTTCTTCGGCTAACAAATAGTCTAAGGCCAACCTGTTTTGATACACTGCACCTCTTATTTGACTTTGTTCAGTCGCCAGTAATTTCAATGCCTTGGAAGTTCTGTTTCAGATTAGTTCTACAACTACTTGAAGTTTTATAATATGATTTAGCATATAAATGGGGGTGCGATATCCCCAACTCCCATCTTGTGCCCAAGTAGCTGGCCCATATACTTCCAGTATGCATTCTGGGGGCCATTCCTCATCTTTCCACTTTTGATATCCTCCAATCCAATCTCTCTTTTCCCTTTTTAGGTCATCATACACTGGTACTCCTAACTGATTTCCATCTGGCTTTGGTAGTAGGAAAAATCCTGGCTGTATGATACCCAAAGTACAACTTCCTTTCCATCTAGAGGGGAGTTTTGGATATGCTCTTTTTCCACATATCCAGAATAATCCATCTGGTGCTTTCCAATAATCAGTTTTTTGTTGATCTATATTATCCCAAAATTTGGATATTTCTGGGATCCCAAAATAAGGATTCTTGCCTGTATCATTACATTGGAAGAGCTTGATATCACTTATATATTCACAATCCTTTTCTTTTGTTTTTCTATGGGTCAAATACAGAGTTGGTGCCTCTGGGATCCAATGCGTAAGGGTTCCATTACTAACTTTATATCTTTTACATGGAGTGTGCCCGACTTCATTAACAAAATTCTTCCTAGTGCGCCAGAGACATTCTTCTCCTATTACTGCTGAGCTTAAAACCCACCCCCCTGTGTGGAGTTTTAGGGTCGGTTTCAGACGGCCGGGACAGACGAGAGATCTCTGAAGTCGAGTTGTAGAGCATGAAGTTTATTGTAAGAGAACGTTGATATAAGAGACCTGCTGAGAGCTGCCAGACGCAGCTCGGAGCAGGTCAGAGAGAATAGCTAAGAGTGAAGATCTAAGAGAGTTGAGAGCGGAGGTCTAAGAGAGCGAGCTTGTTGCTTACAATACAATAAATCATCTTCCGTGTTGAATATTCTAATTTTCATTAACCAATCTAAAACAAACTACAAATTTTATAACATTTGCATACAGTCTATGAGAACTGTTGTATTACCATACAGTGTTATATTTTAAACTCTAAAAGCTGCTTTTTAGACCCTCTGCTAGGTTGGTAGGGTCTGCTCTGACCCTTGGACCTGTCTGCAAGCAGAGGGTATTGTTTAATCAAAAGGGGGGATTACTGCAGGCAGCCATGCCATTGTTTTCTAGTTGTTCAGTAACTGGGGTTTAGCATCTCAAAGCTTGTCTTCATTTCAATCTTACTTATAGTTTCTACATTCTCAGCATCTCTTACCAGGCAATCATAAGGTTTTCCTATTTCATCTTCCCCAACACCCCTGGTCTGTTTTCCCCTTTTATGTTTGTCCGGTTCCACTTGAGGAGTTCCACCGGACCCAAGCTACTGCTTTCCATGGCTATTCCTCTGCCATCAAAGCCCCTCCACAAACCCAGCAGTTGGTTATATTAAGTTCTTTACTTATTCTTTCTCCCAGTTCCACGAACAGATTTTTCCCAAGTTTTGAGAGATCTATTTCCTTTTCTAATTGTTGCTTGAGTCCCGTGTACCAATCTTGGAGTGGTTTTGATACAGGTGGCTTTGTTGGTTTTACTTTTTGGGGTATTAGTTGTTCTTTGACCAAATCCTGGACCGTTCCCTTAAGGGTAGATGTGAAACAAACCCATTTTCCCCTTTTTGGACATTCACTCCTGTCAGAGACTGAAAATAGTTCATGCCTCAAACATTGATGTAAAGTTTTGGTCGGAGAAGCTTCCCTGAAGATACCTGACTGGGACTTTGAGCTGAGTCAAACTGCTGAGATTAGATAAAGGGAAAAGCCTATTGTTTAATCATCTCAGCCTGAGGGAAAGGAATGCATCCACAAAAGCTGAAGCCGCCAGCTGTACTGAGAATCATTTCTGGCTGAGTTTGGGGTGGGGGGCAAAGCACAGCTCACAGAAGCCACGTTTACACAGCCCTCCCCCAGCTGAAGGGGAGAGGAGGATGGCATAACCTCTGATCAGAGGCAATACACACGCATCCTCCAGTACACAAATTGGCCCAGCTGTGGAGCCTCCCCAACCCCACAAGCCACATCCACGGGACTCTCACGTGAAAAGCAGCTGAGGGGGAGTCACAATCCATCACAGACCCCCCAAAGTGCTCCCCAGACGCCTTGCACCACAGGACTGCACGTGATGCAAACAGAGTCTGCTGCTGGAGGCTGCCCCCTCCCCTGCGGGGGACAAGCCTGGACATTTCCACCTGGCTTGAGTGTATATTAACCCATGGCACTCTGTGCTTTTGGGGGGACTTCCACCACCGAGAAGAGGACACCAGAACACCAATGGGACCCACGGAGTGGTGATACCTTTTTGTCCCTGTCCCTCTCTGTCCCCCCCGTCTTTCTCCCTACTCTCTCTTTTCTCTCTTTCCTTCTCTCTCTCTCTCTCTCATATTTACTATCAAATAAAACCCATACTATTGATTGGCATATGGTCTCGTTTGTACCTTAATTCGGGCAGAGGTATCTCTAAAGAACTTTAATAATTAGATCGTAACACCGTTGCTTTTGCTTTATTTGTCCCTTCTTGTCCACGGGTGTTGACCTGCAGCCACCGATCCTCAGAAGAAGCAGAGCGGGGACCGCCGGTATTCAGGCAGGGCGCGCCTTCCCCGGCTCAGGATCTCCCAGGGTCTCGGAGGTGCAGTGTTGATCCCGGACGAGCCCCCAATTCTTAAAAACGAGGTCCAGTCTCCTGTTAAAATTTAAAGGTTTAATAAAAGGACAATAAAGGGACAAGGTATAGGGCAAAAGGTTACAACGTCCAGGTGACGTTGGGAACTCTTGGCATGGAGCCAAGAGCACATCTGACATGGTGAAAATACTCTGTTTATATACATTTCTTATTGCATCAGCCTGTTACATATTCATAGACAAGTATACATATTCAAACTTTTCTCCAAACTATTTTACATTTTCCAGGTACTCGTTAGCATGGCTCCTCCTTGGGTCCGCCTTTTTAGAGCATGCGCAGTTTCTTTGGGGTTTCCAAATTCTTCCTTTGTCTGTTGGTGTCCAGCAGATGGTTATTGTCGATAGGGATGTCCAGTCAGACGGTTATTTGTCAATAGGGATATCCTGTCAGATGGTTCCTTGTCGATAGAGATATCCTGGGACAGGAGCCTGTTACACCCATGCTTATCCAACTAAGTTTGCGGTTTAGTTATTTTAAGCTAGGTACATTTTAACAGAGCTACATTAGCCACTACATTTAAGCTAAAACAAAAAGGCATTAAAGCATTAAAAATGAGTATATTCCTATAACAAAAGCAACTTCTACAATGACCAACATCATACACACAGCATTCATTATTTGCGAAAAGCCAACACTATAATATGCATTTATAACAATACCAAGTCAAAAGGCCAAAACCATCTTAGGATAGCTGGGAAAGGGTATCTCTAGGCCAATGTCCAGATGGGAATCCAGACCAATCCCTGCTGAACTGCTACCATAACCGTTTTGTACTCTGAGCATTTTGTTTTAAGTTTTTAATTTGCTCTTAGTCTAATTTTTTAATTACTCCTTTGAACTGAATTACCAACATATGAGTATCGATCCAGTATCGATACCCAACTTGAGACAGACAAAGACTCTTGTTGGAGTTTGGATCTAGTTTTTCTTGGTTGTTTTTTTTTTCCTCAGGAATTTTTCTCCCATGGGTTGCTAAGGGACTAATGACTGGGCTAATGGCTGGGTACTGAAGAGAACAAAGCACATGGCTAGGGCCTTTCTCCTTGGCAGGGCGGAGCAGAATCCCTCTCATGGAAGCAGGGACAACCCGAGATTTTGGGGACTGAAAAAAGCAAGGGCAGGGGGAGGGCGGCCTCTTGATCGGGACCCTGGGAGCCGGACGGTTGGAGCTGCTGTCTGCTGAACCGACGGCCACTGAGAAGCCAGCACGGAGGTGCTGGTCTGTCTGCTGTGAGTCTCTTCCCTCTGCCCCATCCGGAGCCGACCTGCCTGCCACCAGCCTGTCTCTCCCCCACTCCTCCACGCTGCTCCGAGTTCTTTGCCACACTGTAACTGGGCTCGCCCCGCATGCTGGGACCTCCTGCTGTCCCAGCTCATTGTGTCCGAGGATCCTGCTGCGGCACCGACACCAGCCGCCCCCCCCGAGGGTCTGTGGAACAAAGGCTCTCCTCCATCCCTCTCTGCCTCGGGCAGCCGCCATTGCTGTTGTGCTACCCGAGCTCACGCCAGAGCGTCCCCTGCAGCCACCAGGGAGTCATCACATCCAGAGCGCCCCCTGCAGCCGTGAAGGAACCACCGCACCCGAAGTGCGCCCTGCAGGCTGTGACCGGAACTGCACCAAAGGGAAAAGATGCCTGAGGCCAAGCAGGCCGCCACTGGGTTTCTGGTTCTGTTTGTTGGTTAATGCCATAGTTGTTGTTATTTGTTATCCTTTGTTTTAGATATTAGTAAAGAACTGTTATTCCTATTCCCATATCTTTGCCTGAGAGCCTCTTGATTTCAAAATTATAATAATTCGGAGGGAGAGGGGTTACAGTTTCCCATCCCAAGGGAGGCTCCTGCCTTCCTTAACAGACACCTGTCTTTCAAAGACAACTCTCTAACAGGGCTGTTAGAAAGTGTATGTTTATTTCAGCGCCAGGCAACTGCATGGGATAGCTCCCTAATACGCAGCGCAAAAGCACAAATCAATACATGAACTATATATTTACAAAAGTCTTGAATATTCAAAATATAAGGATACATTCATAATATTGGTACCTCCCATTTCCTTGCTTTGTATAGTAATTAGTTGAATACTAATTAAGCATGCATAGTTTGCCTTTTAATTTGGGTCAGTGGTCATGAAATTAGAGGAGAGGGCTGGGATGATGAAGTAAAACTCCTCTTCCTCTGTTTGAACTTTTTTGCCCTTTGGTTTTTGACAATACAAATTGCTTCTAAGGGAACTTTTGGTCCCTTCTGACATTTTTTCTTGAATAGGAAAATTAGTAACTGCCTACATTCCCATAGATCTATGAAGCAATGTTTTCTATTTCCCTATTGCAAGCACAGTTGAATAAGCATCTAAATGACCAATAATTGTTCAGTTGCATTCCAAACTTGTCTCAACTTAGTTCTCTAGTTAATCATTGACTTCAGTTGGGTCTGCTTACTAACTCTATTTTCTTTAAATTACTGAGTCTATTTTAACTGATTTCTATTAACTTTTTGTCTATGATTCTAATTTTTGAGACTCTGTGTTTCAGAACCCCTTGGAACAGGTTTCACTGAGACTCCCCAGATTTCTTGACACATTTAGGAGTCCACCCTCAGCTCATAGGGTGAAAAAGATGTCTGTCGGAGCTGCCTGGGCTTCAGGAGTAGATTGGAGTCTGCACCCAGGTCTCATCCATGCCCAGTATCCAGCAACAGGGTCTCTTGCAAAGATGGCACTTGCAAAGATGAAGTGCCTGGCCTCAGGACTGTGGCTTCTTCCCTTCTTCTGCCAATATGTTTGGAGGTGGAGAGGAGAGAAACCCCTGCCATCCATGTTAACAGTGACTCAGTGTGTTATTTCTGGCAGTTATTCCACAAGATTTCTTTTTCTACATTAAAATTCAAGAGCCCAGGAAGGCAGCTCAGGGCTAGACTGCAGGATGCTAAATCCTGTAACTCCGAGAAATACACAAATGTATAACAAGTCACAGTTAAAACAATAAAAAGGCTACTCTATTCTTACTGTGAAAACCTTTTGAAGGTCCAGGATATTATTTAAAAACAGAAACACAATAACCCAAATCTCCAAGGACTATCTAGTCTTGTGCTGCACTGGTGCATCTTCCTAGGACTGGCCTTTTGTGATAAACAGGTGTCTTATGTTACAATAGTATGTATTCTATCACCATCTTCACGGGCTGTTGAGATCAGGAGGGGTAGTGCTCCTTACTCCCCTCATGACTCATCCCTGATAACTATAGAGGAGGTCTTCTGTAAATGGGCCAGCTGTTAAAACCAGGTGGGGCAGTGTTCTTTATCTCTTCCATGACCCATCCTCCCTCCAGGGGGATATCTTCTGTTAATGGGCCATTGAGTCCCACTGCATGACTGATAAAATTACACCATCCCATTGTGAGATGCTCTGCCCAGGGGGAGGAACCATGCATTCCTATCTGGATATAATCTGGAATTTGAAACACCACAAGTCAGCTTTTCCACTGCATTCCCAGAGGAAGACCAGACCCTTCTATGTTGCGGTGCTTCGGAACCAGAGGACTTCCGGACAGGTTCCACGGACAGAGGGTTTCCCCCCGGAGCTCCCAGGGGCAGCAGTTGGACCACCAATCCACGGACCCAAGCTCCTGCTATTGGTTACTGGACTTGTCTGTTATGTATTCCCGTCCTGGGAAATTCCCTGTCACTCCATAGGTCATTCGTTGTTCTCTCTGTTCCCCTCCCCTCCCTAAACCCCATTTGATCATGTACCCCAGCCCCTCCCCTGTATTGTCCCCTGCCCTCATCCTATTGGGTGTTGTTCCTCCCTTAAATACCGATGTAATAAGCTGCTCTTGGCTCTTGGTCCATGTGCTCCCTTTGGAGGCAATAAACCTACCGAAATCACATACCAAGAGACCTCCTTCTCTGGTAGTTCTTTGCGGTCTCATCAAGCTCCGGGGGCAACATCTCCCCGGACCGGGAGGCGGACTGGCTGTGCTCATAGTCAGCACTCCGAGGATGCCTTCCTGATCGCGAACGGCATCCTAGGATAAGGCTAGCTCTCCGCCGCTGGTACTAAGGTGGGACCGAGCAGAGAACGCAACACTTCTACACCACCACTGGACCTTCAGAGGAGAACTACACCTTTCACAGGATCACTGCTTCAACAGAACCACATCTATCACTCCCAGAGGACTGCAGCCACCATCTAATTGGACTGCTACCAACACCCTGACCGACAGGGTGTCAGATTATATTCTGACTCTGTCAGTGTTTTTTGTACTATTGCATTTATTTTAATTTTTCTATTAAATTGTAGTTCTGACTTTGAGTCTCACTGGTTTGCTTTCAAACTACTACAACAGGGAACCCTTCCCACAGATTTGTGGAAGGTCAGAGGTGCCAGTAGGTTGGAGAAAACCTTGAAGAAGAAGTGGCAATGGTTTGCTGTTGTTGCTCAGGCACCTTACACAGACAAGCCAGGTCCAGTGCACAGGAGGTCATGCACAGGAGAAAGCATTGCTGTAGGCAGAGCAAGGTATGCACATGAAGAGTGAGACTTCAGGACGTCTGGATTTGGGGCTCAGCCTCAAGGCTTTGGTGCTTTACAGTGTGGCTCCTGGCTGCAAGCTCTTCTGCTTGCTCGTTCTCATGCCTGAGTTTTTCTCCCTCCATCTCTCTTAGTTTCCTGCTTTTCTGTTCAAGTAGGAGCTTCACTGTGAGTTGGCCAGGGCTGGAGCTCCAGCTGAGACCACAGGGCCAAGGAGCAGAGAGCACAGCAGTGGAGACAGGTGGTGGCTCCACATGGTGGAGAGGGGACTTTGTGGTGGGGGCAAGGGTAGGGAAAGGGAAAAGCTGGAGGGAAGGAGAGGATGAAGAGTAGGAGTGGAACAATGAATGCTAAATCAGAGGAGAAAGAGACCTGGCCATTCAGCTGGGCACCCCACACTTTATACTGCGAGTGGCTCTTCTGTGTCTGAAATGTTTTGGTTAATGCTTAGGGAATAAAATATATGGAAGCTTTTTTTTTTTGTTAATAACAGCCATCTATTTATAGACTGTAAATTATACACCATGAACATTACTCAGGGACAAGACATTACTTTGCTGCCAACAGGGAAAAGGGAAGGAAAGGGGGGAAAAAAGCAGACGGAGAGAAGGGAGAGAGAGGGAGAAAGACACACAGAGAGAAAGCGAGGAAGCTGTGAGCTTCTGACCCCCCCTGCACCCCTGCCCAGCAAAGGGCAACTGGGATGACACTGAAAAGAAGAGAAGCATGTGGAACCAACTGCGGAAGCCCAATTCTTCTTGTTCCTTCCTGCCACAGAGGAAACATGTGGGACCATTTCTGAATGAGTTGGACTGTTTTCTAGTGCTTCTTTTGAGTGCCAGAATAATGCAGCATGAAAAATGTTGCACAGGAGCTGCTGGCCTGTGGAATCTGGCACCCTCCTGCCTGTTGCAGACACAAGTGCATGGGCCACTTTCCAGGCTTTCCTGGCCCCTTGACAGCAATTTGAGCGATTCAGAGAAACACTTTACCATCCCCCCTCTCTTTTCAGCCTCTTCTGGTTTCCCCTCCAAACCCTCTCCCTTCTTTTGCACATGTGCACAGGTTCATCTGCCAGAGTTAGAAACCAGATCATGCTGTCTCTCTTTGCAGTCAATAGAAATAGGGAGAGAGGGTAATTTGCCTATTTGATCTCCCCATTAGTTATGAGATGGCCCTACAATATTTAATTCAGTATAATATATAAGTATCTAACACTAGATGAGGCAAGTTTAGGCTTTATGAGAAACCCAGCAAATTGTTTCTATCAAGCTTGCTGTGTACAGGATGAAAATATTCAGGAGTAGTCCCAGACTGTGGCAGAATAAGATAGATTTATTTTTAATGCAACTGCTGATAAACTTTTTCATGAATACTTGGGCTTCAGAAAGCATCACAGCAGATCTAACACAACTTCCTCCTTTTCTAAAGCTTATTGACCTTTTTCTTTGGCTCCCTAAGCTTCATCACTTAATTGTTCCTTTCTTTCCACTTCTTCATTTCTCATCTAGATTTCATACTATTTTTATAACTCCACTCCTTTTGGTTTTACACACTGGAGCACATGTGTGGAGGCATGCAACACTGAGATCCAAACTCAATTCACCTTTTTTCTCTGGTACTTAGTAACTGAGGGCTCATGGTCAACCACGTTATGCAGCCAGGGCTCCCCTGAGTTTCAGTGAGGTCGACATGGAGAACTGGAAAAAGATAAATATTTGTTTGACAGCCTACTGAATCATGAACAGTTGAGCAATGGGTGGCTGAGTAACTGGTGGGGTGCTGCTTGGCATTGTTTCAAACCACATGTTGCTCACAAGCAAGGAGAAATTTAAGCCAGTAATCCTCAGGGTAGAGCAAAATTGAGACCATGAATTTGGATCTGAGCTTGCAGAGCAAAAGAGCTCAAAGTGGCTCTCTAAGCTGCCAGTTAGGAGGGATAGCACACACATGTGAGATGGTGCTACATTCAGTGCCATGTCATGAAATCTGTGAGCTCCCTGGAAGCTCCAGCAAATGGGAGCAACAACATTACAGTGCTTGGCATTGAGAGTTGCTATTGCAAGCCATCCTAGAACACTGTCCTACAGAGCAATCCTTTTCACGATGAGTGCCTGTTTGGTGACCTGTGCACAAAGGCACTTCCTAGTTCCACTTAAAAAGACACAGGAAAAGCATCCTAGATGAATCCAAGGGTAACTCTCATGCAGTCTAGTACAGAGATATCTAAGCTGACACTTCACAAAATGTTACATCATACAGAGTCCCATAAATGTGTTCAGAGGTATTGCCTTTTGCCCTGGGGGTATAATGTGATATAGACCATTCAGCTGAAATACCATGTCACCGAATTGCCTTTTCATCCCAGCAGTGGGACTTTCCACAGCTAGGAGAAGACATCCATGATGGCAGTGATGTGTGGGCAGGGAACCTGCAAAGCAAGTGCTGCTGCCAAATAAATAGAAACTCACATCTCCAGAGTTTCCAGTTTGGCCTGGAGGACAAGTCAACCAGCAGAATGTATCAGCACAGATACTCCTCATCTGAGCCCCAGGGAACATCTTTACCTAAGCACAGTGCACCCTTACCCCTCAAGCTGTGATCTTGCCAGAGCTCAAATACAAGCAACATGAAAGAATATCCCACAGTTGCTGATGAATTAGTACATGCTGCCTCCTCTCCAAATCAGTGCTAAAGCTAAATCTGTCTGCATCACATTAAAGAGCTATGCTCCCTCCCCAGACCCTGACGTGTGAAGCCTCACCTCATTTCTCTCCCCTGAAGCTCAGAACTGATCCTGGACCAGTGCTCCCAGCAAGCCAACTGGCATCCCGTACCTTTGTCAGGGTCTCATGGCCAACCTGTATTTTCACTGGTGCAGCAAATCAGAACTGAGCAGTCTCCTGATCTGAGCCTTGCAGGGCATAGCAGTCCAGTCTCCAGAGCTACTGTCTGTAACCTCTGCTCTCATGCCCTTCCCACACCAGAAATGTCTCTTGTCTCTGTGCCACACAGCCAAGCCATAGCTGCCATTCCAATGGCAGATACCTGCCAGGAAGACCCAGCAGGGCTCAAGTGCTGCCAAATTACATCTGCTTCTTTGTCCTGGTTTCCCCCAGCTCATCTATGATTTCAATTAACTGAAATCACAACAACTATTCCAGTCCTACGTAGGCAGGGCAGATCCCTTCACTGGTTTTTCTTTTTTCTAAATGAGTATTATTTTGGGGTGTAGGTGGAGGGGATGGTGCTTAAATGAAAAAGTCTGAATCTGTAGCATAAAATCTCATCTCAGCCTAAAAGAAGAAGCTGGCAGATTGATGGAAAGCATCACCATAATGTGAAAGAACAAATAGGGTGAAGATGCTGCCAGATGGGAAAGTGAATCCTCCCTGGCTCTATGAGTATGGATATCATTGGTGGTGTACGTACCACTGGCACATTCTGCAAGTAAACTTTAATCTTAGCTGCAGCTACCACCAAATTATGCCATGGTCTATAAGAAGCAGCAAAATATTGTACCCAAGTGATCTGGGGGCTTGGAAAATCCTTTGCTTGTCTCACTCAGCAGATTCCAGATTAACACCTCTATCCTTACACCAGTGACTTTAGCAGCATGATGAGTAAAGGGGACTGGAGGGATATTTCTTCTTTGTGCACCCCATTTCCCCCTCTCTAACAGCTGGAACCTTCTTGCAGTGAGACAACTGAGAGCAGTGGCTCTTTGCAGAAGGCAAGGTGGTTTCTACGTGGGTGAGATTGTTGTTGTGAGAGCTCCAAAGACGAAGAAAAATCTCCTCTGTTACTAAGCAGGGATCTGAAGGCCATTGTCAGGGAAGAAGCAGAAGAATTTCCATAAAAGGAAGAATTATTCCACCTGCAGCCAAACCACCTGAACTCTCATCTTGTTAGATCTCACAGCAGTAGCAGGACTGGTCAGCAAGGGGAGACAGGGTGTTGCAGTGATGCAGGGAAGAAGGGAGGGAAATTATTATCCTGTGCAGACAGTAAATACATTATCCCCATGGATTTAAATTTTTTTTCTTTCATGACTAAAAGAATAAGAGTCTTTTATGATCCAGAGGGTGAAGTGTGCATCACATGATGTCTAATCTGACTTTCTCATCTAATTCCAACAGGAGCATTTAGATTATGCTAGATTGCTTTTCCTCTTTCCACTTTCTTTCATCATTCACCTAAACTGCTCTAACTGGTTGCGAGCCCCAGAGCTGTTTGAATAACTGTGTATGAAATATTTCCTTCTGTTGTAAGCAACATAAGGCCCCTGGTAACAAAGTGACCCTTTGCCTGAGCAGCAAGAGAGGTCCCAGGACATTAAAGCAGAAATTAACATGACAGAGTAGAAGAGACTTAGACTGCAGGGTCTCTGTCCATCAATCCAACACCAGAGCCAACATGGATCACTGTGGACTGCTAGGAAAAAGAGGCACCCCCAGATCCCAGCCCCTTTTTCTGCATTACCCAGGGGTCACCTCAGGCAGCTTGTCTCCTTGCTTCGTCTCTGAACCATGCCCAGCATAGATGGCAAAGCTGCAGAGGCTGACACAGCAGAGGCACCCTCCAATGTCCTTGAAGTCCCTGGGACAGGGCTAACATCTGGGTTAAGTGCACCCACAGCAACTTTCCCTTGGCTCTACTAAGTCGGTGTTGAATTCTCTCCTCATGATGGCTGCTAAAATTCACTGTAAGACAAGTAGGAGGAAAAGAATGGATCGGGGGAGAAAATAACCAACTCTTGTCCTGCTGCTCTTTGGCCAGTAAAGTGATAAAGCAGAAAAGAGAGAGGAAGCTTTTCCCCTGCTGTATTAAGAAACTGAAAATTGAAGAGCAAATGAAGAGTATATTTGAAGATAGCACAAATCCTTGATAAAGCCTCTCTGAAACTTGCTGAAAAATTTCAATGTGCATTAGGAAAGTTGGGATTTGCTGAAGGATAAATCAATCATACAGGACAAACTGAGGAGAAGAGACAGACACAGATGGTTTGTTTGGGCTCCCTGGAGTGGGGTGGGGGTGCAGAATGAGTGTTAACCTCTGTTGGCCTGTTGGTCAGAGATGGAGCACTAGCATGGAAGTCAAGCATGCAGGATTTTCAGTCTCTGCTAAGACTCTTGTGTCATTTGGGGAGACAGCCCCAGCATGCTGCCACCACAGATACAGAGGCTTCTGGGGCAATCATGAGCTTGGCATGGTCCCCCTCTTGCCTTGCTCTCTGTCCACTTCCCTGCCACAGGAACAAGCTATGGACAGCACAGGAAAGCAGCACACTTGATGGCTCCCTGCCTCACCAGGAAAGCAGGATAGCATGAGCTGCTCTAGACCACAAAAATCCAGAGTTGTTTCAGATGTGGTGATGAGGTCTTCAGGAGGATGCGGGGAAAATGATGGGACATCACGCCAGATCAATGTGATCAAAGTGAAGCCATTTTATTTCAGGCAGTGAGGATACTTATATTCTACAGTGTGCTAAAAATAAAGTTACATGATAAGATTTTCTTCTGCAGTTCACACAGCATTTTCTCACACAAGAGTTTTCACACGGTATTTCCTCTACTCTAATTAGAGCTCTAAGTTTAGTATCAGAAGGCTACAATAACAGTTTCATCTGCCAAGTTTCTCATTAGACACCTGGAGCTTATTTACAGTTTTGGCATCTCCCTTTCTCACAGCTGTCTTTCGAATGACCTTGTACAGAGGCCTATTTCTCATCTAAAGCTGCTGGATTGCTCACATATGTAGTTATTCTCAACAGGAGGAGATATAAATGCAGTCACTAATCTCACTCTTGGTTTTCTCCAGTGTCTCCTATAGGAGAGCAAGCAGAAGCACTCTGCCTAGCTTTCCAGATTTGCACTAATACTATCTCACCAAATAGGAAAAGATTTGGCCTAAATTTCCTACCTGCTCTTCAAAGATTTCTCTTGCCCCCTTTGCATTTCCAACAAATTAATTCCCTTGTAACAGGCCTGTAATTAAGAAACTGTACAGGGAACTTTGTCATCAGGTAAATACAGATTATGGTGTCTGGAGACAGAAATTCTTTCAATGAAGATTAATTAAGCAGAGCTCCTGTCCCAGTCTATCTGGCAGTGGGGAGAACAGGGTTTGAACATGGGAGAGAAGGGTCAATGCTCCCCCCACTCTGCACATCTGGCACCATCCACTCGGAAAGCATTGTTCAGGTGTCAGAGACAGAAATTGTTCATGCCTCAAACATTCATATAAAGTTTTGCTCATCATAACCAAAACTGTATAAAGAAGCTACAACCAAAGAAGCTTCCCTGAAGATACCTGCCTGGGACTTTGGACTGAAACCAAACTGCTGATTAGATAAAGGGAAGCCCATTGTTCAGTCATCTCAGGCTGAGGAGAAGTTTTGCATCCACAAAAGGCCAAAGCCACCAGCTGCTGCCAAGTTTGGGTGGGGGTAGAGCACAGCTCACAGAAGCCAGGTTTACATGGACACACCCCTCCCCCCCCCCCCCTCCCCCGGACCCTCCAGCTGAGGGGGAGAGAGGAGGTTTCTAGGTGTGGTGTAAACCTCTGGTCAAGCAATGAACGCCCATCCTTTGGCCCAGCTGTAGCAACCTCCCCCCGCCAACCCCACAGGCCTCATCCATGAGACTTTCACATGAGAGGCAGCTGAGGGGGAGTCACAATCCATCAAAGACCCCCAATGTGCTAGGCCTTGCTCTGCAAGACTGCATGTGATGCAACAGATCCAGAGTCTGCTGTAAGAGACTGACCCCCCCCCATCCCCCAGGGGGACATGCCTGGACATTGCTACCTGGCTCGAGGGTATATAAACCCATCAGATTCCAAGCTTTTCAGGGGGACTTTGACCACCGAGAAGACCAGCTGGAGAGGATCAACGGACTGTTGTTGGGATCCACGGAGTGGTGATATTTTCCTTATTCTGTCCCTGTTACTTTCTTTCTGTCCCCCCCACCTATTTCCTATTTCTTTCTCTCTCTCTCACTCTTTCATGTTTACTGTCAAATAAAACCTTTGCTATTGTCACTGGCATATGGTCTCGTTTGCACCTTAATTCGGGCAGGGGTATTTCTAAGAACCTTAATAACTAGATCCTAACATTTTACCAACTGGATCATAACATCAGGGAAGCCTTGAGAGGATACAAATGGTTTCTCTGTTCTCAGACTTTTTGTTTAGGCAGAGCTGTTACTAAGACTGCTCCTGAAGCAGCAGGGAAAAAGGGCAGAGAAAACATGCTTATTCTTGATCAGAAAGAGCCACATCTATTTGTCTCATGTGCATCTGCTTCCCAGAGGGGACATGGACAGGAACTGATGTCTGCAATCCACACAGTGCTTGGTGGGAAGGCAGGTCCAAGAGAGGCAATAGGACACAGCTATGCCTCTTCCTGGCAGATCATCCTGGAAACAGATGTTTTGCCTTAGGAGTTTGTGTTCTTCAGTGCCCACCAGGCAGCAGCAACCTGGCTGCAAAGGCCTGAGTCAGTGAAGGGAGCAGGGAAGAATAAAAAGAAAAAGCACATGTTGGGTGGGAAAAGAAAATATCCCACATGAGGACAAAAAAGCCCACAGAGGTCACAGCATATAAAGCAAAGGAGTGGGAAGAGAGATGATCCAAAACACATCCCAGAAACTGTGTTAAAGCCACAAGAAGTAAAAAGGCTGAGGAAAGATGTACCAAGTATCCGGAACTAGAATCAATTAAATGTAGCCAAAGAAGAAAAAAGGTCAAGAAAAGACAGTCAAGAGAACAGCAGATCCTGGTGGCGAGTGAGATTTGGAGAGAATGCTCACCTTTTAACCAGGAGACTTATGTGCATATCTCCTGTTAAAGGGCAGATGTGGACAGGAGCACATTACCACAAACAGGGAGGCTCCTCTGCCTCCATCTTGCACAGCCACATATGAGCTGTTCCCGTGGATTTAATATGAACCATACCAGAATTTCTTTAATCAACTCAGCCAGCATCACTGGCAAAGGTGATTAAAAAAAATGTGTGTTTTTCACAGTGATCCCTTCCCCATCACCACTCACTGCTAAGTGGCATGAGCTTTGTGGCTGTCAGCAGCAGATTTTAAATAGGGAGAGAGGGGAAGGGTTAGGGACACTGGCCATGCCCAATCATCCAGCCCTTCCCACAGGCAGCAAATAACAGGAGCACGCAGGTCTTGAGAACAATCTTAGAAAAGCTCCTGCTTATGTATAATAACTTGTTCTTTTCACAACAGGGACAATACCTGCACTTCTTGTAACAAGTTCAGCCCTTGGGACATTTAATGACAGAATTCCAGAAAGCTGGATCACCTGGCTGGGAAGGCATGGGCACTTCAGGGAACACCAGGTCTCATCTGGGATACAAATGGCCTCAAGTAAGCTCTGAGCCCAAGGTGGTGACTGGAATGCTGCTGACATTCCCAGGAAGGAAAGAAATAAAAAAGATATTATGAGAAGGTAAAGAAAGCCTTTGATGCTCAGTTTGTTGAGAGGCATAATGTGATATATGAGAGATTTAGCCGGCATTATCAGGTACTGAAGGAGACTGTCAAGTCCTTCAGAAGAGTGGTGCAGAGCTGTTCAGGACACTTCCAGAGAATTTCCAAGAGGAATCATCATTGCAGGCCTAAGAGACACGGAATACTGAGCTACTCCTTCCAGCTTGAACACACACTGACCTTGGCAAAAAACTAACAAAACCTACAAGATGAGAAAAGAGACAGGAAGATTTGGAGGGTAGGGTGTGCAGAGGAGGAAGAAGCAGATAGGTTGACCCAGCCCCAGGCAAGTGAAAAGGGCCAGACACACAAAAAAACCCCACCCCAATCCAACTCCAGGGACAACAGAAAACATTCTGAATCTCTCTCTCTCTGAATTCATGCCCTGTATTTTCATGCACAAAACAAGGCTTCAGGAGATCAAAAGAAAGCAGGGCCTCTGTTTGACAAGCAAGGACATAATTAAGAGAAGCTGTATTTGGCACCAAAAGCCCCTGAGGTGCACAGAAATAGGGTAACCCCTCACATCACAGTGACCTTAAGACACAGGACTTCAGATGTTACCATGAAATCCTAAAGGCAATTGCAATTTGGATTGCCAGGAGGTCCCAGAGACAAGCAAAAAACCCCTAGAGACCACAACCCCAAGGCTGGCCCAGTCTTCTATAAAAACTCACAACAGGGGCAGGGCAAAGTGAATTTTTTCCCTGCCACATGTTTGTTTGTGGTCAGCATCTCCATGCTCTGTACCACTTGCTGCTTGGCGGCGGATATTTTGCCCACAAAGCTTTTCTTGGGAGGCCAAGGCTCTCATTTGGAAATGAGAGCAACAGAAGGGGCAGAAGATGCCCTTCTGATGTGAGGAAGGAGCTGGATGCCCAGGTGTGATTAATGCCATGTAATTTTTAATGTCTAAGCACAGATAAAAGCATAACATAGAAAATGGAGCTAGAATTGCTTGCAGTCAAAGGAGAGACAGCTACTTTTACATTGTGATTCTTTGATCTTTTTGTGATAGGTACATAAGGATGAGATAAATCATGCCCTTTCTCTCCCATGGATATGAGGGGAGCCTGGCACTGTGGTAGGCAGTTTTCATAAAAGAGAGAAACTTGCTCCCCACAGCTAGAGAGCTTTTAAAGGCTTCAGTTACCCACGCAAATGCACAACTGACCTGGCAATAAAAAACGGTGAGAACACCAGTGACACAAGCCCTGTGCTAAAGCCTATATATCTGGGAAGATGCTGTGCTTGCTGCAGGTGCAGGACCACTGCCACCCCAGGGGAAGATGATGGGGCTGCCTGGGCCTTCACTCAAGAGATCAAGACTTTGCTCAAAACCCCAAGCACTCTCCTCCCAAGGCCCACCATGGCCCCAGCAAAACAACAGCTGTGGAAAGCAGAGGATCACCACCCACACACCCTGTAGACAAAGCCCCAGAGTCTCAGAACCACCACAACCTTCAGTGGAAAAGGCAAGAAACAAGCAGTTATCATTTCCTTTACAAGACAAATGTTTGTATATCCCATCACTTAAGGCAGCCTCCATACCAAGTAGGAGCTAATGCTCTGCTCTGCCCAGCTCCATTTTTCTGGGTCTACTAGCCTTGGCCCAGGAAGGTCATGGCAGCCTCTGTAGCTGGGAATATGGCCCAACAGCACAGCCTGAAGGGCAATTAAAGTGAACATTTGCCTTTTTTTCTGTTTGATTGGCAGCTAAGTGTGGGGTAGGGGAGCTGTGCCACAAACCGTGCCCAAGAGGTACTTCACAGAGAAAATAAGAAGACACTCTTAAAAAAAATAATATCCTGATCTGGAGGGAGTCAAAGAGGTCTTTGTTTAACAGGCACCACACACAAGTGAACAGTGACTACTCAGGAGCCCCTTCCCTCCTCTACATATGAAGGATTATTGCTGGTTTCCAGGAAGGAATATTAGTGTCTTGATGTTCAGAATAAAATCTGTTCGAGAAGAGGTACTGTGGCAGGATGTCTACCCCCCACCTCCTCCTCCTCCTGTATGTCACAGGTAATGGGTGCATAAAGAGATAACCCAAGGGCAGGAAGGCCCAGCAGGGGTCATCTCTGGCTCCAGGGGGCTCAAACTTCAGCTAAGAATTTACATCTTAGTCTGGAGAGCTGATGGAAGGAGAGATAAAAGAAAAATTACTGACTTGAGAGCCACCGTTTTACACTATAAAAGATACACGAGCTATCACTGAGGCAGAAGCCTCTTACACCCTGAAAGTGTTTGAACCTTCTCCCCAAAGTCTGGATGCAGGTTTCATGGTTACTTCTCTGGAGACTGAGGGAAAGGATCTCGATGTGCTGCACCAACAACTGAATGGTAAGATATATTGAATCCTAAGCTTATACTCTTTCTTTGCTAGCTGTAACTGAAAAGGGTACCTTATTGTGCACTGTATGAAATCTACTAGTAGTCTTTCTTTTTGTTTTATTCCTGTGTAGTATTGGTTTACTTTAAGTCTTATGTCTGCTAGTTTTCTTGTCTATTAATAAATAATTCATTCTATAGTAGACAGAATCAGTCATCATTAAAAGAACTTATACATGAAAGTGAGTTTTGGGATGCTGGTTAACTCAATAAGGTTACTGCCTGCTGCCAAGGCCTGGACAGGAGGCAAGGGCTGATCTAAACTCCCACATCCATTCCTGACAGGTACAGAGCAGCCTTCTCCCCCTGGTGCTTCAGCATTGCTGTCTGAGGGAAGCTAGACTGCTCCACCTCTAGCATCTCCTCAGACATTGCCAACAGGAACACAGTTCCAATTGCAGAAGGCCATTAGTTTTGTATGTGCATAAGCACGTGTGCTGACCATGTGAAAATGAGCTTACAGAGCTGGAAAACAATCACTTCCCTATTTGCATAATGTTCTTCTTCATCTTCTGTGCAGACATAAGAGCCTGGACAGTGGCCACAAGGAAGAGAATCCAGTCAGAACCTGGAGAGCTCAGAGGTCCATTGGGGTTGAAGGAATATTTTACAGCTAGGCAAGGGGGGGTGTTTGCAATCTTGTCTTTCAGGGGGAGAGATATAAGGTAGGTTTCTTTGCATAAAGGCATCCATGGACATTCTCCACAAATGGCATGCACTGGACAATTCTGGCCACATGCCAGCCTGATTTGTTGCATCTCAGACCCCCTTCCAGCTCACATACACTCCCTTGTGCAGGGGCATACATGTGATAGCTAGGTAATTGTAGGTGCTCTGTTCCTGCCCTTAGAGCATTCAGAAAATAGTCATGGTCCTGTGTGGTTTGCACTGTAATCACAACAGTTATACACTGAACCAAGGCAGGTTGAGTCTGTTCATTGAGGATGGGCTTAGGGAAGTTTTCCTTCTTTTGCAATCACCAAATCTAACTTCTTATTTTCTAAACACCACTAGCGATTTCATGAAATCAGAAGAGTCCAAGCCTGACACTTTAAACAGCAAAGCTAGGAAACTTCAACAACTTTCATCAGTCTCTGGGGTTACTGATAGCTGTAAGGTCCTAATTGCAGTCTCTAACTTCTACCTCAAATAAATTATAAAAGCAAGCACTCTGCAAAATAAACGCAGACTGAACGAGGCTGTTTACCATTTATGCTTTTCACACTGCTTCATTGCTCTGACCCACGATCTTTGAGCTGTTGGCTTCTGTAAGAATGTCTTTGGAGGCACCTCACCCACATCATCTGGATTAAGAGGACGAACACAACACAAGCACTTTAATCTGTCCTTACAAACCACCTCCATCCACCAAAGTGACTGAAGGAGATGGCAGCAGAGATATAAATCATGACTGATGTTAAACACTTTATGAAGTTCCAGGGGCTGGTGTTTAGAGCAGAGGAATAAGGGAGTTTAGTTTGGAAGTAGGAGACAGAAGACACAGCGCTAGCTAGGCTGAAGGATGTTAAGTACATTCATCTTTTCCACAGAAGAATGAAATATTATTAGTACATCCACAGAAAACAATTTGACTTTTCCCTCTCTCTCTCATTCACTGCAGCTCAAGGAGAGAAAAAGAAATCCTTCACTAGTTCTGTCAATAAACTTCAGTTCCATTTTTGTTCCCCAGGGCCTGAGAGTGTAGGACATACCAAAATGTCCCTTGTGCACAGAGGGAGCAGTGGAGGATCAGAGCTGGCAGAGGGTTGAACCTATTTGAGCTCACAATAACAAATGGATTTTGCTGGAACAGATTGTGGGAGACCCAAGAGAGAAAACTGGAATAGTTGTGCTCACTGAAGAGCCTGTGCATGGAAAGGCTGGACAGAGAGTTGCACAATGGACCTGAGAGAGGTCCTCATGGTCAAGCAGCTTCTCTCATGCCAAGTATTCCAGCATTGGAGACATTCCAGCATCGTGCTGCAGAGGCAGAGCACTGAGGGCTGCATCCATCCAGAAAAGCAGAGGAACCAGACGGTCCTTGGGACTGGCCATTTTGGGACCATTGCAAGTCCCTTTTCAAGAGGTTGTCCACTCAACACTAACAGGAACAGACACACTCAAAACACCAAAAACCTGCACAGTTTACCTGTCTTAGCTCCTGTTACAGGAGTTAAGAGCAAGGGGACAGAAGGACTCTGATGATGACCAGGCACAGAGGGCATTGCATGTGCCACAAGGGTCTGGCAACCCAGAATCTTCCACCTCTTTCCTTCCTCTTGCAGCAAACCTGACAATGACACAGCTTCTTTCCTCCGCCCCAGCTTCACCTCACACCTACCCCCATCCTGGGATCTCATGTGCCTGACACAGCTGATTACATGGTCTGATTACATTGCCATAGGAATCTACAAATCAAGAGAAAGGCTCCTAGGCTGTGGTGTGACAAATGGACCCCCTGCCTCTTTCAAGTTCCAGTTATTGCCTTCACAAGTCCAGGATGTGGTGATGATTCTGACTGCTGGAGGAGTTGTTCCTCAGTTGGCTGGTGAAGCACTCTGCATGAGCTTAGCACAATGAACTTGCAACAAAGCCCACACCAGGGAAGGTGGAGGAGGATGCAGATTCTCTCTTAGCTGTAGACACCCCTAAGTTGTGATGTACTATTGTTCTGGCCTGAAAAACATATGGCAAGAACTCCATCTGTGTGGGTCCTGGTCAGACCTCAACATGCTCTGGTAAAAGTTTTACTCTGAAAGTATGGCTTTGTTTTAATTTTCTGGTTTTTGGGAGGGCAATGAAACTACAAAATGAGAGGAAAGAGTGGAAAAACATGTTCAGCAAGAACAGTACAAGCACGGCATGAGTGTGTCCCAGGAGCACTACAGGAGAAGAAAGCAAAATGTGACGCATCATCTATTCCATCAAGATCCAATGCACTGTCCCTTCAGTGCCAGCACTGAGCATTAAATCCACTTTTCCTCCAAAAAGCAGCCTAATTGATGCACAGGAGGGTGAGCACATTACCATGGGGGAAGCGTTGTGGGTCTGTGTGTGCACAGGCAGGAAGGTAGTCCTGTGAAAATGGGGGCAAGAGGTAGTGGGCAGGGATCTGTGTCCTCCAGCAGGGCACTGGAGGGGAGCAGGGGTCAGTGGGGTTGGCACAGGGGCTGTAGAGAGAGAGGCATCTGCAAGGCACTGCACAACTCACTGAGCACTCAGAAGTTTCTGAGTGCTCAACAGCCAAAGCCCTGAAACAGAGTTTTAAAGATTAGAATTATAGACAAAAAGCTAGTAAAAATCAGTTAAAATAGACTTAATAAGTAGACCCAGATAGGCTTAATTTAGAGAAAATAGAGTTAGTAAGTAGACCCAACTGAAGTTAATTAAAGAATCAATGATTAACTAGAGAACTAAGTTGAAACAGGTTTGGAATGCAACTGAACAATTATCTGTCATTTAGATGCTTATTCAGCTGTGCTTGCAATGGGGAAATAGAAAACGTTGCTTCATAGATCTAAAAGAAAGTATACAATTACTAATTTTCTTATTGAAAGAGAAATATGAGAGAGGACCAAAAGTTCCCTTAGAAGCAATTTGTATTGTCAAAAACCAAAGGGCAAAAAAGTTCAAACAGAGGAAGAGGAGTTTTACTTCATCATTCGAGCCCTCCCCTCAAATTATTCAATCACCGACCCAAATTAAAAGACAAACTAAACATGCTTAATTAGTATTCAACTAATTACTATACAAAGCAAGGAAATGGGAGGTACCAATATTATGAATGTATCCTTATATTTTGAATATTCAAGACTTTTGTAAATATATAGCTCTTGTATTGCTTTGTGCTTTTGCGCTGCATATTAGGGAGCTATCCCATGCAGTTGCCTGGCGCTGAAATAAACATACACTTTCTAACAGCCTTGTTAGAGAGTCTTTGTCCATCCTGAGTTGGGCATTGATGCTAGATTGATACTCATATTTTGGTAATTCAGCCCTTGATGGGAGATGTTATTTAAACAATCCAATTGTTAAGAAGTGGAAGCTTTTAGTCCTAACTGATGAAGAACCACAAGCCTGCAAGCCTCTCAGAGCTCTTCAATTATAGATACTTCCCCAGAACTGCTGGGAATGACTGAGCTGGTTCGTGAGCTGCCACAGAGTTGCTCATGTCCATCACTTCACACAGCTCTGACAGTGCCCTGATTTGTCAGTGCTGCCATGACTGGACCTTCCTTTATACACTCTGCAGAGGCAGATTCACCTATAGCCAGTCAAAGGCTCTGAACTCTGAAGAATAAGGGCTTTTGGTGTAGCTGTTTGCACCAATTTTGTGCTCTGTTCACTGCAGGCTTCCACCCCAGCTCCCACCTGTCAGCTCACTGGCTCTGATGGAGCCTATCTGACTAACACAGACTTTGTAGCCAAACTACCATCAAGTGTTTCCAGTTTTTCCTACATCTGCTGTAACTTCACTAATCTTTCCTCATGTGTGGAGTTCTGGATGAGCCCAGAGATGCTGTTTCCACACCCAAGCTGAACCAGGTCAGCATGGTCAGAGCCCAGGTACTTACTGCCTTTAGCCAGGCTAAGGAATCTTTTTTCCCTTGATTTTTCTCTCTGCTGCAAGATACCATCACTATTAACTACCTTCGTGTGCATAGCCATGAGTAAAAAGTATGCAGACAGGGACCACTGAGAGGTGTGAGTGAACCCTTCCCACCTTGCAATATATTTGATAAGGAGTCAGCACACTGTTAGGTATGGGAATTCATCTAAGAGGCACCAACTTCTGCTGAAGGCTCTGAAATCCTCTGGTTCACCATTTGGAAAACCTCTGGCTTTGCCAAATGAAACATTCAGGATGTTAAGGTCCCTTCCAACCCAAAGCATTCTGCGATTCTGTGAAATGGCTAAGGGATAACCACCCTTTGGATACCAAAAGAAAAAAAGAACCAAATACAAAACATGATTGCTAGCCTGGATACAGCTGCTGGACACAAAGGCAGGAGGCTGGAAGCCAAGGCGAGAGGCAACACAGCAGCCAATTGCTTTTCTAAACAAATATTTAACATGCCCGAGTCCCATCCATGGATTTATCCAATTGCGTACACTCCTGCCAAACAACAAGAGCCTCATGAATCAGTTTTCTAACAGAAACACAGTGTCAAAAAATTCTTCATGAAGCCCCAAATCCCTGCACATTCTCAGAGAGTCTACAATGCAAGCAGAGAGTCTACAATGCAAGCAAAGTCTCAAGGGTGGAGATCATCTCATGGTTTTAAATCCATGACTTGGACTCTCATCTTTCTTCATAAGGAATTAAGTTTCCTGTCTTCTGGTACAGCTATGTGCCTTCATTTTCAGAGTTCTCATTTGTAACTCATGAAGATAAAAGAAGGATTAGAGGGAAGAGGGAGCTCTGAGGTGGTAAAACAGTCTGAGCTGCTTCTCCACAGGCAGCCTATTCATTCTGTTGCCAGTGTCTTGCAAGGACTTCAGCTGTCTGCTCCTGAAGCCATCTGGACATTAATAATCAGTGGGGAAGGGAATGCTACCTATTCATGCTTTGTTATGCATTTCTAGACTCAAAAGTAAGCCACACTCTGGGTAGGAACCACAATGCCTCTTCCAGAGCATTCTCCATATGTAGGAGCTGCCAGCCCAGCCCAAGTGGCCAGACCCCCCAGGGAAAAGAAAGTTAAAGGCACGCTGGCAAGAGACATCCTGCAACCACTGTGTGGGGAGGGCTGCGCTCTGCAGGGCACAGCTGCTGTATGTATAGAAGGCAGAGGGATCCTGCATGCTGGTGGTCACCTCTGTTCCTGCTCCTCAGAACTGATGAGACAAGCTGACTTCTGAGATGTTCAAAGGGCACACGGGCACACACTTGACCCTTTCTCTGCTAGTGTCAGACCTTTTTCTCCACAGCCACAACTGGTTTACCTCCTCCAGTCTGTTCAGAGCTCTTCAGTAAAGCTTTTATGTCTCCTGCAGACTCTTTCCTCCTAGGTTTGAGCTTTCTTCCCCAACTTTCAAGCTTTTTTTCTGTGAGAACTCTTCAGGACAGCTCTTCTGCCACAGGCAATGGGGGTGTTAGTGGCTTCAACAGACTTAATCAATCACTAACAGTATTCAGGGCAGATTGTAAAAATACTCTTGCACATTTTCATGCCAGGGCCTTCCTGTTGTTTCCATATGCAAGGAATATGCCATAACATGCTCTTATTGGTGTAGTGGGAGAGCATACTGAATGAAATCAACACACACTCCCCCATGCTCTGAGGTTTATGGCTTGGGTCTTGCTGCACTGTGCTGTCCCAGTTCCCCTCACATTTGTAGGCCAAGGGAGTACCAGGCTGGAAAACACAGTGATACATCTCCTTACATGGCTCTTCCACAACTTAGTCCCTTGAAGATTTGCCTCATACTTACTGCTATGGGTGTGGCAGGGCGTTTACCCCATTACATCCTCTTCCTGTGTGCCACAAATAACGGATGCACAAAGAGACAACCTAAGGGCAGGAAGGCTGTAAGAGTCTGGACGGAAATCCCTCATCTGCCTCACTGTCGCGTTCCCTGCTTCGGTCCCACCCTGGTACCGGCGGCGGAGTCCCAGCGCTACCCTAGGAAGTCGTTCGCGATCTGGAAGACTTCCTCGGAGTGCCTACTTCGGGCACAGCTGGTCCGCGTTTCGGTCCGGGGAGATGTTGCCCCCGGAGCTTGGTGAAACAGCAAAGAACTCCCAGAGAAGGAGGTCTCTTGGTATGTGATTTCGGTAGGTTTATTGCCTCCAAAGGGAGCACATGGTCCAAGAGCCAAGAACAGCTTATTACATCGGTATTTAAGGGAGGAACAATACCCAATAGGATGAGGACAGGGGGCAATACAGGGGAGGGGCTGGGGTGCATGATCAAATGGGGTTTAGGGAGGGGAGGGGAACAGAGAGAACAACGAATGAACTATGGAGTGACA